>BMAO01025072.1:0-517859 GCA_019973975.1 Trichonephila clavata | reverse complement strand
TGAGGTTCAAATTCCTCTAGTGCAGGCTTTCACCAGGTGCAGGCTCAGGTGCTATCCTAGTCACATGATCATGGTTAAAAATTGTGAGGCCCACCTTCAGTAGCTCTCATGTCGCTTTGGAGAGCGAAGTTAAAAAAATCGAAGCAAATCAATCGATTTATACATTAAACTGTTTTCGATTGGCATGGCTTTTCATTGCGTGATAATTCGTGATTTCATAGCGTGATACAAATGAACCCGAGAAACATTGTTACCATTCATGAGGTAGGTAAACATATTCAAAATGTAATCTAAAAAGGAAATTTGCTCACATTACATACACCTTCAGAATGAATTCCAGTTTAATGCACATTTGATTTATTGGACACTTAATTTTCATCTTTTATGCATGCTAAATCAATGACATTTTTTTTAGAATGTTTTGCTGGGAATTGATAATTTTTTCTGAGAGTGCTTATTTTTATTCGTATATAACTTTATTTTTTTCTTCTCATTTCTATAAAAGATATTAAAGTTAAAACAACTTCAGACCATGATATTGCCAAAGCACGCGAAGAAAAAAATGTTACCATAGTTGATATGACGTTATAATCCTTAAAGGATATATCAAATCATTATGTTCAGTCGTATAATGTGAAGACCTATAAACATTTCTAATTTTAAGTTTACAGATTTCGTCACAGACTAAAAGCAATATAAAATTAACTCTATTCTGCTTCTAGTATCATTGGATAACAAAGTCCAGAAATATAAGGTTTAAAAGAATCTAGAATCTCTGTCGTGCGCATAGTTCTTTTCTATGAATAATAGCAAGCCAATCGAATATTACATTTATCAATCGAATTTTACATTAATTACAAATGAATCTTACATCAAGGTGGAAATATTATGTCCTAAAATGCTTCAAAAAGCATCATAATAAATTATCAGTTGGTCTGATGAAATTAAATTCTAAATAATCAAAAATTGCGGCGCAATTTGCTTTCAAATTTCATCTTAAAAATGTGGAATTGTTTTTGCTTAGGTTTTGAATCTTCAAAGATTAATTGTATGTAATCCCCTTTCTAAATAGTATCACACGATTTAAAACCATTATTAATTGCCAATACCCTATTGGAATAATTTGCAAATCAACGATAACTCCAGTGTTACCGCAATGATTTAGTGACATCGATAAGCATAATTTAAAGTATACTATAAACTATGCTTAAAAACAACTTATATGAAACTCTCAGAAAAAAAGGATGCTAATTTCTGAAAATGTAACTGGGTAATTAATGGAAGTTATCTTCCGAAATATCTTCCTATCATAAAATTAATGTGAAAGAAAGCAAATACATATATGAGTATTTTATAAAAAACTATTTAAATGGCACCATGAATTTAATGTTGCAGCAGACAGAAAAAAGAGCTATTTTCCAAAAGAAAAAAAAACACCACTTAATTTGAGCAACTTAGTTTTGAATGAAAGGAGATTATAGATTTATGGGAGTTTTGTTTTTAACCCAGGAGAAGAGGCGTGCACTCGGTACTAACATCACGCGGGGTGACTGAATCACCCCAACCCTTTTTATTATTAATTTTATTGTACACATAAAATCGTATAATTCCAGTGAATAATTTAATTAAGAGAGAGTATACTTGCATACTTTAAAGGACTTCTAAATTTTTCTTTGATAATTTGAGAAAAATTTCAATCAAACAAAACTATAACATTTCAAATGAGCCTGACTTTCATAAAGGATACAAATCACAGACACTTTTCTCTAATATTACAGGAATCATATTTGCAGGTAAAACTGTCACATTTTGTTCAAGTCATTGTAGTTTTATTGTCCTTTGATGGTCGATAAATAGCATGTTGAACTTTTATTGCTTGTGTCTTTTTGGTCAGGGTGCTGTGTGTCTTGCGGTACACTTGTGACTTCATATCTTTCTTGATGGAGTTTTTTAGGTAGCATTTGAAAACTTTCCTTTCAACTCAAATGTTTCATGTTCATCTCAAATTTACTTTCTTTATCATGATTAATATCCATTATTTCATCAGGTTCTTCTCTTACTTCATCAATGTCAACTTCATCTAATAGAGACCACGTGGCCGCGGTAGCCAAGTGGTCAAGGTAATGGACTCGTAGCTGGCTTGTCATGAATTCGAGCCCAGCACCACTGAAGATCCGCCGTGTAGGTGAGCGATGCACGTTAAATCTGTCGAGAGCTCAAACGTCCTCCCTTGGTGTGGTATGGTAGCTAGGAGAGGGAGGTGCCAGCTCAGGTGTCGTCCTTGTCACTTGACCGTGGTTCGAAATTACGAGGTCCGTCGCCAAAAGCCCTCGTGTAGCTGAACAGTACGACGTTAACATTCACTCACTCACTCACCCAATAGAAATCACACGTATGCCCATTTCTTTCTTTATATTCTGTTCATTTACGTTTTATATTCTGCTCATTTACATTTATAAACCATAATGAGTCGTACAACACAGCAATCAAAACAACTAAGTCCTTCTAAGGGGGAAAATGTAGCCCGTTCATTGAAAATATTTGGAACAAAAGTGGTCACGTGGGGAACTCAGTCATCCCAAGTATTTAAAGATTATAAGAAAACATTTGGTGCTCCCCAAAAAGACGGATATATGTGACAAATACATTTTTGTTCCCTTGATGACTGTCATACAGGAGGATGCTGACAAGGTCATTGGTAACAAATAAACAGTTTTCCCAAAATTAAAGATTTCGCAAGCCCGGGGTGACTCTGTGCCCCGCGTGACCGCTCCTGGGTTAAAAGCAATTTGTGTGATATCTAGTCCTATCGTATTCTCATCAAGTATAATACAAGGCTTTCTATAAGTCAAGAGATTTTCTAGTCCAGGGACGGGTAGACATTTCCAGGGTACGACCTACTTTTAATTTTTTCAAGGTGCTGCAATCCACTCAGTGGCGTAGGTGTGGTAAGATAAGGGTGTGACGGGTGCTTACGCGTTTCACTAACCTTCTCTTAAATTCTATATTTTATTTATTTCAGCCAATCTCCACCGGGAGCCAAAAGTGTGACTTATGCAAACGAGATATTTTCGGGTTTAGCGAGTTCGAAAAAGATATAAAAGGGAGAAATGAAATGAAGAGAAAAAAGAGGGTGATTTTGAGAGAGTAGTTTTTCTAGTGGAAATATATTCGTCGGGAGAAGACTATTGAAAAGTATTCATTAAATCGGTTCGGGACGGAACTGAAAGATAGCTGAGATTGAAGCCGCTCATTAAAGCAATCCAGATGTAGAAGAACCTGCCTTAAGAAAAGGTATCAGGTCAGTTGTTTTCATAAATTAAATATAAATGTTTAGCTTGATTGTACGCGTTGTTCTCCGTGGATTCAGTTAGGATTTCGTCGTTCATAATCGAATTTTTCTCTTACTCCACTGTATTTTGTTGATCTTAAGGTTTGAATAGTATTTTTGTAATCTCTCAATTAAGGAAGGCCAATAAATAAGATTGATTTATTAAATTAGTTGTAATTAATTATGGATCCAACATATTCAGATTTAGATAATACGCGAAGGGGAGTTAATAATTATAGGGGTAGTGATAGGCTACGACAAGGGTAAGGTCTACAATATTTATTATAACTTAATAAAATAAAATGGAAAATGAATTCTCTTACATAATTACAATAAAAACACTTTTAAGACCGCGTTTAAAGCAAAACGCAAGATACAAACATCATAATAGCAGCTCCAAATATAATAAAATAAAATTATGCTTTTTTATCAGACAGTTCAAAATACATAAAAAATAAAACATTTTCATCTAAAGTTCACGCAGTTATAGTCAGTAGAAAACTGGATACTCTGTCAACCAATCCTGAATATTTCGGTATATAGTAGTTAGTAACTGCTAATCTTCAGGTGGTCACCCCAAAATGTCTTGGCGGTCCACTTGTCGATCACGATCGACTTAATGCCCACACCTGTGTTCTGGTCTTTCACGAAACTAGTGTTCTTATGTTGAGAGCAATAATAAAAAAAATGAACAATCTTAAAGTTTATATATATTGTATATCCTTCGTAGATATTCAGAAATATATCATATAATGATATTTTTCATTTCTTTATTAGATTCTTCGAGTGAGAATTCAATTTAAATTTCAATATGATGATCTATAAAGACAATTAGAGTCAACAATTGTCGAACTGACAAGAATGTATCAGAAAATATTATTCCAATAAATTAAACTATTTCTACTCATTATAAATCCTTCTTATCGTATACTTAATGCTTAAAGCATATTACGATCCCCGATACTCAATGCAGCACCCCTAGAAATTCAAATTGATTGCAATAATTACACAATGTTTAAGCAATATTCTGTTAAATGACTAACAAATGCTATTAAGTAGAATTCATTGCTCATTTCGATCAAAATAAAAGTTTTACTCTTAATTTGTGCATAAACATTTGTAATTTGTTTAAAAATTAGTTTCAAATCTAAAAATATTTTATGACATGGAGCTAATACTTTAAAACTTTCTAATACATAAGTTTTTTATAAAAACTAAATTAACAAGCTTTTTTTATTTTGTTTTTATAAGAGTTTTTAAAATCCTTTAACTTCAGAAATGCATAAGGAAAGCTATTTTTGCAAAAGTAAAAATTTTCACTCTTAAATTGTAGTATATTATTGATAAAGTACATGCTACTTTTAGAGTCGACGGGAAAGTGTAGAGAAATATAGCCTACCTCAAAAAATAAAACATTTATTAAAATAGAAAAAAAGGAAGTTTTAGAGGTTTTTTAGAAAAATATAGCAAGAACGAAATTGAAAAAAATGTGACCCTTTTCCCCGAAGGGGCATTTATTTTGATTTCTTAAAAAAAATTACAGTCAAACCGAATAAATTCAATTTACCTGCAATCTGCCATTTTCTAGATTTTTGGCAAAAACTAATTTTTTTAGCAAAAGTTGACTTTAAGCGTTTGTACTTTAATAAATGCGTACGTTAGAAATAAAAATAAATTTATGCAGAACATATTATCAGTTTGAAAAGCTGTCTTTTAATTCTAGCTTAGTACATTTCATTATTCCAGGCAAGTAACAGTGAATCTTTTATAGGGGATATTTTAAAATGAATATTCTTCTCAAGTTGAACCATTTGTGTTGAAAATAAAATGTGAAATCCTCAAAAGCGATTGTGCTCTTTGCTCTTTGTGAAATGCTTTTAGTAAAGGAAAAATAAGCGATACTCTTCAATTATGTGAAGAGTAATCGTCTTACGAGCTTAATTAGCAGACACCGCTAGACAACGGATGCTCAAAATTTTTTCGCACTTAACATAATCTAAACTTTTGCCTTATGAAAACAATGCTACGGCTTTTATTTTGGCTTATTTAGTTTTTTTGTAACCTGTTTTAATTTTATGAAACTCTAAATGGGAATTACTTTCCCACACGTTAACTAATGATACTTTACGTTCTCCCTGAATTAACGTTATAATAATTTTCAAAGTAACGACATTTCTTAAATATCTTTTCTGCTTAATCTAATTCTGAAATACAAACAAGTTTTACAGCTACAGAATTATTTATGAAGGTTAGAAAATCTTTTCTAAAATAACTCTATAAATCTAAAAATCGTTAGATCCCCATAAGCATACTAATGCGGAATACTAAGCATACTAATGTTCCCCATAATGCGGAATTACGATTAGTAAGTAAATAATTTAAACATGATAAGTTTCTTTCTAAGTAATCTTCCAACTATATTTTAAATAAAATAAAATTGAAAGACTTAGGAGTAAAAACTATACACACATATACATATATATGTACATTATACAGGGCGCACAGTCGTATTCCTTGTTGGGAGCACATAAAAAATGCCCTAAGTACTGTACCTGTATGATCCATGGATTATGAGAAAAATAAGGTAAATGATTATGAATGAATGTGATGATTGCTCCTGTGCGTGCTTGACTGGATGTGGCATACTTCTGCCGCTGGATCGGACGTAGTGCTCCTGTTCTGTTAGCCACCACGTTCGCCAGATCTCACGTCATTGGATTTTTTTCCTATGGAGCAATCTTAAGGATTTGGTGCATCTAGACTCTGGGACTACCGAAACGGACCTACTTGCTCGTCTGTATGCTGCTTGAATATCGGTGGACAACACGCTGCTGCGACGTGTGCACACTAAAGCCCGATTCGAAATGCACTGTGGACACTTTAAACATCTGCCTTTATAAATATTTGCAAATACTACTGTTTATGTGTCCAATACGATGTTTTTCCTTGCACCAGCATACTTTGTTTTGAGCGTTTATTATGTACTCCCAAAGAGGAATTATGTGTAGAGTTTGGGAGCTATTTTGGGGACACTTGTTACCATATAAGAATAGCTTCTGAATTTCCAAAATAATTACAATGGAAAATTATACATTTATAGATTTGAAAATAATACAGGGTCTTCCCGAATTCATGGTACAAACTTTAAAGGTAGTTACAGGACATTGTAACAATCATTTATTGTGTACGAATGTAAGGGTACAAGTGACACGGTGAGGCGCAAACAGGGAAAATAAAAGAAAAGAGAAATGGAGTTATTGTATGGTTGAGTTGCCGGTAGAGGGTATTAGATGTCTAACCGCCTATCTACTGATGCTTTTCAGTAGGGGAAAGCGTCATTCACAATTGTGCTGACGTCTACGATAGGACGTCAGCACAATTGTGAAAGACTTTACATATGCCGAAAATGCAGATATGCATTACACGTACGGCTGAACAAATGGTAACGGCTCAGCTGCGCTACGAATATATCACGCGCAATTTTCTGATCGACGAATGCCGAATCACAGAATTTTTTAGCTGTTACATCATCAACTTAGCGAAACAAGTTCGTTCCCCGTCACCAGACATGATTCTGGTCGACAAAGAGCTGTACGCAGTCCAAGCCTGGAAGAAAGAATCTTGAACGTTGTGGCTGATAAACCCGAGTCAAGTTACAAGAGCTGTTGCTCGTCACGTAAATGTCATCAGACGGTTTGTAGAGTGTTAAATGAAAATCACTGACACCTCTTCAATTTTCAGCGAGTACAAGCTTTGATTTCGGCAGACTATCTTCTCCGACTACCAGTGCGTGGTACAGCAATGTGCGCTGCAGCTGGATTTCATAGCTCATGTGCTGAACAGTTATTGTAAACATTACACTTGACGCTTTCAATAAACACATTGTCTTTCCGTTCGTCTTTCATTTTTGTGTTTATGCCTCACCGCGTCATTTGCTCCTATACATTTCTACACAATAAATGATAGTTATAATGTCCTGTACCTAACCTTAAAGTTTGTACCATGAATTCGGGACCACCCTGTATAATCTGAATTATGTTACAAAAATTTTAAAATTAATGCTAATAAACAAATAAGAAAAGGACAACCAATAGATGTCAGAGTGTAAAAAGTTTGGTGCAGAGAAAAAAATTCATTTGTGGTAGAATATGTATAATGTTACATGAAATCCCCGAATATACCTTGAAAGATTTTATCGCTTAGTGAAATTTTATTGGTTTCATTGTTTTGTTACTTTTCAAAGTTTCAATGCAAAAATATTAATGTTTTATATTCTTAAGCTGAGAACAATGCGGAATTTTTCGAAAGTTAACTTTAATTTTGAATAAATTAATGTAGATATTTCAAAGTAGGTAACAATTAAACAAAATATTAATAATAAGCTTCAGTTGCGAATTTCTGAGATGGCGTTGCTCAAAGAACTAAATGTAAATGAATATCATAAAATAAACTTATTGCTTCATTGCATTAGAATCAGAGCAGCAATTCATATAACTTGATTGGATAAACTCTATAAATTTTACATGAGATAAGATAAATTTCTACTTTACTTAGGTTTCTTTAATTCTATATAAACACCATATACACGCAAATGAAAAAAAAATTCCGTTTGATTTGTAATGTTATGTATAGAGTGAATTTAAAGATATTCTGAAAATTTAATTCTTTAGGATAAGATTCATTGGCAGAATTAACTTTCAAATTGAATAGGGGTTTTCGGTTAGATATTTATTCTGTTTTAGAATAATCATCAATTCAAACTATTTTGAATGCCAAATTTTCTCGATTATGAAAGGTATAATAATTAGTAAAGCAGAAGCACAGCAAAGTAAAAAAAAAATTGGAAACTCAGTGAAAAAATATCGAAATGGGATTTGATAACTTATGCAGAAAAATCATAGAGTGATTTTTCAGATTGGAGAATTTTAAGATCTCATTTGAAAGGTTTAATTTAAGGAAATACAAATAATTGTATATATAGGAAAGTTTTATAAAAAACGAAGGAAATGAAGCCGTGAAATTGTTTATATATAGTGGATAAATTTTTGAAAGATGCTGAAATCAAACGGATACCTTTCATAAAAGATACGAAATGCAACATATGTTTATAATGATGTAGTTCAAGATGTGTGTATATAAATTTTAATAGGTAGTGTTTTCTTACGCGCGTTGTGCCACCATAGTATGACCAATACGGACCAGTCAATTATCGCAGGTGATGGCACCCCAAGCTATGGTGATGTAAAAAGGATCGATGCCAGACTTATGATGCGACTGACAATGTCAAAACAGAAGCATGAATCATCACAGAATACGACTTTATGTCATTCCGTTTTACGCGTAGGTCTATCCCGACGTCATTGTGATTATTGTTGGGTCGATCACAGGTGCCATAAATACAAGCCGCTGATTGCTAATCGGTACATAATGGTTTTGGCCTATAGGAAACATCCAGGACGCCGTGCGTAAGCTGCAATGGCTAGACAAAAGTGGACTGTGGAGCCTTCAACACTTGTCGGTAGATGTGTCGGTCTTTGCGGAATTGCATTCTTCTGGCATCACATCTGAAGTATTCTCCTCTACCATTGTTCTACAACTGGTGTTCCTCTACGGCAGTTCTACAGCTGGTGAAAGCAAGTAGGTGGTTTACGCTGCGATAAGACACAGACAATCTGAACTTCTCTCCTCAATCCGATCACGTAACCCTCTTGAACTCGTCAGTCTGCTGGAACTGACTTCGTTGTGGTAGCGATCTGATGTCTCTCTCCCAAGACAAGTTTCTTTTACAAAGATAAATAGTTCCATTGATTGGATAAATTACGAGGTCGGCCAAAAGCTCTCAAGCAGCTGAACAGTGCAACGTTAATATTCACTCACTCCACTGATTGGATTCCATCGACAGCAGAAAAGCATGATTATTGCAGAAAATGTCATTTTTTCCTCTTAAATCGTGCTCACAATCAACATTTAAGATGCGCATTTCGGGGTATCACATAACTGGGTGAGTTGCATCCACTCTGCTACTTAAATCCTTATTAGGCCATTTCTTGTCTTAGAATTTTCACTACCTTGTAATATATGGTACACTTCGCGCCAATATGAAAATGCAATACCAAGAAAGAGTGGTCAAAAAATTATGCACATTTAAGAGTAGGTGCACCTCACTGAGTAATGTAAATTAAATGAAAAATACGCAACTCTCAGGCAAACGTTGAGTAGAGCATAAAAGAAGGAATCTCCAATGAGCAATATCTGTGCTGTTATCTCTACTTGGGAAATTATTGGAAATACTTTCATTCAGAAAACACGCGTAATAGAGAAAATGCCAAACCACCTCCAACAAAAGCAGTTGAGGGACATGATGATTGGACTGAAAAGGGTAGGTTGATATATGAGTCCAATCTCAGCAGACACTTAACAAGACATGTCCACGACACACTGACTACTGCAAAGATGGTTGGATTAAGGAAATGGGGAAAGTTTGAAGGGTACCAGGGTGACTAAAAGGACATTACCGTGCATGGACCGCCGCATGCATTGACAAGCGCTAGTAGTTTCCTTAGCCTTTTTTATCTCCATTTTGCAGCATATGCAAAAAGTTTTTGATGCTCCTCTATAGATCAGAACTATTTCTTGTTGATTAATTGCTAGTGTCCTGCACTCATGGCGTCCTTTAGTAAGATTGTTATTAATCCCATAGCACAGACAACACCGTTTGTAATGATGACGGGCTAGTGGATGAATGAATGGAAAACAGACGAGTTACGCTTCTGTTTGCCTAATTAACGAGATTAAATCTATAGTGAAGACAGGTTCAATCTGGTTGCGCATGTGGAGCACTCCACCACCCAACTAAGTGGCACCATATTTTGGGGTGCCATCTCGTACGATAACAGGTAACCATTGGTTTATATTGATTGAACTATGACGGACCAACGATACATGGATGATGTCCTTCTACGAGTGACACTAATTTTTTTCGGGGGTGCCCAATGCTCTTTACCAGCAGGATGCCCACACTGCAGAAATCCGCCAACGTGTTAAACAATATGTATAGATGCTTTCTTAGCCACCGTTCTTACTCCTGATCTCTGACCAATCTAGTATGTCTTGGACAGGATTGGACGCTGCTTATATGCCTTACCACCATCGTGTTAATCAACGTTTATTAAACTGTGGGGTGCACCCCCGTGGGGGGGGGCACGATATTACTTCGAGGTGGGCGCGAGCATATTGAAAAGTCGAAAACAAAAGAATATTTAAAAAAAATAAATGTACTGAAAGTAAACAAACAAAATACAAAACAAAACGCACATTTACACTGATATAATACACTTATATATGTATCAGTACTACACAATGTATTTCATAATTAATGTAGCCATACCAAGTTAAGAATAAGTTTAATAACTACCATGTGTGACCCCATGTGCTTGTCGAATATAAAATTATGTACAAAACTTAACACTTATTTTTATAATTTGCACGGTTTATAATTAATCCATTAACTGCCGATTAAAAGTTAAGCGATTCGCTCCCCAGTGCCACCATTTTCCACGTAGCCGTGCATATACACTCATGTCCATAAATTAAGGATAATGAAGTTCAGGCAAAGAAAGAGACAGAAGCAAAACAAATTTGACTTATTTGTAAAGTCTATTTATTAAAAAAAAGGTAAAGAGCAAAAAAGATGCTATATGTTTGACATAATTAATAAAAATTGCGATTTTTACTCCCTGGAGCAAATTTCAAAAACGAACCTATTTACAAAAAACAGTATAACATGGTTAGTATGATGGTTAATACGGAGTATGTCTCCCGGATGATGCAATACAGGCCTTACAACGCCTACGCATGCTGAGTATCAAATTATCAATCTGATCTTGGGGAATATTACACGACTCATCAAGCAATGCCCTCCGAAATTCCAGTAGACAGGTGGGAGGGGGTTGATGGACTGCAATTCGTCGGCCAAGCATATCCCACACATGCTCTATTGGATTCAAGTCCGGTGAGTATGCTGGTCAATCCATACGGGTGATATCCTCCAATTGAAGGCATTTGTCTACAATGTTTGCACGGTGAGGACGGGCGTTGTCATCCATAAACAGAAATTCAGCACCCATGGCGCCCCGAAACAAACGTACATGTTGTTCCAGAATGATATCCTGATAGATGTGGCCTGTCAGCGTTACACTCTGAACATGCAGGTCAGTTCTGGAACCAAGAATAATTCCTCCCCAAACGAGCCATCCTGCACCACCATAACGGTGTCGTTCAATGGTGGTAACGGGTGGTAACGGGTACCTCTCCATAAGAAAGTCCGGCGAGAATCAGACTGCAAACTAAACCTGCACTCGTCGGAAAACATCACACAAGACCCCTGTTGCGGTGTTCACAATGCATGCTCTCTACTCCAGGTCAATCGCAGGCGACAGTGAGTTGCTGTAAGGGGAACACATCTGACAGGCCTACGAGCATATAGATCAATGTGCCCTAAGCGTCTGTACACGGTCTGCCTTGAAACTGTCGTACCGGTAGCTGAAGAGAGCTGACGAGACAGGACTGATGCTGTGCTCCGTCTGTTTCTTTTGGCAGTAACTGCCAAATACCGGTCCTCATTGGGCGTTGTAACTCGGGGGTAACCTGTGCTGTAACATCTACTCACATTACCATCATCTTGGAATCGCTGCCAAAGCCTGGAGATGACACTCTGGGCGATTCCAAGTTCCTCGGACACTTCTAGCTGGGTACGTCCACATTCCAGTCGTCCGATAATTCTACCACGTAAAAATCATCCAAATGCTTCCTTTGTGCCATAACTATGCGGTTATTGTACTGAAAGGCTTTTAAAACACTTGTGAACAGTTTTACTTCTTTGCCACCATTCCTTATATACCCCTCTCTTACACTCTCGTCATTGTGACGTACTATCCGCGCCATCTGGTGGTTTCCTGTAATTTGCATATTCTTCTTCAAGATGTGTGATAATTCTACAGGGGAAATTTTTATTTTAGAGTTCAATTTCTGTGTGATTCTGAATTATCCTTAATTTATGGACATGAGTGTATAATATATGAGGGGGGGGGGGAGAAAAGGAATAAATAAAAGTAAATCCTGTAAAATAAGTAAATCTTTCGCAAAAGCTGTCAAAGTCATATTATTGCATTCTAAGGCCTTCGGAATAATTCTATGGATAGCGGTGCACAGAAAAAATCTTACTTCACAAAGACGTATATATACGTCTGATATAATTAACGCTTTGGCTAAGTGAAACGTTTATATACGCCGGTGTCACTTATGAGGTTAAAGTCGTATTGTAGTTGTAGCGTCAAAATACAGTATTATTGAACTCAATACATTGTTATAGCATGGAGGGGGCACGATGAAAGTTATGATTGAATATTGGATCGCAAATGTTGAAAGTGTGAGAATCACTGTGTTAAGTAGGTGAAATAATGCAAATGACTGACTTGGAATGGAAAGTCATTCTTCAGAACTCTGTCTGTAAACTCATTGATTCTGTACCTACCGCCATCCGCAAAAGTTTTATAACCTATTGAGTTGACGTTGTTCTTGTTCTATGTTGCGGGTATTTACTCAAAATAAACACCATTTATCGTTCGTTGTTGTCCTTATCTGTTTAAAGAATCTTTTTTACATTCTGGCCGCTCCTTCTTGGTGTAGCATTTTCAGTATTACGTAGTGTATTCAACCTCTCAAAAAAGTGCTTAATATTTACAATGTTATATTTTATTTGATAAATCATTGGATGAAACAAGGCACTAATAGTAATTAGATAACTGAAATAAAAAAATTCCTTTAATTCTATTTACTTAGAAAGATTTTGAAGACATACGCAATTAAACAAAATGCATTGTCTTATTTCCGTGAATACTTATAATTTTCTAATAGCTGCAAAATAAACTTCCAATATATTTTTTACTTAAGTTCAAGTATAAATCATGATCTTTACACTTAAGGTTAATTACGTTCTCCGCCAAAACTACTGAATTTTGATTACTTGTTTAGCATATTTCATTTTTAAAACTCGATTGTTTTAGCGTAAAACTCAGAGAGCCATCTGTACATCATCATTATCTGGTAGGCTCTCATAAAACTGGGCGAGTGTCTATGGCATCTCGAGTATGAACGCAAGTTACAAGTGGTAATATTTCAGAAGTATTTTAGCTTTAATTATCTTTATGCCTTAGAATATTTTCGAAGAAATAAATTTTCATATCGTTAATAAAGGTCTCGTTATTTTCATTTTATTACTTTTGGAACCTTAATAAAGCATAATTATTAATAATCGTAACTTTAATTACAATAAGAATGAAATTTTTAAGCTGCTCTCTCCTAACAAAATCTCAGACTATTTTTATTTGTGTAATGAAAAAATGAGAAGATGACCTATTTTAATATACAGCGAAATATGTTTACCGTAAAAAAGCTTAAGACGAAATAATACAGTGGGTCCGACAAACTACTATGTATTTTCATGCATTTTTTCTCTTAACGCGAAACAAAATTCTCTTAACATGAAAAGATTTCTCTCTTCTGGTAAAGGACAAAATACTAAACACCTACCATGCGCGCGCACGGATTGGACTGTCTTACTGTATCAACGGATGAATTCGTTGCAGTAGATGATGTCAAAGTGTGTTCAACTCCAATTATGGTAGACAAAGACATTTTGGACATTGTTCGAAGCTAAAAAAATATTGATACAGATTCCAAAAACGAAAATGAAATAAATAATGCAGCTCCTTTTCCCGCGCCATTCGAAATGAGGGACATTATGAAAAGAATGTATAGTTATTTACATACATAGTTACATAGTTATTTACACACATTCCAGTGGTGATATGAATAACAAAATGCGTGACACCGACCAATTTAATAACAATTTGATGCTAAAAAGGACAATTCAAAGAAAAACATCAGATTACTTTCCTAAAACTCATTAAATGCTTTGTTTTTCAAAAAAACTTTAAAACTTTATATTAAATTTCTTTAACGCATTGTGAATGTTTTTGTATCATTGATTTTTATCAAATAGTGTTTAAAGACATATCTATGCAAATAAAATAATCTCTAAAAACTTAGCTTTTTTG
This sequence comes from Trichonephila clavata, assembly GCA_019973975.1. NCBI lineage: Eukaryota > Metazoa > Arthropoda > Arachnida > Araneae > Nephilidae > Trichonephila > Trichonephila clavata. Next base: position 503,411 of record BMAO01025072.1, on the reverse strand, counting down.
GTATGTTTTTTTTTTCCAATATCCTTTGATACGAAAAAATATTTCGGTCCCTTCAGTTTCGTGTTAACCGATTTGCACAGTATACAATAATTTATGAAGAGTTTAATATTTGTATACAATTTGTAACTGCTCAATAAGTCATTTTCATGCAATTTTTGAAAGCCGACTTTATATCATCTTTTGATTTAGTATTTTTCTTTCTCATTTTTTTCTTTCAGCAATAAAATTAAAAGGGTACCGAATATAAATTGAAGATTCATTTCCTTATTAAATGATATTTTTTGCTCATAATTTTTTTCTATAGAGTAATTGCCTCTATGTTTTTGTGTGCATCTGTCTAAACCATAGGTTCTCAACGTGGGTGATAACGCCCCCTTGTGGGAGTTTGAGGCTCTCAGGGGGGCAGTAAAAGACCCAGAGCAAATTATGGGGTGTTGAGATGGTACGGAGAGGCTTGGGCACATTAACCAGATGCAGTCTAAAAAAACTAAAAAAAGCACGCTGATTATGTACTAACAAAAGAAAACTTTAATACTGTTTATCTAATGTTGATTGTATGCATTTTTAGCATTTCTATATCACATGTATGAAAATTCACTTGTTTCGGTAGTTCGGGAAGTGATAGAAAAACTTCAAGATAACTTTACATTCAGATCTACAATAAATTGAATGATATAGTGCACTTTAATTTCTGTAGTGCACGTGTTGTTTTTGTGAGCAGTAGGAAAAAGGTTTCGTTCACGGCATTTCATTACGTTTATTATCTAAGAAACATAATTAAAACTTTTAGCCAGGAATTAACGTGTGATTTTTTAAAATCTGAAACTGTCAATTTATATTTATTTTGAAAGCAACAGCGTATTATGAATTACTTCGTGTCATCAAAACCCCTGCTTACCTTTATAACAGGTAAGCTTAAACTTTTATTCCACTCTTTTAAATGAAGAAAAAATTCAATAACGGTTTAAATTCCAACAATATTTTATCTACAACTAAATATATACATTTACACATTTAAATATATTTGTGGCAATATCTATTTCAGATTTGCAAGTAAAAAAATTGGGGCTTTAGAAAAAATTTAAATTAAAAAATATATTCTATTAGTAATAGAATATATTTAAAATTTAACTCTTGTTTTTACAATGTATTATGTACACTCTTATTTCTCTAGAATGGGAGGTGGCGTTATCAAAATATTCAATAGAAAATTGGGCTCCAGTTCAAAAAAGGTCGGGAACCTATGATCTAAATTATAGGTTCTTAACGTGGGCGATAGCGCACCCTTGTGGGCGTTTGAGGCTTTCAGGGGGGCAGTAAAATATCCAGAGAAAAATAAGAGGGGGGGGGTTGAGATCACACGGAGGGGCTGGGGCAGATTAACCAAATATAGTCTAAAAAGGATTTTTAAAAAAACACGCTGATTATGTACAAACAAAAGCAAACTTTAATAATGTTTACCAAACTTGAATAATGTTTAATGTTACTTTAAGACACCCGACTAGGTTCGAAGACCAAGTTTTCAAAAATTGATTATCAGAAGAATTTTATTGTTTTAAAGAACATAAATAGGCTTAAATAGTTATAATTATGAAATAAATACCATGCATCATCTCTGTTTTTGGAAAAAAAAATTATTTTTATAAAAATTTTTAAAAAATTTCAATTTTAGGAAAAACAGCGTAAAAAAATATAATTGGACATAATGTAATTTTAATTGCATTGATATATTTATTGATCCATCTGAAGTGTCGCAAACCGCAGGTTAAAAAATATTTTCAAAAATAAATATTTAATAAGCATTTGAACTTCACGTTAATGATTTTTCGTTAAAATTACTCTATATTCTAAGCTAAAAAGGACTATAAAATGTGATTAAATGTAAGTATCTTAAAACCTGCGGTTGCTAGACTCTCAAGGGCGTATAACATAAATGTTGCAAATTTCATTGAATTTTATATAATTGTTTTGGAGATATCTCAGTTTTCGCGCAAAAATTATCGTGAAAATTTCATTCTTCAAAAAACACATTTAAAAAATATATTTATAAGTTACATAAAGTAAATATTAAAAAAACAACTTAAAATTCTCCAGTTTTATATATTATTCCTTCTTCTTCCTCAATTTTTATATTTCTTTTTTTTTCGAATGGACCTAAGTTTTCTTCTGCAAGTTTTTGCTGTTGGCAGTGAGTGACGTTTTGAATCTGCAATGTGCTCATTATCGAAGGTTTTTTTGTCCCCGTACAGTATAATAGCCCGAAACAATACCCATTTCATTTAATATGGAAATTAATCCCTGGAAGCCATTATTAAACTGCACAACAGCAATATAAGCTCCTAAATGCAATGTTTGATGCTCAACGAAAACTTCTTTTGGTAATATCTGCCACAAAATAGCATTAAAACTTTCGTTTGGATTTTGAGTTTTGCCGTGTAAAAATTTCTTTAAAAGATTTCTGTCACACAAATCCATATAAACTGGCTTTATCGTGTTAACAATATTTCGTGGCAGTCCCAAGGATTTATCCTGATACACAATATTAGAAGCTTTAGCCCGTTGAAATTTACACCAACTTTCAGCTCCGACAGGGCACTGTCCATGTTTTGGCTGATGTTTTGATGAGCAACAATGAAAGAAGGCAGCAATAACAGCAGACTGCATTTTGTCCGAGTTCCCAATATTGCTTCGAATAGCAATTTCGTAGTAATTCTGTAGCTTATTAATTAAACCATCAGTCAATTTACCTTTCCCCCCGAGTCCATTATTTCTGCTTTTCAACTTTCGAAGCCTTGTTCCAACTCTTTTTTGAATATGCCCTATACATTCTAGCTTCGTAACAGAATCTTTCCCATAAATGTTCTTCACAGCATCAAAAGCTTTGGAATCTCCCTCCCCATAATAGTCAGTGTATCGTAACATTCTATGATCTTCCGACCTCTCAAAAATACGATAAGCCCCAACCGGTTCCATAGTGGATGAAGATCCTTAATGATGATTACACCGCAATTTCACATTTTGTCGCTCCGCCTTTGAATTGCATTTTCTACAAAACTGAGATAAAGTTTCAAAGTCAACAATTTTCCCAGTATTGACAGATATTGCACTAACACAACCGTTTAGCGAAGAAAACCACGACGCTGCCAGGTACCATCCACCGAAACACCACAATTTACAGTATCATGTATAGATTTTTTTAATTGCCTAATACCTTTTGCTACGTCATTCATTATTTTTTCTCCAATGGAAGTAGCAGTACTGAGGAGTTTTTTTTCTTCTTGTTGGCGGAATGCAAGCTTTGAGAGAAAGGGAGGTAGATTCAAAACAGCACAAAGTTTTCTCTGCTGAGACACCTCTACCAATCAATCTTAAGACATACACAAAACGAGTACGAGTTCATTCATTTTGTCTAACTTTTTAGAAGTACAAAATGCCGATATGAAACTGCAATTTTTGCCGTGCAAATAAAAGTTTGAAGATAATCCAAACCTTGAATCTTCCACAAGATAAAGGCTTCCTGCTGTACACTCTTTAGTTGGGCAACACAATAAGGAAAAAATACCAATTAAAATTTCCAGATCAATCAACCTGTTTCCAGTTAAATGTTCTGTATTACTTTCATCATCATTTACCTGATTGCAATGCTGCAGCTTCAGTGAACTGGCGGTCATAATTTCTTCTTGCATGAAGCAATTTCAGTGCATGTGTTTTGGTTCCATGAAACTTTCTTTACGGGGACGATATGAACGACATTTACCCATGATTTCAGGTAAAATAAATTTAAGATTAAATTAAAATAATTTAAATTCTAAAAATAAAGCAAAATATAGAAAAACAGAATTAAGATAGGCGTGGTAAATCTAACGTCGAATGTAAACAAACACGGAATAGTGATAGTCTTAAAATACCGTTGCCAATCGTTTGCAACAAAATTATTTGAAATAATTATTAGCAAACTGTGGCTTAGTAAACAGATAATTAAAATTTTGGTTTTTGAAATTCCATTTTAGGGAAATAATAATTAAACACTGCATATGTCGCTCACTTCCGGTCCAGATGACATTACTTCCGGTTTCGTTTTCAACTACTATGACTTATTAAAATTGCTATATTTAGAGTTCTAATTTACGTAAAATTAAAATAAAGACTGTTTTGGAATCTTAAAGGTTGGGGCTTTGTTTTACAATCATAAAAAAATTCGACATTTTTGTCAAAAAACACTTTTTCAACCTAGTCGGATACCTTAATAATATAAGTACTTAAATCATTTCTATATCACATGTACGAAAATTCACATATTTTTTAGTGCAAGTGTTGTTTTTGTCTGTGAGCAGTAGGAAAAATGTTTCATCCACTGCATTTCATGACGTATATTATCCAAGAAACATAATTAAATATGTTAACCAGGAAGTAACGTGTGATTCATTAAAGGTTGAAACTGTCAATTTATATTTATTTTGAAAGCAATAGTTTATTATGAATTATTTTGTATCATCAAAACCCCTGCTTGTCTTTATAACAGGTAAGCTAAAAAATTTTTATTCTACTCTTTTAAATGAAGAAGAAATTCAGTAGCGTTTCAATTCCAACAATATCCTGTCTATGACTAAAATATATAATATTGCACATTTAAATATAGTTGTGAAAATAGCTATTTCAGATTTGCAAGGTAAAAAATTGGGGCTTTAGAAAAAAATATATCTATTCGTAACACAACGTTTTTTAAGATTTAACTCTTGTTTTCATCATGTTTATATACTCTCTTATTTCTCTAGAGTTTGAGGGGGTGGTATCAAAATATTCACAAGAAAAGGGGCACCACTTCAAAAAGGGTTGGGAACCTATGGTATAAACTAAAGAGCTAACTAAATCTGTATAAACTTAACGCGTCTAAACTAAAGAGTTTATGAGAAAAGCTACCAAAAAAATTCCAATTGTAATGGTTTCCTAATTCAGTAGCATTGTGATGAGGCTATTTAATCTGATATATCATACTGAGTGTGTGAATGTTCCTTTAAAAATGAAATAGAGTCAAGAATCTAATCTTAACCGGAGTTGTCCAATCATGTGTTCAAGTCCTGGTTTCACTGAAGATCCACCATACAGAGGGGTTGATGCACGTTAAATCTGCCGAGGATGGAAGTCCTTACGTTGACGTGGTATGGAAATTTGGAGAGTGAGGTACTAGCTCAGATGTCATCTTCATCACTTGACCAAGGTCACTAAAAGCGCTCGTCAAAGTGCGATGTTAATAAAAATTAAATCAAATCGAGATTCAAGAATCATGTCCAGAGAGAGAGAAGATTTCGAAGAAACCTGACATGTAATTAATACAAACTTTTCAAAATATTTTATTACAAAGTTGAGGTTTTTAGTTGTCTCTATAACAATTAATTCATAGTTTATTCAAATGTAACACACATCCTTAAATTCTTGACATGTGCTTCGACCGCGTAGTGTATTCCTTAATATTACAATCACAAATAGTTTTAACAAATAATATATATAACTTGTGTCCAAATAAAAGTTTTAAAAGTTTAACATAGAAACAATGATTTGATCCGAAAAAAACCCCACTCTTAAATGAAAGCTATACAAGTATGCTGTAGTAAAAGGATTATGAAAAGAAAGTGCTTTATTCTTTTTTTTCTGAAGTGCTATTTAAGAAAAATATCGAATAAAAATTTTAGACTTTGCTTCATCTAGCTTAATGTTTGAAAAAATGAGCAGATATAAAGAAATTTTTATTGATAAAATTTTTATAAGAAGTAAAAAGGAAGCCTATCCTCAAATACCTTTTTACGGTAAATAACTAATAGATCATTCAATATTTATAATCAATAGATCATAGATATTTTAATTTATTTGTGAGTTTGAAAATATCACACTAAATAAAACGATAGTGACGAACTTAATTTCGGACCACTTTGAGACCTCTAGACCAGATCCGTATAAGCTAATACTTCACTTATCAAAATCTCGTCACTTGAGCATTTTTAAATTTCGTTAGAATTAACGTGCAAGAATACCTGTTGTTCCGTGTGACCTTTACTACATCGCAATAAGGAATTGAACCTACAATCATACAGACATGAAGTCAGTGAGAACAACCACATAAAGTACTGCATGAAAGAAGATTTAATTATATTATTCTTTAATAACTCATGTCCATAAATTAAGGATAAGGATACTGAGCATGCGTAGGCATTGTAAGGCCTGTATTGCATCGTCCGGGAGACATACTCCGTATTAACCATCATACTAACCATGTTATACTGTTTTTTGTAAATAGGTTCTTTTTTGAAATTTGCTCCTGGGAGTAAAAATCGCAATTTTTATTAATTATTGTCAAACATATAGCATCTTTTTTGCTCTTTACCTTTTGTTTAATAAATAGACTTTACAAATAAGTCAAATTTGTTTTGCCTGAACTTCATTATCCTTAATTTATGGACATGAGTGTATAATGTTTAAAAATTTATAGTCTAATTTCTTTTGCATTGTTACATTTTAAATTTGTTACTCCAAGTTTAATTGTTAGAAGGATTTTGAGTTATTATTATATAGATAAATCAGGGGTAAAAGTTCTTCATTACGGGTAAAATATTTAAGATGTTAATTTATATTTTATTTACAATTGATTTTAAATTTACTCTTTTATTCACATAGTTTTTTTCCCTTGAAGAGAGACCGGGAATTCATTTTATCTCTACTCTCTAGTTCAGCGATACTCAACCTGCGGCTCACCGGGCCTTTTTTAATGGCCCGGTCATGCTCATTGCTCTGAGGAATTCATTTATTTATGAATATTTGGTGGAAAATTCTTTGTTAAAAAATCAAATATATCAATTTTGATTTTGGCTGAAGATGTCTTATGCGTACGAATTGATATTTTTTTTCTGATCAATGATAATAGACAACAGTGGAGTAACGACCATTTTGTAAGTGGAACTAATTTTTATATATCTTTCATATCTTGCAAGCAAAGAAATTTGAAGAAAATATATTGTTTCAAGACGAATGGGAAGTTGACTATCTTGTAGGGAAAAACAAGCATGGTTCAGTAATTTTTTGATTCGTCACGAAATGTATTAAAAAAATACCAATAAACAGGAATCGTTCAATGACACTTTTCCTCGAATGTTTCTTTCAAGAGATGATAAATAGGCTTTCTTGAACAATCTTTACAACAGCAAAAAAGTGTTTTGTCAGTGGTAATGTCACAGTGATAACAAAGGGGACCTATTAAATTTGTTACGTCATTGGTATTCATATGAAATCTCTTACTGATGCAGAAATTGTAAAAGAGTGATTCTTACATGCTGCCAAAATTAAAATTGTAAAAATTAATAATTAAAAAAAGCAAAATAGGTGTTTTAATATTTTGATCAATTTCCACATCTTAAATTTTCTATGTTATCTTGGTCTTAAAGCATTTCTCCCCCCCCCCCTCTCCACCATTAATTCTCATGTTGCGGTCCCCATGAAATAGCTAACATATGTATGCGGCCTGGCAGGAAAAAGGTTGAGTACCCCTGCTCTAATTGGTAATGTTTAAATTGAAATGCTCCTTCGGGCTTAGACAGACATGATGCAGACTTGAAGTTTTCAAGTGGTGGGGTATGAAAGTTAGAAGTGGAGGTACCAACCAGTTAACATCCTTATCATTTTATCTTGGTTTAAAAATCGAAGTCGATCACCAATATTCTACAAACAGCACGACAGAGAAAAAAAGGAAGATATTTGTATTCAAAACCAATCTAAACGTTATATTAAACATCCATTATGTATGATGTTTAATGCATTACAAAATACAAATTTTACACAACTGAAAAAATTTCCATAATTTAAAATGTTTTACGCAGCACATAACCTTTTTATGTTCTTTCGAAATTTCTTCATGTGATAGATGTTTTTTGATGCAATTCATTATTAAATGGTAGCTTAACTGGATACGCATTGCAAGAGATTAAAGAAATTCATACCTGTGTTATCAGCAATAAAAGCATTATTAATTCAACCACAGTTCAAAATACTGAGTTTTATTCGCTTTAAAAACACCCTGCCATTCTTTAATTCAGAATAGATAAAAAATTTGAAAAAAAGAAACATCTTTTTAGTACATGAAAACCAGTTAAATTAACAAGATATTCTTTTTCACTTAACGTTTCTTTTCTCGATGAAATGGAAACGTGCTTGAAAGTGTTTGAGGAAACTTACTGAAATCTTCTGCATTTCAATCAGATAGATTATAAAAAAGAGAAAGCAACGAGAAATTCGTTCCAGAAAGTAAGGGATTAAAAATCCTTTTATTTCATATCGTTTTACTCTTTTTTTAAATTTTGAGGCCTGATTCAGATTAAATGTCGCAGTGTAAATCATGATGTACATACATTTTATTTAAATTTAAAATATCTTTTTCATCTTTGATTGAAAAAATCTTATTTTTTGTTCTCTTTTTAATTAATTACGAAAATATTGATTTCCAAAAAAAAAAAAAAAAAGATGTTGGATACGTTTCTAAAAAAACACAAACATAAACGTTTACAATATGCATAATTACACACACACACACATACGCACATACATAAACTAAATTATTTTGTTTATGGATAAAGTCGCTGTTTATTAAAGTGCAGTTTATTTTGTGTCGCTAGTAAAAAAAGCAATTTAAAATATTTTATAAATTTTAATGCATTTTTATTACAGTATATATTACATAAACATTTTCATACTTTGTTTAATCCTCGAAACAAGGTAATAGAATCAATGTTAAAAGAATTTCCCTTCACCAAATATTATGTTACACTGGTTTTAACGGGAAGAATAATAGCATAAAAATATAGTTTGGAGCAGCAACATTGTTTACTTTGTTACAGACTTTAAAAATAAATTTTCTTGTATCTAAAACTATCTTATATTAGAAGTTTTTAGATGAAACGCTTGGGTTTTAATATTAACCGTAGCCAGACATTATTTTAAGTAAGCCTACGTAGTATTAAAGTCGAACATTTTTCTAATATTTTGTTGTTCAAAAAGTACAATGCAACCTTTCCAAAAAGATTTTTTTCCCTCTCAGAAAGATTTATTTTTCTTTCACATAACCGAAGAGAATTTAATTTGTAATCCCTACTAAAAGAGGAATTTCAGTTTTCCTTTATTACATTTATCCTATTCTAGAATTTTTGTGCTTAAGATTCATATGGAAAACTTCTAATTCAAGGCAAAAGTTATTCCAATTTTATATTTAAAATAACGCATATATGCTCGATTCCTTTAATAGAAGCTAAGGTTCAGTAAAAATATACTTCATGAGAATTTATATGTATACAATAGATTCTGTATTTAATTCACATAAAATCGAATCGTAACTTTTTTCTAAATAAAAAAACTTCGCCTAAAATATGTGTAAAAAGCTTAAAAACAATTTACTGATTTAATAAAGCTCATTAATAAAACATAGCATTATTATTTGGATGTTTATAATATAAGTCCTTACGAGTCATGAACAAGTATATATATATATATATGCTATATTTATTTAATATATTATTTCTTTAAAGTTGAAAAGTCAAAGGTAATATTTTTTTAAATTTGAAAAAAATCCCATTCTAAGCGAATTAAATAAAAAAAACCTTTAGAGTCTAGTGAAATATTATATTTTGTCTATTTTTTTAAAAAGAAATCCTATTGTTTTCGGCAACAATCTGCAGAAGGGACTCACATTTTTAATGCAAAAACACTTGACAAAAAGAAGTACAAAAATTATGCGATTTATTCAAGGGAAATAAAACAGTCATCAAAGTAATATAGCTTTCAGATAAAATTCTTATTCAAGCTTCATCAACCAAAATATATATTTTGGTTGATGAAGCCACCAAATGATGGTTGATGAAGTATACCAAAATAGGAACCAAAGTTTAAAAGGAAGATGTTTAACTATTGAGGTAAATGAGGTGGTAAAAATCTTGAAGTGGCTAGATACATACTAGACTAATAATAATAATAATAATAATAATAATAATAATCATAAAATAATAATCATAAAAGAGCAGAAATGAATCGAAGAATTTACAAATAATAATAATAATATAAAATTTTTCGCACGTATAAGCAGAGCTATGTTAAGTATAAGATTTTCTTGTGAAAGTAGACGAATGGATTCACACTAAAGACTATATTTAAATGTGTGATTACTTGTTTTTTACTTAAAGAAATGAATCTGAGTACCGCGTAGCTGTAAGAAGTCAACGTATTTCAGTTTATCAAGATTTCATGTTACGGGGTGATGACATTTTTTTTTAAATGAACGCTGTGAAATAAAGAGTGATGTACAAAAAGATAAATTAAAATTACAATAATTTTTCCTCAGAAACCATAAGATGTATAATTACAAAGTTGGAAAAAAAGGGAATTTAATTAATTGATAAGGAAATATATTTAAACTTGCTAAGGGATCCTGGAAAATTGACTTAACTGTTAAATATTGAAACTTAAGTTATCGTATACATTAAAGCCAATGTCAAAAATAGAAAGGCAACTTCACATAAGATATTTGAATATTTTTAATAAGCTTTGGGGGAGGGGATTCATTCTCTCTCTCCTCATATTAAAAAGCTTTTTACACCCTGTTTTTTGAAACACTTTTAAATATTTTCACCATTGTGTTGCTGTTAACAGAAAAGCAAAAGTAAAGCTCTCATCGTATTCAGAAGTAACAATGTTCTGTAAAAATGATTCATTCATAGTTTTACTGGAATGAAGTTTAGAGGCTCCATTTCATATGAATTTTCTTGATAATGAAGTAATTAAAATTTCCTTATAAATATTAAAATGAACGAAAAAAGGAAGATAATTCCAAAAGGAAGTTAATTACCAGCTGTTTAATTCTACTAAGCAATCAAACATTTACGTGACATAAGCATTTAATTAGTTCTTCAGGCAATGATTATTATACTACAACTGTAACACATCCAGTTAATACTATTCCATGTCATTTTTTAGATAATCTAATGCCAATAATCTATCAATGCAGAATATAATAGCCCCAATGGCTTGTTTTTAAAAATACGAAGCAACAAAAATTCTTTGTTTAACTGTCACATGATATAATAATCGTTATTTGTAGTACATCTATACTAATGGCTGACGATGACAACATACTAATCGAAATTATATTACTCGATATTAACTGTAACCGAAATGAGTTCCAGGGGTGAGATTGCCACTTCTGATTTAGCTGTATGTATCTTAATTAAGTTATATTCAGGTGTATCAGGATTGTGCAATGAGAAGGTATGGTAATGGAAAATATATAATGTCTTCTACTTCTGAAGTTTTTATTCTTTCAGGTATTTTTTGTAATTTTGCATACGCTGTTTGTGATTAAAAACGTGTTATATGGATCTCGAATTCTATAAAAACAATTACATTTCTTTTACATCCATAGTGGACTTTGCTTAGTTCGTAATAAGCAAAAGCTTTGCTTACTGAAAATTGGTGGTCTCCAAAGTTAAGTATGCTTGCCCCAGGAAGTACTTACAGTATATTTGGGGGTACATGGAATTATATATATATATATATATATATATATATTGATTTTTATACCATATAGCTTTTCTTTAGTTTTTTTTTTTTTTTTTTTTTTTTTTTTTTTTTTTTTTTTTTTTTTTTTTTTTTTTTTTTTTTTTTTTTTTTTTTTTTTTTTTTTTTTTTTTTTTTTTTTTTTTTTTTTTTTTTTTTTTTTTTTTTTTCCTACGAGTTCAAAGAAGTTCGTTCATATTTAACCACTTTTTTTTTATTTTTTTTTTTTTTTTTTTTTTTTTTTTTTTTTTTTTTTTTTTTTTTTTTTTTTTTTTTTTTTTTTTTTTTTTTTTTATATATTTTTTTTTATATATATATATATATATTTCTTTTAGAGGTACACGATCAAAAAATTTGGAGACCTCTACTGCAGATGAACCTATGAATGATGAAGGACAGAAAATATATTAAACAAGAATCTTCAAAAAAAAACTGATTGCTTTTGATATTTTTAATACAAGAAATAAATTTCTGGGTTGAAATGACTTGTTTTTTAAATCCTGATCTTCAAAGACCTTCAAAAATAATTGTAATCCTAACTTCTTTTAGTTATAAATGAGAATCAATTTTTAGTAGTAAGTTTGTTATTTTTGTACAGCTACAATGTTAGAGAAACAAATAAATGTTGCTTATAAGTACTAATTTCAATGTATTTGATGCAGTGTCTATAGTCTTATGAAAAATAACGAAGATACTTTTTTATTTCTTGAATAAGACAGTAATGAACTCCATGTGTGGAATTTTAAGAAATAATTACCTTACTTGGGAGAATTATTTAAGGTATCCGAACACGTTCGGAGTACTTTTTAACAAAATAGCATACTAAAACATTATAAATGCTCTTTTAGGACTCAATACCAATAAATATATTACTATTTAACTATCAAAATTTAAAATAAATTATCTGAATTTTACAAAAAACACAATTATAAGTGAAATTTTAGCAATATTTTTTAAAAACTTCAAATCAGTTAGAGAAAAAAGTAATAAACATATATTAGTAAAAGTATTACGAAAACAAACTAGATACATTTATCTAGAAAATGTACTAAAATTTTAATTTTTTATTAAAATTTGAAAATTTTACAGCTGACTGAGTAAACATTATAAGAAATATTACATTTTTTATGAGACCATTATTTAAATAATAAGCCATAACTCAAAAAGTATTCATACAATAAGAAATATTTTAGTACATTCTCTAGAAAATAACGTAAATATCAGGTTCAAAAAGTTTTATAGAAATACATTCGTAATATTTTGAGTTATCAGACTCGCCATGATAGATTTTGAGCAATTTAAATGCCCACTTCTGGTAGATCAAAAACCCAATTCAGGTTTTTCTAACTTTATAAAATTGATTGTAACTTGGCCTCTAGGTAATGTACAAACAAAACAAAGTATATTTCGTAAAGTCAAAAGATAGCTCTATTCAATAAAATAAAAAACAAAAATATCTGTCTTGACTGAATTTGGTCATTTTCAACGTGTTCGGATACCTTAAATAAATGCATGTCAAAGAAAAAAAATTGAGAGATAGAGAAAGAAAAACAATCTATATCTCTCTTGAGATATTGATGTACAGTAACATAACTTGAAGGTTATGTGAAATTAGCTTTGAGGAAAATTCCAGCTTTATTAGGCCTTTAAAAACATTCATAAAAGTGTTTAAATTTAAAAGTTTATTAGGTTTTAATAAAATATAAGGATAATTTGTCTTGAATATAAAATCCTAGGGAAAGAAGATGACAATCTGGAAATATAGGATGACACATTTTTGATTTAGAAGCAATATAAAATAGATAAAAACTACATATATCTATTAGAGTATGAGCTAAATAAAAATAAAGTAGAGCAGAAAAAATAAATTTGTTTTGTTACTTTCTTAAGCTAAACATAAAATTTTATATTCTGGATGTAATGTGTTTTTGTGGAAGAAAGTAAAAATTCGATTTTAATATTTCAGTTCAAGATTTAATATGACGATGAATTTCATAGATAATGCATTTGAAAAAACCTGACATAGTATGCTACTTTTACCAAGAGACCACAAAGAAGTAACTTTTTTAATTATTGCAGAAATAACAAGACATTGAAAGATATTAAACTTCATCTAATTAAAATTTTAGAAAAAGGGAAAATAAAGAATTTAAATTGGAAAAAGACACACACACAAACAAATTTAATTAAATTTCAATACTTTTCCAAAAATTATTTTTTTAAGTTTTTGTTCTGGAAAAATATTCTTTTAAAGGTCTTTATTAATTAATTATTTTTTATAAAATGTTTTTTGGCATAAACATTAAGAATTTTCTTTCTCGTCTCTCTTTCTTTCTGTATTTTAATATATTGTTATCTGTATTTTCACTAGACGATAAAAGCATTACCGTGTAATGACAATGCATATAAATATCCATAAACAAATTTAAAATATACCGGAAAATTAACAATATGAAGGGAATAATAGTCATAATTATAACAGAATAGATTATAATTGATATTATCAGCCAATATATTAATTACGCATATTTTTAATTTAATTTTCCTTAAGATTAAATTTCCTTTTTAATGTTTTTTCTCTTCGTACATTTACATGTCAAATCAACAGAGTTGTTTTTATCGTATTAGTAAGCAAACTGTTTTTTTATCATTTACACACTATAAGTTTTATTATTTTAAATTCTTTCATTGAATATAACAACTAACATTGACTATGTGCAATTATGAAAGCCAGGTACATATGAAGAATACTTAAATTCTTGTTTTGACAAAATTAATTTTGACAACAGAGTTTTAACACTGCGTATAAGAATCTTTTGTTTCAAATATATGGAAAATGATTCTCAATTTAAAGATGGTGATATGAAACTAATTTTTCCAATTAATGTTGAAAATTATGTAGAGTATCAACAAGCATTTTAAGAAACAAAATGATTACTTGAATAACTTAAAGTATTTTTAAGTTTATTTTTCATTTAAATCTAATAAGTCTCACACTAATGCATTCCACAATTATTTAAATCAAAGTGTTACAAAAATAGAAAATTAAATATACTGCATAAAGAAACGTAATATAGTTCACAGACTTTTAATTCTTTCAGATAAAAAAAGAAATTATGTGGCTAGAATTTTTAGGTGCAATTTTCATACTTGTATTGTATATTTAGCTAATCGAATATTTATTATTTTTTCACAATTGCATGTTGAATCAAAATCAATATAGTGTTAAAATAATAACTTTTCCGACGCATTTTTATTTCTGGGCGTAATTCTAAATCGTATTTACGCATTGTGATTGACAATAAAGCATAGGCAACTAATGAAAAAAAGTCCGCAATTACAAAAATTCAAGGGGAAAAATTCGAATAATGTTAATGCTGTGAAAAAGAATTTGCATTCTTTAAAAGTCGTTTTAGGCATCTACGAAAGAATGTAATTCTGAAAGACTATTTTCATGTTTCACACTTGATAATTTTCCTTAAAAGTGTAAAATACATCAAACTTTAGTTAATTTTGCTATATATTTCAACAGAGAAATATTTGAAAAAGAAAAAAAGTATATCTTAAGAAACCAGCAACCTAACGTACAAACAAAAGGCCCACTTACAAGCAGATAAAAACTTCATTCTCTTGATAATTGACCAAAATATTGTGATCGAGACTTTTCCCCAACAAAATATTCTACAGAAGCTAAGCCAAGAAAATTTATTTTAGAAACTAATTTTAATTCAATTCAGATCTTTAGAAAACAAACCCTGTACCGTCAAAAGCTACCCAAGACTTTTTTCATACTCTAATTCGTTTCTCTGTTGGCCATACAACTTTTTCTATTAGAAAATCAATCGATGAAAATGAAGAAGATAATATTTGCAGTCTTACATTCATAGGAAATGATAGAATAAAGAGGAGAAAAACAGAAAAATAAAGCTTCAAAAGCAAATATGTTTTTTATACATTTGATCCTGCTCTTGTGTGCGTGCTCTTTGACTGTTTACTCAATTATCATTTTCATTCAGACTTTTCTTTTCCAGAATTCTATCAGAATAAGTTGCGCGTATTCTACTCACAAGAGTAACAGTTTTTATATAAGATTTATACAGATGGAAAAACGAAACCGTACATTTCTAACGGCAACATTACTAAATCTCAAGAAAGTATAGTTCTCAAATGGTTACTGCTTATATTTCAGGAGATTTTTATTATTTTTCGACGTTCGCAAATGATTTTTTTTCTCCCAGTCGTATATTTCACTGAACATTTTGGGAGCTTGGTAGCAATTTCAAATACCTCCACATGTTGTACCATAGATCTCTCTCATATGAGCGAAGTAAGCCCCTGCGCGAAGGCTCAGCTGTAGCCAATCAGGGGAGAGCCTATTCACCGAACACCCCCAATGCCCCGGTTTAAAGGTAGCTTGCAATAGAAGAGGGCGCACAGTTTCGCGTGCGCTCGTCCACAGAACAGACCTATCTCTTCTTGATCTGATCGCTTTAGACTGCGGGAGGTAAGCATGCTTCTCATATAAATCTTGATAATGAGCAATTAATTTTGAAAATAAGTATTTTGATAAAGATGAGAAAAATTTTACAAGAGCAAAAATTTTTAAGAGCAAATAACTTTTTAAAAAGGAGAGAGAAAGTAGGAAAACTTTATAAAAAGAACCATAAAAATGTGCAGTTTCTTTTTGATAAGGGAACCGTTAGATAAGTGGATAACTTCTTAAAGATAAATTATTTTTATTTTACCTAATTTTTTTGTTAACATATTCTGAATTATATGAGCTTCTTCGTGATTTTGTTTTATATGAAATAAAAAATGCAATTTTTTTCTGAGGATTTAAAAAGAAAAGAATTCAATAAAATTGAATGCGATGTGTCCTTAATAGTTCATTGATCTTGCACTTATAAATTAATCGTATTTGAAATCTTGTAGTGAAATCAATAAAAAAAAATTAATTTAATGTAAATTTATTTATTTTGTTTTAATGGAAAATGTATGAAATGTTCATGCATTGAAAGTAATTCAAAGAAAAAAAGTATGGTAGTAAATTGCATTTTAATTTAATAACAAATGTAAAAAAAATATTTTTAAAGAATAATGTCAATAAATTCAAATGATATTGAATAAATTAAAAACGACTTTTTAATTCTGTAAAAAATAAGGATTTATTATCATTGGAAATCTGTAATTAAAAATTGTTACATTATATCCAATTTCAGTAGCAGTAGAAATAGATATGTAAAATATATCAATATTCTCGTATCAGTATACGCTTAATTGTTTATTATGTATGTGTGAGAATGTATATAACAATTTATTTTACTTTATCCTGTATTATTTTTATGAAATACACATTTCCTTAACAAAATAACAAAATAATATCAATAAGTCGAAAAACTTGTTGCTTTCTCTCTTGTTGCTTGCAAAGAAATCAATAATTCAATATGGGTCTAAACAAAAGCTTCAATTTAAAAAAGAAATGTTTTATTGCATTCTAAATTTTCAGAATTCAAACGATCTTGAAATATTTTAAATTTATTGACAAGTATTGACTGAAACGTAATTCTTTATGGGCATGCTGTATTTCCAGAATTGGGAATAAAATATATGAAGGTTTTATTCGTTTGTTGTAATACGAGTTATAAAATAATTTATCTATCAATTTTTTTGCGTCCGTGGCAGCCACTTTGATAAAAAAATAAATGATAAAAATATGTATACTTCGAATATTTTTCATTTGATGAAATATACAAGTAATAAATTATTTTTATTGAAAATACTGAAAAAAAGGCCTTACTTTGATTTAATCCTAAAGCAACAAAAACAGGGAAAAGGAAATCTAGGATTATAGATTTTATAGGGAATACTATTTTTGTATTTATGCTTTCATGAACATTTTATTTTCAGAAAAGGGGATTTCTATCGTCATTCAAGCTGTTTAAGTTTGTTTCCCCTTTAACATTAAAAAAATTCATTATACTAATATTTTCTTTGTATTTTTTTTACTTTAATAATTTTTTAATTATGTTACTTTAGTTCAATTGGTTCTTTCTTTTGTAGAACTATAGAGAAATGTTGCTTGTATAATTTGGCATTTTATTACATTAAAATTGTTTTTTGAATTAGAACATTTTTTTGTACATTTTTAACATTTTTCATGCCATCCTAATTGGAAAATATTATGAATTTTTTTATTAAACAATTATTATACGTATCAAATAACTAAAGTTTGGCAAAATTTATATTCTTAAATATGCTACGTGAGTCACAAAAATGATTTCATCTTATCTATTTTAGAGATTCTAAATTTGATTTTGTTTAAAGTTTTAAATAAAAAAATATTTTAAGTGAAAACATATTTTAAAAAGTATTGATTAGAGAGGTAGTTGTAAAAAAAAGCTGAACACACTCACCAAGTCTCAAAGAGCAGAAAAAATAGGCGGTGTTTAAGGAAATAAAATTAAAAGTATAACGCCTTCGTGTTGCTCATATGTGAGACATTAATCAGTAATCCATTAATTAATCAATTAGTGTCTACGGATTGAAAGGATTAGTCTAATTTTTTTTATTAAACTTAATATAACTAGATTTAACTTAAACCTATGCAACTAAAGATATTATTATTCAAGAATTTTAGATTTAGGTCATACAAAAATTGGAAAAGTTGGTTGGACAAAAAGAAAGGTTAGGAAAACATTTTTTCCCCTACTCTAAGGGAAATTAAATCCGTTTTACTGAGAACATAATAATAGTAAAGATAAAGTTAGACCAATATTTGTCAAACAACCATTGATCTGTCAGACGGTAAAATACTATTATAAGAATTAACTATATTTATATAATAAACTATTCAGGAAAGCAGAAAAATGTCAAAATACATATTTTGCCATTTTCTGGGACAACAGATAAGAATCTAATTATTTATTCTATAGTAGACTGTCTCTTACTCTTTATTATTATAAATAAAAAAAAGCGTTAAATAAGATTAGTTTTGTGTATCTATGACATAAAAAATTTCTGATGGCTTGGGTGATGCAGTTTTTATTTTAGCATAATTAAATCAACATCTTATAGTTTAGTAGGAAAAATTTCTACGATGTGATATCTTTATAAAATGTAATAGTTTTATTTGATTCATGCTGAACATACAATGATCTGAAATCAAGTAAGAGAGAAACCCCGAAGACAATGGCATGTTGCTTACTTGGTAAAGTTCTAATGGCGAATTGTATAATAATTCTGATACTGAAAAATCATCGCAATCAACCTATGAGAGCAACAGCATCAATGAACTACTTGAAGATGAGGTGAAAGAAAAATAAAATGTAAAATTTATCAAATTGATAAAGGAAAGAATGTTATTCGCCTTCACAGCTGCTATCCTATATATTGCAATAATTAATTTTATAAATAAATTATGAATATAAGAATGTGATTATCTCTTCTTATAGAAATTACTTATGTATTAATTGTTCAATTATAGAATGATGCTTAAAAATTGTTATTGATTAATTTTTAATGTTTTATTTATGTAAAAATGATGTTTATGTACCCTGTTTATATGAATAGTTTATCATAATTTGCTTTTTTAATACTATTCTATGTTAAAATATTTTTTAACACAAAATGTTA
Source organism: Trichonephila clavata (assembly GCA_019973975.1). Classification (NCBI taxonomy): domain Eukaryota; kingdom Metazoa; phylum Arthropoda; class Arachnida; order Araneae; family Nephilidae; genus Trichonephila; species Trichonephila clavata. The sequence continues at coordinate 484,196 of BMAO01025072.1, read as the reverse complement.
TAATTTTTTCCTCCCAAATTTTTAGGGAAGGGAGCGAGAAGTAGGAATAATATATTATACAATAAAATGTATGGGATTTATATGAAAATACTTGAACATATTTCTATTTTTACATTATTTTAGCACTACATACTTATAAAAAATGGGATTTGACTATTATTTAATTTTAATTTAAGCCATTACGTAATCAATATTATAAATTCACTTGATTCTGTTCACTTTATAAATGTGGTATACTGTAAATAGAAGTGCATCAACTCAAACCATAAGAATCAGATATAGAATAAGGCAATTTGTTTTTGGGTGAATCTAGTCACACGACGTCATAGTCATATGATAACTGCAATCCCGTATTTTCTGCTAATCACAGCATGCGCTTCGCTGTTGCAAATTTTTGTTTTTTATATAAACTTTCTTTCTGAAAGTACATAGCGATTAAATAAAAATTTTAATTGTTCAGTAAAAAGGTTTGAGAAGAGATAAAAAAAGATATTTGCTTCTCGTATAAGTACACTTATTCCGATATCATGCACAAGATTCTCGAAGTGCTTTCCATTTCTTGCAACAATATGGGGAAGCCTGATTTACGGTGATCAAAACTGAACGAATAAATGACGGTGTGGTGTCCGAACTTTCAGCATAAATGGCTGGATGAAGCACATCTAATAACTGAGGATGATTTTTGTACACTTGTCTTTCAAGTCCAGAGGGGTCAAATCAAAAGAATAAGCAAGCCAATCAATTCCTTGGCTTGTTGCGTCAGTTCTTGGACTTAAATGATATTCTTTTCTGTTGTAATGGTCTTCTGTGATTCAACATTTTCCTTTCCCACATCGTGTACAGTCTCATGTTCTTCAAATTTTCTAATTAAATCAGAAGTTGTCAAGTTTTCCACACCGTTTTGAGTTCCATACACACTGTTGAACTTTCGTCTTGCTGCTGTGGCTGATGAAATATTATGGTAAAAAGCTTTCACGAGGGAAGTCCTCTGTTCGAAGGTCAAATTCGGCATTTTACTGAAAACTGCTTGCAACTTCGTGTCTGTCTAGTGCTACAACACAACCCAAATTGAAGACTTGTTTCGTAAATTGCGTCGCCAAATGTCTCTCCACTATAACGTCCCAATGAAGAGTTATTGAACATTCAAACTTTCGGTTAATTATTGGGCATCCGGTATTTGTCAATAATAAAAACGCATATAAATAAACAAACGCATTTGGTTTAAAAAGACATGTACAGTAGAACGTCATTTATCCGAACATTTATTATCCAGAGCGTCAAATATCCAAACCGAAGTCCGGATACGCTTTTGAACAGTGCTATGCTTAACAGTTGTTTCGCGTGAGGCCAGAAGTAACGGGAAAACCCAAGGTGAGGGATATTTGGGAAATTTCAGTTGTGTGATTTGGTAAACATCTGCACGGATTATTAGGTCAGTTTGTTTCCAAGTGAGGGGGTGTATACGTGCTCTTTTGTTGAGTTGTGAACTGCTATGGCTTCGAATTCAAAACGGAAGCACAACGTCTTGAACATAGAGACAAAACTTGAAATATTGAACCGTGTGATGATTTTCAATATTTATATAGTGTCCAATTTCATATACTGCATGGATCACATTCGGTTTTCAGTTATCCGAACGGTGTCCTGTCCCAATTGATTCGGATAACCGACGTTCTACTGTATATAATTATGATTTTTCTTAACCTTTAAAAACTTTTTGAAGAATCTTAATATTTGCACATCTTTACCTAACTATCAAATTTGAAATGTTATCTAAATTTTACAAGCAGACAAACAAATGTAATACCAGTTTTGAATTCAATGGGGGATTGCATTTATCACGTGATTGCATTTATCACGTGACTGTCATGAATTTAGCCCATTGACTTTAGATTTAAGCAGAAATTGTATCTTTTTTTGCTAAGAAAACTTTTTAAGAATATATTGAAACATCATATATCTTTTTCGAATTTCCCTCACCATAAACATCTGAAACTAAAGTTACATGTGTTACTTAAGTTTCAGAAGGCATCGGTTACAAAAAATGTATTGCTAAAATTGGTTACTAAACAACTACTTATTTTTATTAAATTAATAAAAGAAAGTTTTTTCTATCTGGTCACCAAGCTCAAATCCACAATCGAATTTCAATTTTTTTTCTCTCCTTTAAACGAATCTTTCCTTAGAAATAAAAACATTAGATGTGTTTTTTGATTTATTTATCTATTTTAAGAACGTTAAGAGATAAAAAAAAATTAATTAAGATTTCAATTACGAAATCTTTTTGAGTGACACCCGAATGGTCACCGTGGAAGATGTGTGCGATCATGACAAAGAAAAGTATCCCCTGTCGGAAGAAACAAACAAAAGGAATAAAATTTTCTTTCTTTCTTCCATTAGAGAATTGTCACAAGCCATATACAAGAAAGGGGAAGATAAGAAGAATGATACTTGTACTTTATAAAAAAAAGTTGGATAAAAATGTGTCTCACTCTCTTATCTCTTTGTCCAAAAAGAACATTTATTTTGTAGGTAATTCTCTCGTATTTTGGAATTCAGTTAGGAATCAATAATTTAATATCAATCGAGTATTAATGCGAAATGTGCACTCTAAAAATGAGTGATCCTACTTATATATATAGTTTTTTTCAGCATTACAAATATATTTTGCTTAGATTTTAAAAGCTTAATCCAAATTATATTTAACTTTGATTTTTTAATATTCTGAAAATTATATACTGTAAAATCCGGCGTACAGTGCGTACTTTTAACACTAAAAAATTCGACGGAAATTTATGGGTGAACGTTACACGCCGAGTGTACAAGTGATAGATTTAAGAATAAAAAAATAAAAAAAGAGACGAGCATAAGAAGAAATCAGACTTCTACATATATCAAAAGAAATGACATACATTATAAACTTCAGGTATCCGACTACCCTATAATTGTGAATTTTGCCAAAAATTGACAATTTTTTTTATGATTTTATTTTATAGCCCATCTTATTAGCTTTACAAAAATACCAAGTTTATTATTTTCCGTTCACTAGAACAAAAACTACAAATGTTTAAGTAAAAGCAGACTCCATTACTTTAAGCAAGATGTCATACTTTAAAACGCGTTTTACTCGAAATGTGATTTTTTGAAAATAATCAAACGGGGTCAGTGATTGCTAAAAAAGTTTTGAAAATAATTAACTGAAATTTTTTGTGTAAGTTTTGTATAATAGTAGAAGTGCTTTAACTTTCAGATTTATTAATCACTGTTTTATTACAAAATTTACAACCCCTTTATGTGAATATAATCAATGTTTTTTTTAAGCAATTTCATATAAAAACTGAGACAAAGTGCTCTAGTTTTTGTAAAAACTCAAATATCTCTTATCCTGAAGGCCATTTTTACAATGAATAACACAACACATCAAATTGAAAGTTTGTTCCTAAACCTTTGGGACAGAATTTGCCACGTTTATGCTATTTTTTTTTTGTTGTCAATTTTAAACCATTTTTCCCCATTTTAGCTATAATAATTTCTTGTTATCTTCTTAAATTTAGCATATTTTTCTTAAATTGTACAATAAAAGCAACAAAAAAATCCACATATCTACATTTTTTTAAAAGAAAGTTGTCGCAACCAGTCGAATACCTTAAAGAGTTGTAGTTATAGATGTATACTATTTTTTCAAAAACCTGATATAATAGCTCAAATAAATGACTTCAAAACATAGCAGCATTACATGCGTATATTTCGGGTTTCTTCGTAAAAATAGAGGTGCGCGTAATAGGGCGAATATAGCTAGAAATTAAGAAAATGCTGCTAAAAAGTATAGGTGCGCGCGTTATACGACGGATTTTACAGTACATATTTTTTCGATTAAATTTGATTTTTAAATTCTGAAGGTCATTGGTTGTTTATTTGATTTTGTAATGATTTTTATTTGATGGAAATTTTGTGTTGACACCACAAACTTGAACCTCTCCAAGAAAGACATTATGCGTTTCTCCTTTTAGAGCTCGACATTTTAAGAATCAATGGTCGTTTGGATTTTGTTTTAGTCGTAGGATTAGCAATAATAACAGAGATTTTTGTCTCATTTCGATATAATAACCATAGTATCCGTTCGCTATGTTAAATATTCCCTTTCTTTTTCAAAAATAATATAATATAATATTTTCCAAATTACTTGTAGTTATAGTTTTTTTTAAAAAGAAATCTATCCCGAATATCAGATGAGTTTCATTTTCCCCAAAAATCGTAATCATCGCACCGGATAATGTTTACTGACATACTTGGCAATTTGTTCTATTAGTCTTAAATGAGTTGCCTGATACTGCTGAGCTGTTCCATTAATCGTAAATTAGCAGCTCCATTTCCCTCGATATTTTGGATCACGCAAAGTATTTAAGGGTAAATAGAGGGTCAGTTTAGGATAATCAAATTATTGAATGCGTTGATTAGATTATATGTTTAATTATCTCTTCTTTTAGCACTTTATCAATCCCTTAAACTATGTATAGTAACAAAATAGTAAGTCTATAAAAAGACATTTGTCAAGAAATTTTTATAAATAAACTTTTTCAGTAAATCAAATTGCTTATAGTCCCCTCTTTATAGTAGCAATATTTTTCCATAAATTTGTTGGGTAAAATAATCCTTATATAATGTTTGCTCAAATGAAAAGTGGGCAAGTTTAAAAAAAGAAACGAGTCTTACAGTAGTCGCATATGATGTGCAACATCTGACTTGTTATCATGGTAAATACGCAATAGTGACTTTAATCCTGAAAGAAATGAATCAGTTATGACTGGAAATAATTTTCTATCGAATAATTATATCTTTAATGAAAATTTTATTTAATTAACACAAGGAGTAATGCAGTTTTTTATCAAAAATATTTATTATTGTTCAATTTTGGGAAGAGCGGAGACAATATATTTATGAAAACTAAAGTATGACACATATACTTGTGATTTCAAAGTATTTAAAAATCGTTGAAAAACAGCGTCAATAACAGTACCACTGTTAGTTGTCGAAACATTTCGATTAGTGTTCATTTCGAGCTTGAGTTCATCTTTCAGAAAAGCTATGAGCGGCTCAGCTTCTGGCAAACCTGAAGTTAACGTTAAAATCACCTCTCAAAATCATGAGAAGCAAGTGATAGTTTTTTTTTTAAAGAGCAGAACCACCTTCGGTATACGGTAAAAGTACAAAATACAGGAAATCTTTAATTTTTTTAACTGTTTGATTCGGAGAAATGTATGTGACCACCAAAATGACAAGACTTGCTGGTATGTGCGGTAGGCGGGCGTCTTAATTGCTACTACAACTGGAGCCCCAGACGAGGGTAGCGAAGAGACACCATCAAGCGCATGCTTAAAAATTAGAAATATTAGAGAAAATCAAAAATAGTCGTTTACTTAATTAGTTAGTTTTTTTTTAATCGAGGAATATGTTTTAATCACAATTAAAAATATTATATTGACAGTGACAGGAATTAACCTCAAAGTATGAAAATGATAAGCACTTAAATATTTATTCAAATAATTCCATATTACTTACTCCTATTTATTTTAAGAATGATGAGCTTTGTCAGACGCTTAACAGGAAATATAATTATTAATATATAGTTTACACATATATAAATATATCCTCAGATTTCACACACAACGAGCCCTGAGACTTTGACAATTGAGCGTAAGAATCACAAGTTTATTCTGGATGAAGTCTAATAAGACTTGCTGGTATGTGTGGTAGGCGGGCGTCTTAATTGCTACTACAGTTGGACCCTTCGACGAGGCTAGCGAAGAGACACCCCCATGGCGTTGAATTGGTCAAATCAAACAGCGTGCGCTTCCCCCGACTTCCTGTTACGCATTTCCCTTCCTTTTCACGAAATCACTCCAACAAATATCCAGCAACCGAGAGTAAAGATGTTACACATCAAAAAGAATGATTTTATTGGAAATCAAAAGAAATCGCTCTGGGTGTTGTAAAGCAGGCAATATCATTTCGGCAGCAGGTCTATGCCTTCACTCTAGAAACAGCGTGGTTGATTCTTGAGGAAGTCCTGCCCAGCTTCCTTCACTTCGTCATCTAAATACAAACGTAATACTAAGAAGCTTAAGGGCCTAGAAGTCACATGATGACAAATCCGGGCTGTACGGTGGGTGTTCTAACAATTCTCAATAAACCTTTCTTAAGCTTCTTTGGTTTCACGGGTCATTGTCATGGAGATCCGATATCGTTTGCTGTTCCTTTCGAAAACTTTTGCATCAACTGTCCCAAGACATTTGACCTGAACAAGGCTTGCCATAGACTGCCACTATTCGTCGATAGATGCCTCCATTAAACTCACCTCCTGCAATCAGAAATCATACTACCTCGCGTTGTTCCGATCTGAACGCATCCCTGTGTGGCACGGCTTTACTTTCGTTTAATTTCCTCTACTACTAGTAGGTTTCACTGTTAAACATTGTATGCTGTTGTTGTTGTTTCTAATGCCACCTGTCTGGCTGTGTCAGATCGAGGTCCACTAAATTCATCGTGGCGAGGGTCTAGGTGTACTCCTGTAGTTAGATTTTAGCTTTGAGCACCGTGCAGGTGACACTAAGATTTGGCTCGGTTCATACGCGATAGATGGTGACACCAGCTATTTCCGACTCCACAATTTAGGCATGGAACTGGAGGGGAGGGAAGTATTCTCCAGCCTCCTTCACCCGTGGTTGCCACTACGACCTCCCACAAGTCTTTCGGACCCACTAACGAACACGTGCTCCGTGTGTACTTGGAGGGTATTTGGTGACATCGGGTTTCGAACCCAGTCCTTAAGGTCTGGCGTCCGATGCTCTAGCCACTAGGCTACCCACGGTCCACATTGTATGCAGTGTACTTGTCCTACTGTCCTTCGTGCCCCTGTTTAATGGCTCTGCTATAGCTGCACTCATTCTGACCCAATCGCATATAGCCACTTTTCATTTGGGCAACCCTTATATAAAAGGAAATAACTTACAATTTCTGTTATTGCACAACACTGATATCTTGGATTATTTATATTGTATCCGAATAACCAAACTTCTATAAGACAAAGAACTAAGTATTTCTATCATTTAATTCAAACTAGATTACAAATTCCTTTCTAAGACAGTATAACAAGAATAAACCTTTAATTGAATGGACAAAATCAGCTAAACAGATGGGGATTAGAAAGTATAAGCTACATCTAAAATGAAATCGAGCACTAACTATTGAATCCTAATGCTTATTCGATGCAAATCCATTTCAATCTGCATCAACAACGAAAAAAGGAATGCAACTATATCTCCTATTCACAATATAAACACTTATTCCGATTCTCTTTCAAAATATATATATATATTTCCTCTCGACTGCTTTTGAAAGAGCCTGTTATATTAAAGTTACAGTAGTTCAATTTATAGCTTTTGCATATTTGCATATATAAACCAACTTCGGTAAATGAATGTGGATTCGCTATAAGTAGAATTCATACATCTGAATAAAATCGTATTAAATGAAGCAATAAAAATAAAAGTGAATTTCACATGCTCTTGTTAAAACATGAGCATGGAAATTTATATTTTCTGCAAAAAGATTTCTAAGGAAATATATATAGCAAATAAATTAAGAACAAAAAAGTTAATATATTTACAATTTTCTTAATTATTAAATACGAATATATAAATATGCTTGGGGCCTTTCGTTTGAATATCAGTTGAACGTGCTTTATTTTAAAGGTCAATTCAATTATCATCTAGTTTTTAAATAAGTATTTTTAAAGATTCAAACATTTTAAAATACAAAAAAAAAAAAAAAACGACCTTAACTTCTATCAAAAGTAACTCCATTTGAAGCTAAAAGCTGATGAAATGATCTTCTGCTTAAATAAAGCTTTTTAGTTTAAATTATTTCTAAAGGTAAACAGCACTTTTGCAAAACACTTAGCACCTCTCTGCAAAGTTACATACTGAAATCAATGTTACGTTCACAGGAAATTCTATAACAAGCTTGTTGATTTTTCGGAGTTCGTAATTAGTTTTTTATTATTCTACTGGAATTTTTTTTATAAAAGAATAGGTTTTATTAATAATTTCTTATGCTATCATTAAATAGCTAAATAACAGAATCCTCAGTGATATCTCTTTTATTTCCGTAATACGAAATTTTTACGCGTGCAATTTTTATTACGCTAATGGAGAAACGTAATAAAGGAAAGAAAAATAGCTGACAGCTTTTATATTTTATTTATTTAGCACCAAAAATAAAAATATCGTTTAGTCTTTTAGAGTAAATATAATCGATAACATGCAAAACATTGCAGTGAAACATAATAATTGATATTTATTTGATTTTCAAATATGACTAAACTTTAAAAAAGTACTCGGAAGTGGTATTTCTTTTTACTTAAGTTCTGTATCCCATTTCAAAAATAAACTTCGAGAGTTAAATACATATTATATCAAGGGGGATATATTTATAAAATACATTACATTTTATGATAAAAATGATGTAATGCAATGATTTATTTAATATTTAATCAGCAATATATTAAAAATATGAAACTTTATTTCCAATGAAGATATTAATAAATTATTTCTTATATGCCTGAAGAAGCAATGTGAATAGCTAATTGCATAGAAGGTCTTATTAATAATTCAAAAATAAATTAGAAACATTAACTTTTCTTTCGACCTGTATTAACTAATTACTAGTTGAAGAGTAATTACCTTTAAGAGAAAGAGATGCAAAAATGAAACGAACGGTTAATTAACAGCAGAAAAATCAATTTTTGCCAGTGTTAGCTTACAGCTTTCAATAAGCAGTCAAAGACAGATCAAAAGTAAAATAAAATGTAATTTTGTATTTAAGATTTAAATACACTGAAAATACTTAAAAGGAGTTCGTATCATATGAATTTAATTGTATTTTGCTTAACAGCGCAATATTTTAAAAAATACGCAAATAACCATGCAAGAGTTAATACACGAGATTTTTAATGGAAACAGAGAATACTAAAGAAGGTTTTGAATTTTGCTTTCAACAAATCCTGTTTTTCATTGAAGCAAATTAACAATGAAAATAAATTTTTTTAAAAATGTCTAAGACATTTTAAAGTAAAATAAAAAATTTAACATCCTTTTTAGAGCTGTTACTTGAAGATGCTAGGCTCTTCAATGAATATAGAAATACAAATGGGGAAAATAGCCTATTTCGTCGTCGGCATAAAAATCCATATTTCATTTTTGAAACTTAATACAAATGTCACATGCAGATACCCTTTTTCTATTGAACGTACTATGATGCATTTTCTTAAACAAAAAGGAAGCTTTATTGTGGGCATTTACCATGAAATATTATCAAGCATAACATGACATCCAACAAAAGTGATTTGAATACTCAACTATTGTATTCTGTGAACTTTAAGTATGCAATGAAATAAATTAAAAATACATGTTCTTTTAAATATTTGACCAATGAACTTAAATTTATTCTTATGGTATTAAAATTCTATTGTTAAGAAATTTTTGCAGTAATTAGTAAAATATTATTTTAAGTAAGAACTCTTTATAACAAAAAGAAATTTATGCGATTCCGTTATTATAGTCCTCACAATAGAGAGAGAGAGCAGAGGTTCCTAAACTTTTTTGTCTCATAGACCCCTTGCCATGCTTTTCGGTTTAGGGTAGACCCCTGCTTACATAATATTGAATTTTTGCAAATTTATTTACTTAAACGTGTTTATGGCAGCTGGTACAAAGCTACTTAATTTAAATTTTTAGCTGTAATGAAGTTGGGAAACAGTAAAACAAGAAACACAGGTTAATTAATTTAAAATTTAAATGATACATAAAATAACTGATTAAAAAATAAATGTTTATAATAATAGAAATGAATCTGATGCTTCAATAACAAATTTTCAATATTTGTCATCAATCTTGTCAGGTTTAATCCAAAATTCCTTGGTTAGTAGTGTCCAGCTGACAACCGTGCTGAAACTCCTCACTAGAAAAAGCAATTAAAAACTTTTTCCAATACTCTATAATTTGGGATAAAAACAAGCACATCTCTTTAAAGACTAAATTGCTGACATCCGTTTCTAAGCTTTACTTTAAGATCTCTGTTACTTCCTATTTTACTCAGTTCCTCTTGTAATATGACATTTTTTTTTAAAGTGACCATAGGAATTCATTGCCTTTTGTGGTAATTACCAAGTAAATGTGTCCTCAAACCCAATTTAAAAATCTAAATAAAGGGAATTTAAATGTTGAACGTAGGTTAAAACGTCATTTCTTGGCCAATTGTCTGTGACCAATTCAGAAATTATAGGAAAATTCGCTACATCCAATATTACTCCTATAGCTTAATTCTGGCAAGAAAAGCTGAAATGATGGTCTTTGTTGAAAAATTTATGCTGCCTCATAACTGCAAATTAGCCTCATTAAATTAATTTAGCAAATAAATGTGTTATAAATTGGTAAAATATGGTTTCCATTTGGTTAAATTTTCCTTTAAAATTAAAATCACGATCTGGCTTAATGAGAACTGTCGTAGACCCCCATTTACACCTCATTGATCCTCAAATTATTATTTTGCTGTCGTGAACCTCTTGCAGGAAATAAGAGTGGAGGACCTTTGGTACAAAATGGGCCGCGTTTATGTTACTTTTTGTCAATTTTTACCCATTTTAGTAATAATGATTTCTTTTTCTATTCTTAATTTTAGCATATTTTTCTTAAAATGTACTAAACAAATCTAAAAACAACAAAAAATCTATATATCTCCATTTTTTTTAAAAAAAAGTTGTCTCAACCAGTCGGATACCTTACTGTGATCCACATGTATAAAACAAAAATACAGTGTATAACATTTGAAATTCAAATAAAATTCTTCCATTTTCTCAATCTATTAAGTATGGTGTTTAGTATATACAATAAAAAGTATGCCTTTGTTTTTAACATTTCGTGTAAGAAAATTGACCGGTTAAGGGGTTAATCGAAAATAATTTTAATTTAAATGAAATTTTCAAAAGCTATAACTTGAAAAGAGATTTTTCAAATAAAATACTTTCTTTTTGAAAGTAGAAGTGGAGAGACTGACAGGAAACGTTAAATTACAAAAACATAAACATTTTCAAATATTTTGCCTTAATATAATACATTATTTTCTCTGTTCCTTAAGACAAGTTTATCCTTTCAATAAGTTTAATATTTAATTGCGTGTCTGACATTGAAATACCCTTCGTTTAACTGTTATAATTCTTATGTGAATAGTAGACTAATTAATTTTTATTGTAACTTAGTTCCTCATATTATATTATGATGGATATAAGTACCCTTAACATTATTTACAATGTTCAAAAACGCACAGCAACAAATCTATTAAAGCATTAAAGCAAGGTGCAAAGATGTTTTCTTTTTTCTATCATAAAACTACTACTTCTTTATAATTACCAGTTAAAGTTTTATGAGATGGAATTGAATTATTTTAAATATTTACCTTTGAGGAAAATAACCGTTAATTTGGTACATTAAATCCGTTTTTAAAGCTCCTTAAAGTGCATTTTATGACACGCCACAACAGTAACTCTTAAAAATAATTAAATCTTAATATTAAAAGAAGTACATCGATTACAATGCAGAAGAGACCCTGATTAATCTACAAAGAATATATTTTTTGTGTCTAATGCTCTTATAGATCATTTTAAAAAAAGCCACAAAAACAATTATTAAATAAAAAAAACTAAAGAAAAAGTCCTTTGCTCATTACTTTCGAAAAAATATAATTTAATAAAACTTAGATTTAAATTTAGGGGATTAACCTTTCATTCTGAAAGGAATGTCGATAGAAATTAATGTATTTTCTTTCACTTCCTTATTCGTTTAAAAAGCTCTTAAATTCTTTGTATGTCTGCAGAACATTAAAAAAAAACAATTCAAGAGTTGCATTATACCTAATCAGTACTTATTATCCTAAGAGAACTTGTAAACACTATTTTCCTATCACATTCAATTTAAGTATTATTTTTTCGAATTTCATTATCCAGTTTTCTTTGCATCTGTATTTTTTCACCGGTATTTAGCGATTATTTATTCGAAACATTTAATGGAAATGTGTTGTTGTTTTATAAAGTTGATGAGCGCGGATTAATGATTCATGGTATTATCTTTTTTAATAGAATATATGTTTTCTTTGATCTGTATCTGGAATATGCAAATGAAAGAGAGATTTTTTAAGATCTTCTTTGTTTATGAGTAGTAATTGAATTAGAAAATTGTCTACTCAGATATATCTTACGTGTAATGAAAATTTAGCAACGGGAAATCAATTTTGATTTTATAGAGAAAGTAATATTAGATTCTCTTTTTTAATAAATCTAATTACCGTAGAAGTAAATATATTTATCTTATTTATTGGGCGATAAATAAGTTACTTATATTTAAACTGTAAATTGTTTTTTTTTTTTCTTTGTCTTTTCGAAAAGGAGTAAAACTTCTGAAAAAATGTTCTTATGAAATATTCATGGAATATACCTAAAGTGAAATGTATTAAAGAACTGTTTTTGTCACGAGAACATGAATATTATATTCATCTTTGTAGATCATCCATGGAATATATTTTAACATTTTAAAGAATATGTGTTCTTTTAGTACTTGAAAGTTGCTTTTAGAAAGCAACTTTAACTATCATTAAGTATTTTCCTGATAATTATCTTTGTTAGCAACTTAAATACTTTGGGATTCTTTTCTTTTAACCTTACAATTTGATAAACTATGCTAAAACATTTTTTCAATATTTAGTATGTGATATTATATACATAACTTTTAAATATCATTAATTTGTATTTTTCCTAGATATCCCATTGGTGCCCTTTTCTGTGTTTAAGTGTTTCCCAGGAAATATATTTTTGAATTTTTATTGATTATTACGATGAAATAATTCTAGATATTTCTTCGCATGCTTTGATCAGAAACTAAATGTTGGCTAGGTATGGCAAATCAAGTAAATTAGATATTTCGTGAACATTATCTTAATAAATCTTATCCCTTAAGTAAGTTAACTTAAAGGGCTTCGGAAAGTCTCCTGTTAGGTTTTAAAATTACGAAAAGATTGCATTATCTGTAAAACTTTATTGGGAAGCGTTAACTGATTCACACTTAATGTTTTAATTCCTTCTTTCCTGACGGAAATTCAACAGTTAAAAACATTACAAAAAAGACAATAGCAACAGAAAAAAAACAAGTTATTTTATATCATTTATCAATAGATCCGATAAAAATATAATATTAATAATAATTAGAAACAATTATTTAAGCTAAATAATTTATTACACAATTGTCAAAAAAAAAAAACTAAAAATTTTTTACAATTTTAATCTCAACTGGATAAAATTGGCTTTAATTTTAAAGATCACTATGTGATAATATAAATGGTTTAATTAACAAACATAAACATAACTATATAGATTAAAAGTCTGAACATGACAATAATAACTATGACAAACTCTTAAAGCATCTGTTTAAGTTTAAATTATAATTTTAATTTATATAATATCTTTTTCTTCTTAACTATTCTTTAGTGCAGCCTGAATTGCATAAAACCAATAGAATTTCTTAGATTCTTTTACTATATTTAGAAATGAATATGAAACTTTTAAAAGGTCCCAATTGTTTTCTGAATTATAACATCTATTACGAAAAGAAATAAAAAACCAAATCGTCTTAACATCATCATATGAATAATTTAAAACATTCATTTTTTTTTTATGTTTTACTGTTAAATATTACAGAGAATTTTCATAAAAACACTCTTTTTTCCCTTTCCTAGATTATATTCATTGCTTTATGTTGTAGAAACAATCATTTCTAAAAAAATAAAATCTGAAAAATAGCAGTAAAATGCTCTTAATTATCTTTAATTAAACCATATTTTCTCTTAAAATAAAAGAGAAATGTAATTCCTTTTTATTTCAAGCAGCTTAAATATAATTCACTAATAAAAAGTAAGCGACCCAGCTGGTCTGAAATAACATTTTTGTTGAGTTAAGAGCATTAATTATCTCTCAAGTCGTAAGAGGATTATATGATTATGTGTAACGCTTTCAAAGAGGGACAACTTTAATGATTGTAACCGGGAGAATTAATCCATCTAAAATACATGGCGCTGAAAATTTTAAGTTAGATTTTTCAATTTTTTTCTCAACCAAGTATTATGCATCTTTATGAGAAATAATGTATTCTTGAAGAATATATATTATGCGTTTTTAACGTATGATTTCAAAATGTGGCACTTGAAAAGAACGTGAACGAAATAAAGATTTGATAAAGTTTATGCTGTCGTAGTCTTCAAAAAGATGTGGAATTTTAACTCTATTTCAACATGTATTGATTTGGGGATAGAAAAATAAGTCCCAGTGATTCATTTTAGGTACATATCACGTATGAAACAAGTAGGATTTATATCTTCTTTTGAAAAGCAGTGTAGCATGTTACAACTTTAACGCATGAAGTAAGATTGAAGCAGATTGTGTGTGATATTGCTACGTAAGGAACGACACATCAAATAAAATACAAATTTTTCTTAAACAAGTATTGATTTTTATATTTATTTATCAGAAATAGGGTTGTATTAAAAAGTGGGTTCTTAAAGAAAGCAAGTAAAATTAATTTGTTAGATATCGATCGAGACTTTAATTTTCTATTTTTTATTTTGTAATAATTTAAACCACTTTAATAATAATATATTCGAGAAGTTTATTTCACAAAATGAGCTTAATACCAGAACATGCGAGGAATTTAGATAATTTGTATATCACTACATCTAATCATTTAATATACAATCGCATTTAGTTGGTTCAAACAAGAAATAAACAAAATGAAAACGACAGGAATCGCAGTAGAGTTGGGACCATGAATTGAGTTTAAAAATGAGTTTAATACAAAAAAATTTTTCGTATGCTTACATCCGAAAATTGGATTTATTGCATCCAATTTTGATTCTGTAAGTAATGAGAATAACATTATTTTTTTATCTACATTTAAAACGTGTGTTAGATGGTGAAAAAATTGAAAAGAATTATAGAAATTACATGTTTAATTTATAAAGATTAATGAAAACTATTTAAATTGTATTAATTCAATCTTGTACTTAAAATAACCAGCATACTTTATTAAAAATTGAGGAACTTTATTATATTATGTTATTTTTGAAGACTAATATTGATTTAACGATTATTAATAAAACCCTTTTTGTAATAATGAAAAACACATACCATAGAGTATATAACTATTGTGTGTGTGTGTGTGTGTCATGGGTCTTATAAATATGAATCATACTTAAATTAATTTTCTTTAATAGAATTTTACATTATGATGCTTTTTCTTTAATCTTGTAAGATTCCATATGTTAAACTGAGAATTATTAGCCTTTTGAATGAATTAAGTTTTAATAGCTGCACCACAAAAGACAATACCATTCATTTTATATATTTTTTGAAAATACCAAGTAATTAATTAAAATGACTATAAATTGTTGCGTATTAGAAATTCAGTTTTCAAGTTCAAGAAATACAAAAATTAAAAAGAAAACATTTACGAACTTGTGTGGAAAAATATATTAAGAAGATTTAAATTTCAAGAAAAAGATAACCATATGTACTTATGAAAATCCTTTGCCTTGAAGATATTTATATCAGTATTTTTTTGCGAATTTTGGGAAAAGAAGATAAATCTAAGTTAAGGATTAAAGGGTGCAACTTCAAAAAATTATAATGTAAGATTTCATTAAAAAAATACTAAAAAATACTTCATGAACTCTCAAAGCGAATTTTTTCTGGATTCGTTGGAGCTGTGATTAATGAAAAGGGATATATATTTCTCAAAGACCTCATTGAAAAAAATTATGAAGAAAGAGAAAATATGTATATGTATATGATGAATGATTCCTGTTAACTTTGGGAAGGGATGTTCAGTATAGTATGAATGCAAATACACATATTATTCGTCAAGGATATATATAAAAATATAATCACTCTCACTGGTATGTATATATATCTTTAAATTCATTTCCTTATTAAATTCTACTTTCTGAATCAATCTAAATTCCCTACATCAAAAATTGTATTTAATTCTCTCTCGTAATATACTTAATAAAGTTGCATAGATAAAAGTTGTTCATCGTTATATTTAAATTCGCTCTTCATAGAAATTTTAGTAGTTTAAACACATTTACGCCATGTACAATCGAAGAAAATTTAGTAACAAATTAACTGAAATATTTGAAATGTCACCAAATGAATTAATCAGAAGCAGTAAAACCCCTTTATAAAAACGTAAAAATAATAAGTGACACAAAAACCTTTTGATTGTAATTTGTTTTCGTCAACTTAAAATAATTGTGGGAACTAAATCTCAGACCATGATCTAAAGAGTAATGCCATATGACAATATTACATTTTTCTTCAAAATTTTCAGTAATTATAGAGAAATGAAGTATATTTATATTTTGCGTTTGATTCTACGAGAAGTTTACAGAAAGTAATGTTTTGAATACTATTGTTTCTTATGGAAAACACGTAAAAATACTTTTAGCGTGAAGAAGATTTGCTTCAAAACAATCGAGAGATTTTATTAGAGATTATTAGATTATTCGAAATATGCCCCTCTTTTGCGGTATTAAATTTATTTAGATAAAATAATTATATTATGAATATTTTCTGGTAAATTATATAGAAGGAAACTAATTTGAATTAATGAAACTACAAACACAATATACAATTTAATCTTGCCATCTTTAAAGATACTTACAAGACCGTATATCAATATATCATCTTCCTTCTTATTTTTAAATTTAGTGGAACACTAGAAGAAAGGATTTCTCTATCCAACTTTTAGTTATATATTTCCTAAACAGATAAATTTTAATTAAAAAGGATTTTTTCTGTACCTAATGTATAATTTATTAAATATCTAAGTAAAAGAACAGTGAAACTCAGAATAAACAGTTGGGAATCTACATAAAATAACATATACTATTTAACTACTAAACAACACAATAACTATTTTATGATACACTACTTGTTTATTTTGACATAATTCTTATTACAAAAACACAAAATAGTACAAAAAGTATTAAATTAAGTAATTTGTATTATAGCTACATAAATTTAATATATATCTCTGCAGTTTTTATGCACAGAAAAAAAATCAACATTTAATTACTTAATAAGTTTGCATGACGGGAAAAAAAGAAGTAATATGTTTCATTTACATGTGTTATGTTTCATTCCTTGTAATTTTGCAACTCTTTGACAGTAACCACCCATCATATCTTAGAGGATTCAAAATATTAAAGGGTAAAAAGAAAAGAACACTTTATTCTTCTCCACTATCCTGCTTCCTGGGTTATTGTGTTCCGTCATCTGTGGAACACAAGACCAGAGACAAATTATACAGATCTTCGGCTTATAGTGTAATAAAGTATAAAGAAAAACTTACGACCCTTCATTCAAAAGATGAGAAGTCGTTATGGAGGTTACCCATAACGTTATGAAAAAAGACATCACCGCTTGAGAGTTATTTCTTCCATTCGCCAATTTGCTTGCACAGAGTGGGAGATCTAATTGACGATAAGTGTTTCGGGTAGCTTGTTTAGAAAAGAACAGCAAAACGTACTTACCATTGTATATCCCCAAAAGTTTTTATAAATTTTCTGTAAGATTAATGGATTTAACAATGGGATGGAATTTTAAAAAAAAAGCATAAAAGCTGTGAAATATAATTTTTTAATATGTTGATAATCTGAAAATGAGGAGATTTAATACAGCGACAAGATTTATTTTGCCATTTATTCACTTTTTTAAGCTTCTCTTTGGCAGTAATACCTTCGATACAAAATAAAAGTGCAGCTTGGAATGGCTTTTTTTATTTATTTATAATTATATATGTTGTTTTCTGTAAAAAATATCTACGCAGATATTCTTTGTTATGGTAACTTTATTTAGGCGTCAATTTAACACAAGCATTTAACTTTAAAGTAATAAATCCGTACTCTGAAAACAAATTATCCTGACCAATGAAGTCGATTACCATTAATAATACTTAATAATACTAGCAATAATACTAATAATACTTACTCTATTAAAAATAATTACTTATTTCATAAATTTTTCCAAGATTCCTATTATTTTAATATATGTTCATACCAAAAATACATATTATACGATGGAGGTAGTTTTTAAGTTTTAATTTTCATTTACGTTTTTTAATTGTTTAAAATTAACACAACCATAAATAAAAATGCAGTAGTCATTAGTTATCGGCTCTGCACATTGAACAAACAGAAAATGCATGAAAAGCCGATAATTCTGGAAAAAAAATTAATTTCATTTTTTTCTCGAGTAGATATGAAAGGAAATAAAAAGAAAATATCCTATAAAAGCATGTTTATATATATGAAAGAATCTTAATCCCAAATGACTTCCAGATGTTTTCGCCGGACTTTGATTTAACGAACTAACGAACGAAATATCTGCTTCATTCAACCGAACACATTTAAAACACACATACACCTAAATATTATTTTTTAAATGGAAGGAATGTCATCCAAATTTATTAAATATAAAATAGTGATTAAAAGGACTAAAATATGAAAAAAATATGAATTTGTGTATTAAATAAGTGAAAGTTTATTAAGTAACCTACACATTACATCCAGCAACATTTTTGTTATTTGTTTTTAAGGAAATGTGACAGCAAGAACGAAAATTTCCTTAAAAAAAAGTGTTTCTAAAAAAAAAGAAAATAAAAGATGGATAAAAGTACTGTTGCAGCTGTAAATTACTTACGCAGTCACAAAATAATAGTTCCGAATTTCGCAATTTTAAAAAATTATAGAATGCAATTTACTTGATAAATTTATAAAGAAATCAATGATTAAAAGTATACGCGAGTATTTGAAGTTCCCTTCATTTGAGTAAATAAAATCCTTTCTACTGAAGTTCTGAAAATTGTTGAAGAAATTTCTTTTTTATCGTGTGCAACCAGAATCTAATTTAGTTACATATTAGTTATTTCTGCAAAAATTAAAATAAATCTGTTTAGAGGAAGCTGCGAAACAATTTCAGCTTCCTTTGAATAAGCATTTTTATTAAATAAAGTATAATCTTTCCAAATGAAAGTAAAATAAAACTGAGACAAGATAAATAATATGGTATAAAATTAATATACATAACGATGAATAGATCACATTGAGAATTTACATTTATCTACTTATAAATAATATAAGTGGAAATATATACAATCGATTTTCGCTAATTCGAACTTTCGATCATACGAACCTCTCACGAATTCGAAGTATATGCTCATCCCCTAGAAAAACTCTTGATATTTCGAACTAAAACCATACGTTTTGGTGCATTCAATTTTTCGAAGTAAAATCTGTGGCAGGCCAGACTATAACACGCAATGATTCGAAGTTATCTTATAAAACTCTTTGAACACTTACTATCTAGAGTCCTATAGCAAACAGTTTAGAGCTTACATGTTTTGTGTTTTATTGTCTCTGCTTGTCTCCTCTGAAACGTAGCCCTTTGATGACCATCTGTTTGCTACCACTTCTTTGTGTTTCTCGGTTCCTCAGGCGAAAAGACACTTTTATTGCTTTCCTTTTTCAAGTGGACAGTTCTGGCCCCACTTGTCAGACGTCCACATCTTTCGTTTAACACGTATCCTTGCTACTCATGGGTTCAGAAAGGATGGTCCACTATTGTGATGCGCAGGATTGTGTTTCTTGCGTGTGGCTGACATAATTATTAATGGCTCATCTGTGTGACTTATAGAATGTGGCACCAAATGGGGCATGGATGGCACTGGACGCTACCTTGAAGAACCAATGGTGCTTGGGACAGTGTTTGAGGGAACCGGGTGCGAAACGATTACATTTCCAATGAGGAATGGAAGAGATTTGGCGGGGTGTGAAAGAGAATTACTATATAAATGTATTATTTTAATACATGACTTTTAACTTCTGTATAACATTTATACTGTATAGTATGTACTTTTTAAAAATATTTTAAAGTAATTTTATGCATGTGTACAATTGTTGATTTATTACGTAGTTTAAAACTTAAATGTGTTAGAAAGAAATTCAGAAGTTTTTTCTTACCCTCTTTGATAATTCAAAGTTTTTCTTTGGTCTCTTCAACTTCGAATTATCGAGAGTCGATTGTATATATATAAATTGAATTGGTTTTCTCTATCTCTGACTTATTATTTTTTTTGCGACTTAATAAGTACTTTTTTATTCTAAATGAGACAAAGATTATAATAAAGAGCAAATTAAGTGAATTTTGCAGTATTTATGTTTTTTATTATCCATCTTAAATCCATATATTTCAAGCATAAAACTTACTTTTGAACTACACAAACTTATGATTTTTTGCACCTTTCAAAATTTTATCATTTTAAATTGAATAGTATAACTGTGTGTGCCTTATCAGGTAGCATCATAAGCCTAAAAACACTACCAAATTATACAAATGACCAGTACACAAGTGAGCGAATGCACATACTCACAGACAGTTGTACAAACACAAGACATACTCACAGACATACTCACAGACAAGGGTGAGTATCCTTGCTACTCTTTGTGACGAACTCGCGTGGCGTATTTTCGTAGTTTTTATGTAATAAGCGTGCCGTTTTCAACGAATAAACGCACCCAAAATATTACCATTATATGGCTCTTTCCGTTACGGGAGTGTCTGGGGCATTGTGTATATGTCACTAACGTTCGCGCCAGAATCGCTACGGATAGCATCTTATAAACACAGTGACTTCTGTGAGTGATGCATTAAGTTTATATTGTTAATTTTTATTTCCATTGAATTAAAATTAATTCTGGTCAGAATGCCTAGAACAAATTCAAAAAGAGGAAAAGTGTTTCGTGAAAGGAAAACAAATGGAAAACTAGCTTCAAGTCCAGGTGAAAGTCTATATATCACCAGGTTGCAGCTTTTATTATCTTTATCCATAAA
This sequence comes from Trichonephila clavata, assembly GCA_019973975.1. NCBI lineage: Eukaryota > Metazoa > Arthropoda > Arachnida > Araneae > Nephilidae > Trichonephila > Trichonephila clavata. The sequence goes on along the minus strand of BMAO01025072.1, from coordinate 463,150 downwards.
ATTTTCGGGCTGTACACACTGCTGCAATCATTAGATCAGATGATGATTAAAAGCTGATGATCTCAAATGGAGACTTTAATGTTAATTTTGCTTCAGAAGAAGTAAAGCCACTCATTGAATTCTTGAAACAGACACTGAATTTGACAATGAATACCGATTCTAAAGAAGGAAAAACAATATACGGAACCACGATTGATGCAGATTTCTCACATTTTCTTGATTGACTACAATCGAGGATTTTTATATCCTACTTTAGTTACCACACACCTATCGTGTCTTTCTTTGAAAATGACGATGCAGAAAATTGAATAAAAATATTTTCATACAATAAATGAAGTTCGAATTTTATTTGATTAAAGTTATCTCAGCAGTTTAATGTAATTAGATCTATTCCTGCATTTACGGTCAACGTCGCCAAAGAAGTTTCACTTCTATCGCATGGCTTTCCACGTTCGTTTTTTTTCACTAAAATTGATTTCATTTTGAAATGTTGAATAATTGAATTCGAAATATTTGCCAGTATTATATAAACAAATTCGCAAGGAAGCTAATATATATTACTGTATTAGAAAATAATTAAAAATTTTAGATTTTATTAAAAGTTTTAAATTTTTGAGTCAGGATCGCCATTTTGAAGCATTATGTTAAAAACTTACAAACAGTTTATTTTATGCTAAATAGCTTTTAAAATGATTGATTAATTAATCGGAACGGATGAGAAAAAAATATTTTTTCGATTGTTTTAATTTGTTCTAGTATGTTTTCAAAAACAAATAGCTTTTTTTTTGTTCTAAAATATAAGTAATAGAAAAAAAAATTCTTATATTATTTCTGGGAAGCCTGAATAAACATTTAATGAGTTTTTATTAGCATAAATTAATCGCATTTAGCTTCAAAAGTAGGCTCGGAACCACATCTTTGCCTTCAAAGGTTTTATCTTATTTTTTTTCACTATACATAAATTAAATTCCTCGGAGTGTCTCATTTTATTACTACTTTGATTAAAATTATCCAAAAGTGTAACGCTTTAAGTGGGGTAAACTGCAACCAAATTTGTTTAATTTAATTATAAAAATTTATTCTAACCAGTTTAATTTCGAGAGACTTAATTAAAATTCTTAAAAAAATTATGATTTTTTAAAATCTTTTTACTACAGTGAATTACCAGCAAAGTTAAAAGAGTTCGCAAATTAAGCCGTGTACTTTGAAATTACACACGATTTAATAAATTTTATAATTAAGAGCTAACTGATCATATAGATTGTACAAGCACACAATTCAACTTAATTTATGATGCTTAACTGTAATGAAAATGAATTTTACTACTTATGCTTCCATTTTTATTTCCTAGGGTAGAAATCATTTTCTAAGCATATTCTAGAAATGATCTCATTAGCTAATTAATTTTTTAATATTACTCGCTTATATATTTTATGAAATATTAAGCTATGCTTGATTTAAAATGATAGACATTTCTGAGCATGCATAAGATTTTGCAGAATTATTTAGAAACTTTGTTTATCATATTCTGCGTTTTTATTCTGAAATAATTTAATTCATTTAATATGTTTTTTCCATTTTTAATAAGGATGAATTATTTTTCATTCATTTTAAAAATGCTTCATCATTAAAAATCAAAACTTATAGCAGAATAGGAAGAATCTGTACAATTTATTTATGTATTTGATTATATAAAAAATAAAATAAAGTAAACTGAATTTTTATTGGATAAAATGGCATTAAAAATGTTTTTAAATAATAAATCTAAAATCATTTTGAATTCTTTAAGAAAATTTTAAGTAATGGCATTAAAAAATCCTTCCCAGTGTTTCTCAAACTGTGGGGCGTGGTCCCCTAGGGGGCGTAATTCTACGAGGGAGGCGCAAGCCTTTTGAAACGTAAAACAAAAGATTAAAGAATTATTAATTTACTGAAAGTAAACAAACAAAATACATTCTGACTTAATAAAAAATAAAATATACATTTACACTGATATGTAATACACTTATAAATGCATCAGTACAATATATTTTATAATTAATTTAACAATACTAAGCTATGAACAAGTCTATTAATTACTGGTGACCCCATGAGCTTGTCATATACAAAATAATATACAAAAATTAACACTTATCTCGATAATTTGTATGGTTTATAATTTATCCTTTAACTGTCGAATAAAAGTTACGCAATTCGCTCCGCAATGCCTCCGTTTTCCACGTATCTGATGTATTAAGTGGAAGGAAACAAGGAAAAGTAAGCAAATCCCTGAAATAAATAAATCCTTCGCAAACACTTATTGCATTCCAAAGCCTTCGGAATAATTTTATGGATAGTCTTGTACAGAGAAGATCGTACTTTGGAAAGACGTATATATACGTCCGAGGCAATTGACGCTTTGGATGAGAGGGACGTTTATATACGCCGTAGGCACTTAAAAGGATAAAGTCGTATTGTAGCTTTGGAGGTAAAGCATTGTACTATTGAATTCAATACATTGTTATTGTATGGAGGGGGAAGCGAGAAAAATTATGATTGAATATTGAGTCGTAAGTATTGAAAGCTTGAGAAGCACTGATTTATCCAAACCTTTAATACTAAAGCAAGTAGCTGAAAAAGTAATGAGGACTATCTTTGATCCCTTTATGAAAACAAATTGATATAAAGAGGTCTTTTATATAGTTTAGCCCAAAAACACACTACTTTCATCCCAAATCTAGAACTCCATTGCTTCGATGCAACATTTTTTCTAAAATTTCAAAATAATAAATATTAGTAAATATTTCTTTCTTTATTTTTCCTCATATACTTAATAAAATCAACTGTCTTATAAAAAACAATTTATACCAAGACATTTCTTGAAATTGTATGCAGGAAAGCAATCATAAACTCTTCGTGTTCCTACAGAACTTGTAAAGCAAACTTTACTAATTCGCTACCATTGCAATAAACTGCAAATATTTCCTAAGTTCTCCAAAGATGCAGAACTTAAACGAGCATACCGTTGTACCAATTTTCCTTAATTAATGCTGTCTGGATAAATTTCTCATTCATGAAAGTCATCATTAGTGAAGCTATTTTGCATATCAAATTCTACAACCTCAAGTTTATAAATTTCGTCCTTATATCTTTCAATTAAACTCAGAATTTTGAACGTGATTTGTACAAGTGTACTACTAAGATATTGCTATATTATGTGGTTCACATTTCGAAATTACTCAATATTTTAGGCAAATAAGCATTAGCAAATGAATATTTATTTAAGTAACAATAATTAAAGAAAATAAAATGCTCAGCTTGAGTTGAGATTCAAATTTGACACTCAAATATTGCGCGTACAGCACAGTTATATTTTAATATATACACTTTTCTGTTATATTTATACTTAATAGTCCATATTAATATACGCAATTCATAATTAGATTTATAGATTTATAAAAATATAAGCTTGTAAGCACCGATTTTAAACTTACACAAGTCCCAATCCACATCTGTCTAGAAGGAAATGATGCGTTGCCTAAAGAAAATTCTTTTATTTTTTGAAACTTCAAAATAAAATGTTTAATTAAATAACTTAAAATGTTCTTTAAAGAAAATTAGATAATGTGCTCAGAAATAATATTTTCCTTCCTAAATAATTTTTGGTTTTGAAGCAAAATTGAATCATTAAAATATTCAAGTAAAGTTTTGAATTTGATAAACTTAATTAACTTCAAAATGTAGACAACGTCTGAATAAGAATAAATTGAAAAGGCAAAATATTTATTTTAAGATTCGAAAATGGAGATATCAGACTGGAAATAAAATACTGAAATATTTTAATCCTCGCTTATATTCTACTAGAGGAGCCTTTTCTATTTTCATTAAAAATTTTATCCAATATCACTTGTAAATTTGAAAATTTTATCTTTTTTAAATTCTTATTTAGATAGAAAAATTGAATTAAACAGGAGGAAAGTCTTCCTCAGAATGTAGGTATTAGATTATAAGTTAAATCTCTCATTTGCATTACATTGATACTGATACTATTTATGGGGTATTAACCCATTTATTTAAAATTCAAAGTTTACTTCAGAAGTACCCCTTTAAAGGTTAAAATGCATAATATTTTTAAATTTTTACTGCAGAAGTCAAAATTTGAAAGGAAAAATAGTTTTTATTTTATACCTTCGTTAAAAAATTATTTTCGTAAGTTTAATTTATGAGTTTGTGTCTTATTTCACATTCCATTCCTTTAATTAAGTTTAATTAATGGGTTTCAAATTTCAAGTTATTTTCAAGTGTTTTCCTTATTATAAATATTTTTTTAAAACTGGCTTTTAAAGTTTTGATTAATTTATAAGAGCATTGAATTGTTCTATGTTTGTGATTATTCAAGAAAAATGCAATTTCTTAGAGATTTTGTGTATATGAAGACACATTTTATGTTACTAAATTAAAAAATTCTTTGAAGTTAAGTTTTTTGGATTGAAATTTTACCATGCATGTGGTACTAAGCAAGTGAACTGTACAGATCTAGTATAATAAATTTGTATAGGATAGATATAGGTAATGAAAATTTTTCTACATTGTGTTGAAAGCATGGAATCTTATAATATCTCTTTAAGACCCGAATTATTTTTATCTTTAAATATTAAAATCTTTTGTTATTATACTACATTAATCCCAAAGATACTGGAAAAATAATAAAAAAATCCCCCCCCCCCGGGAAAGTAGATGGTACCCACACGATTGTGCGGTTTGGGCGTTTTCTGTGATGGAAGAAACACACTTCAACTAAAATTGTTACAAATTAGGAAATTATTGATGTAAAATTAATTATTTTATTGGCATTATTTATTTCCTGTGGAGCTCTTTAAAACAGCTTTCGTTTTTGATATGCATAAACACACATTGCATTTTTCACATGTTTTCGAACTGCTTTCGTAGTTTTTAAATCTGCACTTGCGAGGCCTTGAAATGTAATCAACACATCGATATCAGGCTATACGTGTTAAGCCTTTTTATTCTAGAATGGGCAGGGTAAAAGGCGTGACATGTATAACAGGTGGATCATAAAACTTCGATCTTTTTGCGAGTGGAATCCCACACAACACTGTTATTTTCATCATCAGTTAAAATACATTTGTTAGTAGGTGGAGAAGCTGCTAAACTATCTCTTAACTTAAATTTTAAGCAATTCACTTTGAATTTTGGAGGAATTTTATTTGATATGCATCTTGTTTGCACAGAAACCAAGAATTTGTTACAGCTAAAACAATGAACTAAAAGGGTTCAAGAGACTTTGCTGGTAAAGAATGATACAAATTGTCTTTCCATTTCAAATATTTCCACGTTTTTTTTCTTCATCGCTGTCATCTGAACTTGATTCTCTTTTCAATATACGGGATTCATATGTTTTGTTTGCAGTATTGTCATTATCCGAGAGAGTACTAAGTTCTGAGCTAAGTTCAATCTTTTTTATTCATCAATTGCAAAATTTGTTCTTGAGTGAAAATTCTTCTCCTTTTAGACAACTGAAAACGTTTTTGGTTAAAAGCATAGTATTCCATGAAAAATAATAAAATGTATCAGAAAATTTAATTATTTTAAAAAATAAAATATTTAACCATCATACAAACTCCCACTAGAAAACCCAGTTTTTTTTGGGGGGGGGGGGGAGATATGGATGCAGTATCTGTGTAAAGGATGAAAATGCCATACCCCTCATCAAAGTGTGAAAGAGAAAATTAATTGCAAAAAAGAGCCACAGAAAGAAAACAGGAACTCATCCATGGCAACTCCAAAGAAATATATAAATATATAAAACAATATATTTCGTTTTTTTTTTGGCTTCTATTAACATTATTGAAACAGAAAAGAAAAACTCATATGACAACTCTTCCCTTTATAGGTGCAGGGACTCAAGTAACGCCCAACCCTTGCAATCGTGCTGGTAACGAAATCCTGAGTCCTACAAGCAACATTAATAGAGTATAGTTTACATTTTTGCTATTTTACAATTATTTAAACATTAAGACAAAAATTTGTATCGAAGCAATTATAAATATATTGATAATTACCTTTTTACGACAGATAAAAAGAAGACGTGATTTCGTTGTATTTGAAAGCAAAGCTACATTTGCCAGCTGAAAGTAAAACATGGACTACAATTACCGTCTATTGATAAAAAGCGATGCTTTACACCTTCTTCAAGCACGTTTAATTGTTGGTTTCAGGATTTTATTGCATGCGACTATTCCAGAAGCAAAAACGTATAAGAATGTCTTACCCGCATGATCGTGCGGGTTGGGTCTTAACGGGATATGAGCCTTTCAAGGAAAATACGAGTAATTGTTTTGACTTTAACAAAATTACAATTATTTTAAGATATTAAATGATATACCAAATTTAAAGTTCTAAAAATCTGTTGATAACTTAAAAATTAAATTTTATTTATTAGAGATAGGTGATTGATTTATTAGAGACTTTATATTGCTAGGAAGTTAGTTGATTGAGCTTCTAGAAAGGTATAAATAAAACTAAGAGAGCATAATTATAAATATAAATCTACCTTCATTGGGTTTTATAAAATAAAGATAATGAAAAGACTTAAATGAGTTGATTCCTTCGAAAGTGAATTCGCAAAACAAATTAAAAGGCCATTATATTATTTTTTTCATAAATCTAGTTTCATTTATTTAGTATTAACTTTTACTTAGTAAGATAAGATCTGTTTTTTTTTAAAAAAAGATTTTACGTGTCGTGTAGAAAATTACCTTTTTGTTATATTAGAATATTGGCGTAATTTATGAGTTTTTATTATAATTTTTTAAGTGGTAAAAAATTTTTAGAAACATTTTTTCCCTCTTGTTTTTAAGACAAAGGAAAGCGAGATATATACATAGAAACTAAATTAGCGACAGAAAATAGATTGGTTTTCTACCAAACTGCATTTTCCTAAACTTTTCGTTTGACAAATTATAGAATTGCGTGCAATATGGGATAAGTATTAAAGAGAGAAGTACACAGGTTTGCGAATTTAACTCTTTCTCTCTCTGTTGTTATGGAACATTTTAGAAAAACTTCTGTTTAAAAAACTGAATTCATCAAAAACTAAAACTAAAAGCATTTGGATAATTTATAGTATTTTTTCTACCATTGGCTGTGTGTGTGTGTGTGTAAAAATGTTTTAATTGCTGTAGCTTTTAAAAAACTGAGCCATATTTTGCTTCAAAAGTTTTTTTCAGCTTACTAGTTTAAAAAAGACTAACAAGCTATCTAATTCATTTACAGATTATCATTTTTTTCCATAAATGTATCAAAGAGAACGCAATGGAAAAACAAATTAGTATAACATACAAGTCCGCATTACATTAGATAGTATTAAATTACTCTTAAAAGCGCTTTCATCCCAGAAACTAATTAGAACATTAAATATCAAGGGTATTATTGCTATTTTGGTCTCTTGTACAGTTCAGTGAAATTTTTATTAAGTCTTTCTGATTCAAAAAAGTAGTCAATTAATACACTAATACGCCCAAGTTCAGAAGGGAAAAACTATTTGATGATTTTTTTTTTCTTAAAAATTTGACAATGATACATTATAACATTGATAAATAAATACATCTTCTCTACACATTGCACAGTCAATTCAATTAATAATTCTCTACATTAAAAATAATTGTTTTTTTTTAAAAATAATTCCATTACTGAAATTTATGCATGTTCTATGAGTTCAATCAATCCTTATCCAAACTATTTTATATAGAACCAATACATCAGAATAAGAGGTAGGAAGAGAGTTATATTTTTTGTTTTGTTCAATTAAATGTGAACTAAGAGGAGTATAAAAAAATTTATTCTGGATGTTTGGTTGATATTGTTGGTTCAAAAGCCACATTAGGTCAAGCGGCACCAAACACTCATTAAGTTATGAGCATATAAGCCAGCTTATTATTTAAATTGTCTAGGTATTCGATTATTAATAGAAGAAAAGGGATACATACTGGTTGACAGAGAGGCTCGAAAATAGAAAAATATCGCTAGAACGCATCCGGAAGGATCATTCGTGTTTATGAAGGACAATAAGGCAATGATTCTCAAACTGTGTGGCGCTCCCCTTAGAGGGATGTAATAATTCTACGAGGGGGCACGAGCATACCAAAAACAGAAAATAACAGATTATTTAAAAATATTATTAATTTACTGGAAGGAAGCAAAAAACACATAATACATTCTGGCACCATAAAAAATAAAATACACGCTGCATGTTAATAGCAAATGTTCCGATTTAAAAATTAGAAAGGAAAAGTAGCATAATACTTATCCTATTACTTTAAAGTAACTTAAACCGTTACAAATTTTCAGGATATGTATTAAACTTTTTTTATGTACTTTTAAGTAACTTACTTAAAATATGTGTTACTTAAAAATAACATAAAAAAAGTTTAATACTTATCCTGAAAATTTGTAACGGTTTATAATCAAGGACGTCTCGTAGCATTAACTTCAAAGTACATTATTATTTCATTCAACACGTTGTTATTGTATGGGGGGGGGGGACGATGAAAACTATGATTGAAAATTGGGGCGCAAATACTGAAATTTTAAGAGGCACTGCAACAAGGCCTATGTGAGAAAGGAAAGGTGTTTCGAGTACCTCGAGGTCGTAAAAAGATTCTATTATTCTATTACCTAATGAAACAACGCCCCTGATGGAAAATTTGTTGTGTGTGACTTACTTTCTCAGAGTAGACCCCTATGGTTAAATTCAGATTTCAAAAAATAAACGAATGAAGAATAATTGGTAATGAATGCTTACATCAGGTGATTTTAGTTGTAGTAATATCTTGATTAATTGTAATGATGATGCATATAAGCTTAAAAACTCTAATTCGCTACTAAACACTTTTAATTAACAAAGACTAAAAATACTCTAAAAATATATCTCAATGGCATTGTAATAATTTTTCTCTGCACAGCATATTACCTATTTTTGGTGCTCACTTATATTGTATAGTTAATTTGGGTCGTAAAATGTAGTACAAATCCATATCTAGATATCCGCAATTTCTCTCAAGATAGAATATAACTTCACTTCTGTGAAGAAAAAGTATTTGCATATAATTACAATAAAAATAGCTATTTCACGACTGATTAGGCTATTAACATGAATTTATATATAAATACACAGAATTAAATATGCTCTCAGAATCATCAACAGCCATACAGTTATAAACTATAAACAGTTTCTTAGAATAAATCCGTTTTTAAGCTGAATATTTATATTTCTTTTGTATTCGTTATTTTTTTAAGTAGTCGTTTTTTTTCTGACTACATATTTAAAACTTATTAAATGAAATCGAGATATGTTCCTTGTATTAAACGCAAAGCATGATTTCTATTGTTCAAAACTAATCTCATAATTGATCTGTGTGGTTGAAAAATTTTATAAATAGGAATTATCATCATTAAAAAACAATTTGTTTTAACTGGGTAGCAAATTTATATTGAGCAAATGGGAAAAAAGATTCAAAATATCTTTATAATATGAATGCAATTCTAGTGATACGATTAAATTTCGTTTTCATCTGACGCATGCATGTGTTTAAAACTAACTATAGTAATGTGTAAGTTCTTCCTATATTTCTAATTACACAAATAAAAAAAATTGCTGAATTTTTGTGAAGTTAAATTAAAAATACAAGGTAGGGTAAAAAATGCTATGTATTAGTTAATGAGTTTCCAAAAACGGACTTTTTGATTACAAAAAGACTGTAAGAGTCAGTAATCCATCCAATAATTAATATTTTTATGACATATAACTCCTGACTTTGAATATGACGATGAATAATAATGATAACTTTTGTTTTAAAATAGTTTCATTGCGCATTAAAATGCTTAATTTTGAATAATAAGATGTCGTAAAGGAATTCTAGAGAATAATTGTGAAATTTTAAATAGATAAAAAAACATGCTATTCAACTAAATATATCCAAAAGCAAATTGCTTTTAATAGATGCTCACAGTCTTTTTTATCATAGAAAAAAAACAACGTAAGCGTTTTTTCTCGAATTTTGTTTTCATTTTTAAATTTCATAAATATGAACAAGCTTTAGAATATTTAAAAACGTTTATTGATTTATTGAATATCTATACTATAAAACGTCACTGATAGTAACTGTTGAAAGTTAGTTTTGAACATTATTGAACATAAAAGTAAGATTAAAGTGGGGTAAGGCAACTTATATAAATGAATAACAATATATATTTTAAGAGTATATATCGGAGATCAACAACTATATTTTTATTCCTTTATCAATAATAAGAAAATGAAGTACTCGGGATTAAAAAGATTATTAACAAAATGTGAAAACAATAACCCCTTAAATATATCGTACACCGCTTGATAAATATTATTAAATAATTCCAGAACATTTATCGCCTTCAAATTAGTCATCACATAATACTAGTGAGTGAATGAATATTAACGTCCACTGTTCAGCTACACGAGGCTTTTTGGGACGGTCCGCGTAATTTTGAACCATGGTCAAGTGACGCGGACGACACGTGAGCTGGCACCCCTCTCCTAACTACCACACCACACCAACGGAGGACGTTTGAGCTCTCGACAGATTTAACGTGCATCGCTCCCCTACACGGCGATCTTTAGTGGTACTAGGATCGAACCCATGACAAACTAGCCATGATCCGATGCCTAGACCACTCGGCCACCGCGGCCACCACATAATACTAGAGTTCTGATGTTAAAAATTATGAGATTTAAGGGATATAATCATAAGTTTGAAACATTTTTTATATTTTACAAAAAGTAATGCTTTCCGGAATTTTTTTACGATTTTTATAAATGATGGATATGACTTTTATTGTTTTATTCCAAATCGAGACTAAGAAAATCTTCGCAATACGAATGATTTATTTAGAATGTCAAATGGCTGGGAAAAAGCAGGAGAATGGGTAAGAAATCCTTATTGAGATTTTATACGTGTTTTTTTTCCATTCAAATGTTTAATATTTTTCAAAGGGAATAATGATCTTTAAGAGTAATTAATAATTATAAGCAAAACAACGGGTGTTTGTTTAAACCCCTTTCGTAATATTTTCTCATTTGCTTATTGGTGCATTTTATATTTACCAAGTACATACATGTATTCCATTTTCGAAAGAATGAGATTAAGCCAGAATCAGAAAATAAAGGAATATTATGTGTTCTCATTTTTGGATATTCTGATAGCAGCTTCATAATGCATTATTAGGAGAAATTTAGTCTAGCTGCCCGTTTAAACTTCAACAATATTACATAGGTATTCAACACATTTTATAGAGAATTGTGCTGATGTTTTTACTTCAATATTCTGTATCATCATTTAAATGTCGAAAGATTGTTAATTTATTATTTTAACTCAGTTTCTTTTTACGGATGACAAACCAATCAATAAATCATCTTTTACAACAGTAACTAATACACAAAATACTCTCATTTGAAGAATAATTTGTTCCCGTCAAAATATTTTGACATAACGTACTGCTGACATGATGTTCTGTGTACTAAAATGCTTTTGGATATAGTCAATTATTTTGATCTGAATAATCGATTCTTATGATGCATATATATTGCGAAAAGGGAGATGATACAGATTTAACCAAAAACTGAATCGAAAAATGTTAGCATCAGTATATTTTATGATTAATGAAATATGTAGAATTCAAAATTATTAAAAAATTAATTTGATTGACTTGTCTATACAATAGGTTTAAATTATTTCTAAGTCGCAAGGTAATAAGATCAAGATATAATGATAAAATAATGTTATATTAAGTAAGTACAGTTTGAGCATTTAAATTTTTTTTCCTGATTCTAAACTTTCTTTTTTTAATAATACTTAATCGAACTTCATCGAAAAATTAATAAAAGCTATTTAATAAACATAACGCATTCCATTATCATGGTTTTTAACATGAACAACTGTTAAGAACATATAAATGTTTAATACTACCTTTTCAATTTCGTGTTGGGATACCACCAAAAAATATTCCTTTTTCGACTAAAATAGATGTTCCTTATTTCTTTTCAATTATAATCACGAATAACTACTCATCGAATAAAATAACATTCCCGAGATAACTAATTTTGATTTTGTAATAAGATGATTCGTATTCCAGGATACATATTTAAGTGTACTTACAGTTCCTTATTTTTGATGATAATAGCTACGTACGTGATATACGTGTTGAGCTATTCATTCAACATACCGTCTTTAAAAACACGCGCCTCTTATCTGTAATTAGATTTTGGTTAGAGAATTGCCTCATTAATATTAATATTGATCCTCGTTATGAAATTATTGTACATAAAAATTATTCTGAAATGATTACTAAGAATGTTTATTTTGTTTTTATCAATTTATCGTTACGAATTTTCTTTGAGTTCAATCGAACCATTGAGTAAAGAAAAAAAATCCTGATATAATGAAAGGCAGGAACATTTCAAAGAAGAAAAATGATAAAAAAAAAAGTAAATAAACCCACTTCAATCGAAAAAAGGTATTTTGACTTTTCAGACATGAGGGTTTGAAAAAGGAAACAATTCCAGTCTATATTTTCAGACTAATGATAGTTTTGATTTCAGAAAAACTCTTATAGCTTCGATAATCACCAGATTTTTTTCTGGTACAGCAGCTTCGGGTTTTTTTGCGTGAAAAAACATTTGAGGAGATTTAGTTTTTAAATAAAAAGTGGAGAATGAAAAGGTAGGTTGATTTTTTATTGCAAAATGGGAATTTGTACGATTTTCGGTATGAGAATTCCTCAAATAGGTCACCTGTTCTCTCTCATCCGTGGAAATCGAGATTATTCTATGCCATTATAAAGCACAAGATGGATGATTCTTAAGTTGCATTTTATTTCAACTTTTCAAAAGAGAATTACTTAATATGATTTGAGATTCAGAAAGGTATGCAGTTTAATATTAAGATAGTACACCGGAACCATTTAAGTATAATAAATACGAAATGTGAAGGTATAAAAAAATATTTACTTGAAACCCTAGCAAGAAAGATTAAGAAATTTTTGTGTAGGATTACTATTTATTTTAATCAATCATCATATACTACATTTGTAACATAGTTTTTGAATGGGTGGTAATGAGTTATTCTTTTTTGAAAATGAATTTAAAATAATGTTCCTCTAATATATAGAAAGGGTACAACTTTATGATTGATTTAGGTAAATGCTATATGCAAGGTATTTTAGAAATCACAAAACAAACCTTTGTGGGTAGTGAAGTCCATTAAAACGAACATTTTTGTTGAAGATTGTATAGATAAAAGAAACATAAATTGTTTACTGTCGCTAAGTGGTCAAGTATTTCTATTTAGAAATATACATATTAGTTGTTCACAATTTCAACTTCTAAAATTTTAAGGTATCCGACTACTTACGACAACTTTTTTTTAAAAAAAAAATGGAGATATAGTGATTTTTTGTTTGCTTTAGATTTGTTTAGTACACTTTAAAAAAATATGCTATGCTTAAGAAGAGAAAAAGAAATTATTATTACTAAAATGAGAAAATAGGGTAAAAATTGACAAAAACTAACATAAACGCGGCCCATTCTGTACCAAAAGTTTTTGAACAAATTTTCAATTTTTCAGTTCCGATGTGTTGCTGTGTTATTCGATTTTGAAGTGACTTTCAGGATAGGAGACATTTTAAGTTTTACAAAAGCTAGAGCACTTTATCTTAGTTCTTATATGAAATTGTTTAAGAAACAGTGATTATATTCACATAAGGAACTGTAAATTTTGTAATAAAACGGTGATTAATAAATCTGAAGGTTAAAACACTTCTACTATTATACAGAACATACACAAAAAAATTCAGTTAATTATTTTCAAATCTTTTTGAGCAATCGCTGGCCCGTTTGAGCATTTTAAAAAAACATATTTCGAGAAAAACACGTTTTAAAAAGTATGGCATATATATATATCTTGCTTAAAGTAATGGCATCTGCTCTTACTAAAACATTTATAATTTTTGTTCTAGTGAACGGAAAATAATAAACTTGGTATTTTTATAAAGCTAATAAGATGGCCTATAAAATAAAGTCATAAAAAAATTTGTCATTTTTTTGGCAAAATTCACAATTTTAGGGTAGTCGGATATCTTATTTACTAAGATCTGGTTGAATTTTGTCGAGGACATCGTTGTTAGAATATTCGTTGCGATTTCAGAAGTATTAGAAATACCTGAAATTTTTGAACACCATAAACTTAATTAATCCTGTATTATTATTGGAAGGTACGAATTTGTGTGTGTGTGTGTGCAAGTTTTGTAAATTTACTGTAAAGAAGTACTTTTAAACTATATTGAAACTGAAAGGTTTATGTTTCCTAAATTTCTATTTCTGGTATATTTTTATTGTTCAACACTTCACTTTTATCCGTAATGTCTTATACAAAAAATGCTTATTTTAGTGTTCTCTGTTTAATTCTCACGACTATCTGACGCAATAAGTTCTAAATTAAAGATTATTCTTTAATATTGTGAGTGTTCTTTAAGTTTTTATCTCTCTTCCTAATATAACATCTATTATTATTCAGCAACGACATTAAAGTATCCGATTAAGTTGAAAAAGTGCTTTTTAGGTGTTTGATGCCTGGTGTTCTTTGGACACCATTAGGGGAAGAAAGAAATATAATTATTGAGAAAGAAGGACTAATACATAATAATAGAAATTTTTAAGTTGTTGTTGTAGCATTTACTATACCTATCTTATAAGAATATTTTTAATGCGTTTTTTTGAAGAATGAATTTTTTACGATAATTTGTCCACGAAAAACGGGATATCTCCAAAACAATCCAATAAAATTCAATGAAATTTATAGCATTTATGTTATGGGCCCTTCAGAGTGTAACAAACTGGAGGTTTTAAGACAGCCATTTTTAGCTTAGAGCATACAGTAATTTTGACGAAAAATCATTAACATCTAGTTTAAATACTAATAAAACATTTATATTTTAAAATGTTTTTTATCCTGCGGTTTGTGACACTTCAGAGGGATCATGAAGTATATCAATGAAATTAAAACTGTATAATGTGTGCAATTTATTTTTATTTATGGCGTTTTTCTTAACTTTAAAAATTTTGCTAAAATTTGATAAAAATAATATTTTTTCAAAAACAAAGGGGTATACATATTATTTAATTAATAATTATGACCTTTTAAGCCTATTTATGTTCTTTAAAACAGAAAATCAATTTTTGAAAATTTGATCTCCGAACCTAGTCAGATGCCTTAAGTCCATATTATATAACAGGTCCACACTTACTGGACTCATTTAAAATGCCTGGATAACTTCGAGGCATTCTTTCAGATGTTGTTGTTGTGAATATTTACTCAAATGAAAATCCTTTTTTCACTTGAAACTAGTGTTGTTAAATATTTCGATTATGGATCAGTAGTTTATTTCACTTAGGAGTAATTGTTCCTCTCCTTTTTTATAAATATTCTACAAATAAAAACTTTTTTTGCAAATGGAAACTGTTATTTAGATTTTATTTCCTTTTGATTTGAATTGTTGCTGCTAAACAAATATTATACAACTAAATTTTATATCAAGCAAAGTTAATATTTTAAAAGATGCTTTTTTCATTCTAATAAAAATATTTTTTTTGAATCAAATAAATATTACAATTAATTTATCTAATTTTCATTTAAATATTTTGTTAAGTTACATAAATTAGGAAAGGAATATTATAAACAAATCATAATTTTATTTAAAACATTATTAAACATTTTATTTTAAGCATTATTTTATTAAAAGTATATTTAAAACAGTTTATTAAATGCTTTAAGTGAAAAAGTTACTAACATTTTCAAAAGAACACTTCTACGTGCTTGCAATTTTTGCAAAGTTTCATTTTTCCGTACTTCGAGAAAAACAATTTAGCGAATTTCTCAACTGACACATCTCTATAATTTACCTCAAAAGAAGGACGTTTTTATAAATAAAATATCATATATAATGGGAAAGGAAATAAAAAATTTATAAAAACGAATATTTCCACCCTCTTCTAAGAACACTACCCGAATCTCCTAAATTTTTTTTCCAGATCCCCCCCCCCTCTCTATTAGAACTTAATTTAATACCAAACACTTTACCGGCTGTTCTTTCTTCTTATTACTTGAGCGAAGATCTTATATATTGCCGCATTAATTTATGATAAAAAGACCGGCTTTGCACTAAGAACTTCTCTTTTGTTCCGTTAATCATGAGAAGGGCTGTTGACTTTAATGAAGACTGCATATATTTTTTTTTAGAAAAAAGGGTTTTCTAAAACAAAAATAAGCACAATGCAAGGGAAATTTTAACTTGCGAATCTGCTATTCATATAAAGCTGAAAAATTTGTTCAGAAATTTTATTTTATTAATTACTTAAACTTAGATCAGCTGGAAAATGTATTTAGAATATTAACTATTTTTTAAGTAAAAATAAGATACAAAATTAAAAATGTGCATTCTGAGAGTGGTATAAATGAAGATAAATAAAACATTTTAAGGTATCCGAATGGTTGCGACAACTTTTTTTTAAAAAAAAGGTAGGTATGAGGATTTTTTGTTATTTTTAGATTTGTTTAATTTATTTTAAGAAAAATATGCTAAAATTAAGAAGAGAAAAAGGAATTATTATTACTAAAATGGAAAAATAGGTAAAAATGTACCAAAAATAGCATAAATGCAGCCCATTCTGTATCAAAGGTTTATAAACAAATTTTCAAATTTTTCATTCTAACGTGTTGCTATGTTATTCATTTTTAAAATGACCTTCAGAATAAGAAATTTTTTCTTTTTTACAAAAACTAGAGCACTTTATCTCAGTTATTATATGAGATTGCTTAAAAAAACTGTGATTATATTCACATAAGTGACTGTAAATTTTGTAAGAAAACAGTGATGATAAATCTGAAAGTTAAAACACTTCTACTATTATACAGAACTTACACAAAAAATTTCAAAATTTTTTTAGCAATCGCTGTCCCCGTTTGATTATTTTCAAAAAATCACATTTCGAATAAAACGCGTTTTAAAGTATGCTTACTTAAAGTAATGGCATCTGCTTTTACTAAAATACTTGTAGTTTTTTTCTTCTGGTGAACAGAAAATGATAAACTTGTTATTTTTATAAAGTTAATAAGATGGTCTATAAAATAAAATCATAAAAAAATTTGGCAATTTTTGGCAAAATTCACAATTTTAGGGTAGTCGGATACCTTAATAGCATTAGAGCTAGTATTTGTAATAACGAAGCAAAATTTTTCATTTTAAGTTACCAAAAAATATAATACAAATTACATTAAAAGAAAATTGATAGCTTTATTAAAAAAAAAATATGAATATTTAACCAGCACATTTTTTGAAAACATCCAATTAAATAATAATCTTACCAAAAATTAAGCCAAAATTTAATTTTCCCAGAGTAAAAAAGCCTTCTAAGGCCCTTAATTCTTCTTTATATTAGTCAGAAGTGAAGAAATTATAATCCTTTTATACACCTTGTATATTTTCCTTATGAATGTTCTTCCTTCCTTGAATGAATATATTCGGTTAAAATAAAGAATTTTTTCCCCAGATAAGCAAGCATCAATCGCCCTATTTCTTAACACAATTCATTTTTGTATTCATTTAATATCATTAAATTAATATTAGTAAAATAGATAGTTTCGTGTGTTCGAAAAGGCAAATTGGTTATTCTATTGGTTATTACACACGATCCCTGTGATTAGGTATGTAATATATTAAACTCAGAATTTGGTGATCCTATCAACGTACGTTTGGATTTTACCTTACTAGTCTGATTAAGAACGACAAAGAAAAAATGAATATTTGATCAAGGGCATATTGTCTGTGTAATTACGGTCTGTGTGAATGCAAGTGTCCCTTCCTAAGACCATTCCTACTTTAAGACAGAGATGTGCATCGTTTCTTCCAGTACTCTTTATCTTTTCAGTCCATTGTCAAGATTATCTTCTGTTCCTACTTTGTTCTTTACTTTTGCTAAGCCTTTTGTTATGTTGAAGATAACGAAACACTTTTCTAGTTTACAATGAGATTTCTGAAGGGTAATTGTTAAAGTCGTCCGAAACCATTCTAAGAAGAAACATTAACAACATATTTATATAGTATTATTCGAAATTAAATAAAGAGTCCTGGATTTTGAAATTATATATCTTATTAATAGAAATAAACAATTATTACTTTAACTTGCTGTCGTTGATAAAATATTACTAAACTGTTTTTATCCGGAAGCTCACTTGCAAATATTTCTCCAATGCCTATTGTATTTCCTTTTTCATGAAAAGAAAAACGTCATTATGTTTGCTTAAAAGAATTTCGAATAAATTCCATAAATGAGTTTATAAGAATATCAGTGTTGTGTTACACTAGTTCTTGATCCAATTGTTTAAAGGAATAAGATTTCACATATAATTCAATTTCTAAAGAAAATTAAATATAAATTGAATTTCTATACGAGTCAAAGTTAACTTATAACAGGAAAAATGTTATTGAAAGTTGAGTTTACTTTCTCTCACTTGGGCTTATTGGAGTTCAAGCTTGCACTAAGACTCAGAGAATTCTAATATTATCAGATATTAACAGATAATTGATTTTTTTTCATTCCATGTATCTCCTTTCCTCTTGAAGAGCTAATAGAATCTCTACCTCGTCAAGATGACGGTAGAAAAATGAAGAATTCCTAATACTGGCTCTCTAGGGATGGTTAAGTGGAATATCTTGGGCTTAAAATTACCAAAAACAACTTCTTTCGTTTTCATCGATCTTTCTTTTGTGATATTTTTAATAGTTCGGTAAACCAATATTTTTCCTTATAATTGACCAGTTTCAGTGTTGATATTTATATACTTGAATTTGATACGTCTCGCTTAAAGCATAAGTATCAGTTTTCAATATTTATTTCATTATTTTTTCCTCCTAATTGCTATTTAGCTATCCAAAGTGGATTACAGTTAGAGCACTTTAGAGTTAATAAATAAAGTACCGATTTTTTTAGTGATAAACACACTTTTGAATGTGTTTACCCAATTTTTCTTTCATAGAGATCTTTAAAAAAGAAGTGTGACAGTATAGAATGAATTAATACCTCCTTATATTGAATTAAAATCAGTGTAGTTCAACTTTTGTGAAAAGGTCCTCTACTTCTGTCTTATTTAATAGGCAAGGAGAATATAATCGAATTATATATGTGTAAGTCATGTACAGTAATCACTATGAAGATAACACACAGATAAAAATGATTATTTTTATAATGTGTCCTTTTCAATGCATACATAACAGTACAAAATTATTTAATGTACGCATACTTTATTTTTCAGAATTCATTTAACATCAAAATGAATGATTTATCATTAATGAAATATTTATTCACAATTATTCTGTTACCTCCAAAATCAAATACAATAAAGTTTGGCAAGCTTAAAGAAATATTAACAGAAAAATAATTCATAATCTTCTTGATTTGTAAGTATGGATACAAAATTACTTGAGAGAATTATATTACAAGGATTACATTATTAATTAAAACTTGTCATTAATAAAATGTTATGAAAAGGATTAGGTCTGTTCAACCCGTCTTTAAAAGGCCATACACAGCTAGGATAGAATGATTATAATATATTAGTTGTAAATAGCTTAGATGTCAAACTGATTGATTATTAATTAACCACGAACTCAGAAGCTACACGAGGCGCCTATGTTTAGATATTAGAAGATTACGTTTTAAGCCTTGGGAAGTCTGAGAGAGAGACAGAGAGAATAGGTATCGATCATTTACAAACTTGTTTGGTGCAAGTATTATAAGAAATGGCTATTGATTGTTCAATAACTTAGAGTAGTAAAAACTGTGAATTAAAGAAAATTATCAATTTTAATTTTTATGTTAGGCAGAATTAGAAAATATAGTTCAGTGTTCAACATACAAACAGAGCAACTAAAAACGCTTTTGAGAAAAATTAAATTAAAAATCATATGACAAATACATCTTTTTTTTATTCTACGTAATCATACAAGAGGAAACTTTTATAGAATTATGTTACCATTTATCACTTCTTCATTATAAAATTAAAAATTCCTGATAATAAATTATTTTTTAGAACTATATATGGCATCCTTTTTAGGGTAAGAAAATCAAACATTTGTTTATCAGTTTCGTGGACAATTTTTGTGGGATGTATGACCGCCTCAGACGTAAAAGTTTCTAAGTCGTATTTTTTTGTTTGTGTTTTCGATTAAATTTTTCTAGGGATATAGCAAGAAAGCAAAACGGAAGCAAAAATTTGCATATTTCTGAGCAGCAAAGTCATTTTCCATTGGTTTCTTTGCTGACGTAGGGACTTGTAATTATATAAATATATTTTTCTCTCATTTAATGACACTAAGTTTTGTGCTGATTTTTATACTTTCTTCTGTAATTTAGGCCACTAAAATAATATTAAATACCATTCTTCATTTTTAACACTAATTGTTACTACTTGTGTATAAATTAGGCATTAATATATATATAATCTAACAACCTAGTCCTCGATTAGTAATAAATCTAGTATGTAATATAATTCAACATATTTTTCTCTTTAAAAGTTTTAAAAGAGCTAAACTTTTTAAGGAAAACAATTATAAAAAGATTTTAGCTTAACGTAAATTTAATATTCTGTGCCCAATATGTTCATCGCGTCTCGACGAAACCATTTAAGTTATATTTTAACATTTATCCTCTGCAATTAACCCGGAAGAAGGCGTGCTCTCTCGATACTAACGTTAATGGTCGCTCGGGGTGATTGAGTCACCCCCAATCCTTTTTTTTATAATTATTTTTATTATACACCATAAAAATCGTAATTCCAATCAGTAATTTAACTAAGAGAAAGTATATTTACCTACTTTTAAGGACTTTTTTTTTCTTTGATAATTTCAGAAAAAATCCAATCCTTTATTGTCCTGTGATGATCGACAAATAGCTTATTGAACTTTTTCTTGCTTTTGTCTTTTTAACAGGACGCAGCAGTGTCTTGTCCTACACTTGTGGCTTCATATCCTTCTTGATAGAGTTTATTAGGTAGTATTTGAAAACATTCCTTTCAACTCAAAGTTTCATACTCATAAATTTTCTCAAATTTACATTCGATATCATGATTCATCAGTTTCAACTTCTTTCAATAGAGATCACAGATGCCCATTCTTTTTGTATTCAGCTCATTTACATTTGTAAGCCAGAATAAGTCACACAACATAGTAATCAAAGCCACTGAGCCATTCATAGGGGGAAATGTAACCTGTTCATAGAAATATTTTGGAACAGAAGTGGTCAAGCGGAAACTCAGTCACCCCATGTGTCTTCAGATTGTAAAAAAGAGTTCACCATTCCCAAAAAAGAGGTAGATGTGTGACAAATGCATTTTAGTTCCCATGAAGACTGTCATATAGGTAAGATAGTGAGAAGGTCATTGGCAACAAATAAGCAGTTTTCCCAAAATTAAAAATTTCGGGGTGACTCTGCGCCCCGCGTGACCACTCCCGCGTTAAAACTAATGTCGAATATCCTGAAAAAATTATTAACTTGTAAACTTTGTGAAACTGAATTATTAAAGAGATTCAAGCAGAATATGTATCTAGTTTACAGTTCGCGCTGTTGCTCTTACTCTATGGTTTTCTTAAAAAACTAATTTCCTAACTTCCTTTATTTAAGGGGGGGGGGAGAATCTATTGATTCAGTCTATAAACTAAATTTGAGCTTAAAAGGGGGGGGGGGAATCCTCTTGAATTCCATTATGTTTGCAGCAAAACAAAACAGGTATACTAATTGGATTGATTTAGTTAGAGCAGACTATAATTTTCTATCGAAATATTGACAATCTTTTTTAATCTCTGAATATAAGACAAAGGAAACGTTCCTTGAACAATTCGAAAGAAAACTTGCTAATGGGTGGTCTGTTAAATTAGATTCCACTACAGTAGCGTTTACCAATTTGAGATCAATAAAAGCTTGGAGGGAGTCCACACAAAAAAATTGTTTTTTTCTGGGATCCATAATAAACTAAGTGACTCGAAATAAATTATTATTATTAAATTAATTTAATAAAAATAACAAAAAAAAAGTTAATGTAATTAAAAAGTTAAGAAATTTTCAATTAGAAAAGTACTCTTATTGCTTGGGACTTCTTTAGTTAATAAAAAAGAAAATTTTGTCCATAAAATATATTCTCGAATAATGAATCTTTAATTTACCACCAACTGATCTAAAAAGTCTTTTATTGAAAAGTTATAGATCCATTTTATAGTGTGTGAAGGTATCACTGCGGTGACATTTATTATTTGTGTTACTAATCTAGTGAACTATGTTTATATGTACTGTTCCTTAGATCGGGGCTCGAGGTTTTTATACTATCAGTCTCAAAGAGCAAGACAATTCTTCAGGAGCGATGGAAATATATTGTCGAAAAACAATCCTCGAAATACAGGATACAGTACTCAAGTTTGCTTAATAAATCCCAGAAGGTCTTCACACCTTCCACAGCGCTCAGATACAACTATCAGTGTCTAAAGTACAAGTACGCTTGTGACGGATCTATACGCGACCATATACTAAGAGTCCTTTTGTGGGTATTCTTTTAAGCCAGCAAAAATTACCAATATTCTTCTAAAGAAGGAAACATGATATGCAAATTAAGTTTATTATATATATTCCTACGTCGCGAGTTACAGAGTTAGTGAATTGTGAGTGAATTAGAAGTGAGTATAGTGATTGAAAAGTTAGAAAGTTAGAAGTTTAGTTAATTACAGGTGACAAGAAAGATTCAAAGTAAATATTATGTTGTACAGGATTATATTCAGGAAGAGAAAGTTAACTACAATTTATTAGAAGATTGCCTAAAGTCAGGTACTGTTAAATTCATATTACGTTGATATTTAAAGTGTTAAAATCGTTAGGCGGTCTTTAAAAACTTATCTTCTGAGTAAAACAATATTAAGGAAGAACCACATTACTGTAAGGAAGTTATTTAATGTATTTTCCCCAGGCGTGAATCTCGTCTCTTCCCTCTGTTGCTTGACTGAATTATCCAATTTATAGTGCTATTTGTGTTTGAGTCCATTATAGTTGATGAATAAGATAACTGGAATTTATCATGTCGAATGATCCTTTAATTCCTTATACACCTTTAGCTGGGTCACAGGGTAGAAGGGAATTGGGCTCGTTTCACGCTTAAGGATTATTCGCGTACTCGTTCGTCCTATTCAGCAACCAATGTAGTCAGTAATCGCTGGTCGACTCTTCACGGTCAAATCAATACCAACTGATCGCCAGTCAAAATAATACGAACTCAGTTTCGGCAACCGACTCCCTATTTATAGGCATCACGAATTTTTCTCGAAAAATCCGCTTGTGTCCAAGAATATTAGAAGATTTTTCCCGTAATTTCCAGAAAAATCCATATATAAAATCCATGGTCACGAACTCGCTAAAAAGGGTCGCCAACATGGTCACCAGAATGGCCGCCAAAAATGATGCCAACTTGGCTCTATCAACAAGATTTCGCCAAGTTTCCATTGAATCGCCATTGTAATGAAGGAACGACGTTGTTTGCGAATATTACAATTTTACATACAACATAGAGTAGTATGAACGTATTACACATCCAGATATAAACTATTTACACAAAATTCATAACACTATTTGCAAGCTTTGGTGGCTCTTGGGAATGAGCAGAAGGGTGGCTGAATAACCTCTTCAGAACAAAAGAGGCATTAATTTTAGATCTATTTTCTAAAATTTGTTATTCTCTTTTAACATTTGTAATTTACATTTTTATATTGTAATTATTTAAATATTATTTTTAACACCCTACAAATAAGTATTTAATTTAGAAATTGTGTGCAACTGTGTAGTTATTATAACTTTTTGTATCCTACAAATAAATTATTCATTTAGGAATGTCATATTTTTGTTGATGTGGGGGCTCTCATACTTAAAAAAAAATTTCCACGTGTCCACATAAAAAAAAAGTTGGAACCCCTTGAAATACAGTCCTTTCTATGATAATAATGCACCTGTAGCTGTTACAAATGTAAAGACTTTCGCTAGATTGAAGAAATTTAATTGAGATGCCTTTAATTACAAAACTCACTTGTAAAGCTGTATTTATACGAATGCTTAAAATTAGTATTTTGTAAAGGTTTATATAATTCATTATTTCATAATAATCATTTAATTGATTATACAGTCATATTTAAGTACATGACATATATTTATAAAAATGAAATATTAAATATCCTACTAAAAATGACGTAATCATAATTTTTAGAGATATTTTTTCAAAAATACCTATGAAAATAAAAATAAAAAAGTTTACGCGTGCTTTAAAAATTTTGAAAAGATTTCCTTGAAAATGGCGTTTCTAGCGAATACAGAGGGAACAAAATTGGAGATGTTGCATTAAAACTTGGCAGTTACATGCACAAAGAACTATTTTCAATCTGGTACATTTTAAATTGAAAAATCAAATTTATTGGACTGTATGATCCTACGAAGCACTTTTGGCATAGTTTTTTTGAGGCAGTTCCGAATCAGATTTGCCGGATGCAATTGCAATCCCCTCCGGAAAGTATAAAATTATTATTATTTTTTTAAATTTCGAGATAGCTGGGTGCACTAAGCTAAGCAATTTATTTTTGCATGAGAAAATTTTTGTTAGAAACGCAGTTTGCCTTTGAAATATTTCCATTAGATATACTTTTAAAAGGGTTTTCTGCATATAATTACGTAGATCGGGGTTCGAGGATTTTATGACATCAGCCTCAAAGGGCAAAACAGTTCTTCAGGAGCAATACAAATTTATTGTAGGAAAGCAATCCTTAGAAATACAGGATATAGAAGCAAAATTCGCAAAATAAATCTCAGAAAGCTTGCACTCCTTCTACAGCCCTCATACACAACGATCAATGTCTGAAAATACAAATACGTAATTATTAAGATTATTCACAAGCACTCGCTTGATTGTAGCAACTAATCGCTAGTCGACTCTTCAACATTCAAACCAATACTGATCAGTTTCAGCGAGCGAATCCTATTTATAGATTGCACGCATTTTTCTCAAAAGATCCTCTTACATCATAGATCGTGATGTTAATAGATTTCTCCAGTAATTTCCAGAAGCGTGAATATGGTCGAGAACTTGCCAAGAAAGATCGCCAACATGGTCGCCAAAAATGATGTCATTTAGCTCTATCCCTAAAATTTCGCCGTTTCCATTGAATCGCCATAAAAATGTAAGGTATGGTGTTGCTCTCGAATATTACAACTTTAACATAAAATAAATACAACAAAAAGTGGCATTAACGTATTACACATCCAGATATAAATTAAAAAGTAAATAAATTTTAATATCAACGAATCCTAAGCAAATTTTATTTGTTTTCTTCCAGGCAAATTCTTATTATATGCAATCACAAATTCTTTACGATAATCAAAAAGGTTTATACGGTTTCGATAACCATAGAACTGGATTGATTTATTGATTACATTTATTCTATACTAGCAACATGATTCGTTTTATTTGAGAAAGTGTAATGTGAAACTCAAAAGGAAATGCATTGAAACAATTAAATCATAGGGAGTGATGCATTCCTCAAGAGCTTTTAGACAGCTTTCCAATATATTGCAGTAAGTTTTCGAGAAAATTAAAGCCTTCTGAAGCAAGCAGTCAGAAATAAAATGATCGCTGAAATGCAAGGATAGTACCATAAAATTCTTTTCTAAATTCGTTTTCCCATTTCTATAAATTTAAAAAAATTTCAAAGCCTAGTGAAATTCTCAGACAATAGATCTAGACAGCATTTTAGAATTTTATTTAAATGCTGATAAATAAAACAAGTAGCTATAAATATCCTAAAAAGCTGAAAGATATAAAAACTCCAATTTTATTAAGTATTTCTATAAGAACAATATCGAGTTTTTCCTATCATTTGTAAATTAAAAAATGACCGGAAAAGAAAATTAAACTTTAAATTTGAGTATTATAAGTAGATTTTCTGCGTGTGTTTTATTGATTTAATAATTTCATTTATATGTATAAAAATAATGCAAATGAAGAATTTTCAAAAAGAAAAAAAATTATAGTGTCTTTTTTAATGCATATAAGGCTCGATTGTTTCAAACTTGTACAGATATAAACTATTTCGAACAGAAATTTCCTACATAAAAATACCCCTCGTAGCTTAATTGCCATTTATTGATTGAATTACTTTGGAGCGCTTTTAATAAAAATTAGTGTCAATATTAATATTAAAAGTGAGGAAATACACGTTAAATTTCTAAAGGAAGGCTATACAAACCACTTAAAAATCTGAAGATAAAAAATTGGTAGAAATAAATTCAAAAACAAAATTAACTAAATGAAAAATCAATATAATCATTGAAAATGATATTTCCATTCCTTAAAAAGCTCGTTTCTATGCAACAAAACAATGTGTGTTCTGAAGTATTTTTTTTCTAAAACCCGATATTAAAGCTGACAATAACCCAACTGCAACATATTTAAGTTATTAGATTTAACAATTTTAACAACTCCAGTAGAAGCTTGAAAACCGAAAGGAAGGAAATCTTAATAGATCTATAAAAACAATATAAAAATTAAGATTAGCAAGGTTACCATAACTTTAAGTTATCTTTGATTACTTTAGCTCATCTAAAACAATTGAGTTTCTTGATTTTCGATAACTTAAGAGTAAGTAAGAAAAATATTCCATTCAATTTAGTCTGAGCTAACCCAAACAACTTCATTCACCAAGTGCCTGAAGGAAACGTTTATAAGTTATGTATTGATTCTTTAGATAAATATGAAAACTTAATTATATTACCCAGTATTTAATTTAGTTAAGAAATTCACCACATATACAGTGAGTAAAAATTTTTTTTCTTAAAAAATGATTGAATAACTGACTATAATTCATAAATAACCTCGAAAAATATTTGAAAGAAGATGATAAGACATAACAGACTGTAAAAAGCTTTAACAATAAACAGATATGGTTTCACACTACATATTCTCGGCAGACAAAGCACATATACAAACCTCTCTAGTGCCTTATTTCGCATTAACTGCGATTTATATTTGTGTGCAAAATAATTTATAGTAGTAACATTATGTAACGTTTTTCAAAACCTCTGTGTT
Source organism: Trichonephila clavata (assembly GCA_019973975.1). Classification (NCBI taxonomy): domain Eukaryota; kingdom Metazoa; phylum Arthropoda; class Arachnida; order Araneae; family Nephilidae; genus Trichonephila; species Trichonephila clavata. Next base: position 435,905 of record BMAO01025072.1, on the reverse strand, counting down.
CTTTTACTTTATGAGAATTAGTTTCACTTATGGGATTTTTACTATTCACGAACTATTTCAACATTTTATGTTGTAATATTGTTTTTATAGATATTTTGCAGTCTTAAGTTAGATTTAATTTCTGTTATAGGTCAGAACTGATTACTTTCAGATTCTTGAGGATTACAAATTTTTTTTATGGTTTAAATGTAAAACAAATTTACATTTCCAGGAAATTAATAATTGTTGTTCGCAGATCTATTGAAACAAATGGGCTAGGAAACAAACAGGCTTATTGTGAACCATATTTTGAGATTTTTAAGACAAGCTTTCAGTGATAAAATTTGATTATGCCTTCAGAAATTAACATTAATTCAGCACAAAATTATTCAAAAGAAAATGTATTTTCAGAAATTAGTTTTCATATATGTGCTGTCTAAAGTTTGGGAAAACTTATAACTATTTATATTTAATGGAATTTTTATCTCCAATTTCATAGGATAAATATTACTTTCTTACCTTAGAAGCTCTCTTGTTACCAAATTACGAAATTTAAACACATCATGAGTACCACAAAGAAAACATTCTATTTATACGGACTGTAATTTTTGAGGTACAGGATAAAAAAAATTATAACGAATATAATCTTTAGATTAAACAGTGTTAATTAAATATTTTTACCTAACAAGACTTTAAGAGGACACAATACGATTCAAATGACAAAAATCGGTCAAAAAATCCAATGTAACTTTTTCAGCCTAAATTATTCTTCATATACTTTTCTATAACCTCTCAAAATTTGAAAGCTCTAAACTTAAAAAACACAGAATTATGATAGCTTATACATTCGTTTTTATTCACATCCCTATGGCAAATCAAAACTTTAAACTTACTTAGTTCAGAAAGATAAAATAACTAGTTTGTCTTCATTTAAAATGCCAAGGCTTTTTTTTCTATTGTGTCTAATACTTTGATTTTTTTACCTATTGTAACAAAAAGTGATATACATTTTTAAATCAAAGCAATATTTATTTTTTAAAAAAATTATTAAACTCAGAATTTATACATTTTTTAAGGAGTTTCCAATAAGCATTCATAAAATGAAGTAATGTACAAATACCAATCATGCTATCGCAAAACCCATACCAGCTTTTGTTATACATAGTTTGACGTACTTGTAAATCAAATTTCATGTTTGTACGTACATTTTTGTAGGAGGAGTAGCATTTTAAAATCCCTTCACAAATGCTAAGTTTTTTTCTTCAAAAATTAAATAACTAGCTTTTTATGAAATTTAGAGCACAAAATCTGTTTTACATAGTATGCACACACAGGATGCAACCAAAAAAAAAATTTGAAAATCTTTAAATTAAATATTTTTGCGTAAATCGTACCATGTTCCATTAAAAGAACAATAAAGAAGTATCGCGCATGAATACTACTTTGAAATTAGGTTATACTTATATTTAACAACAAAACTTTGCCACATCAGCACTTTAAGGGTATTTCAGGAATTGAAAATTTATTTTGTATGGGGTATATGTCTAAGAGTTAATCGATAACGCTTTTTAAAATTCTTTCCTTCAGTTATTTTCGATTCTTGCGACATCACTCCAACTAGTCTAGATGTGTATTGCCAACAATTTCAGTGATCTTTCTTGTGTGACAGCAAAGAAGAAAATAAAGGGGGATGCTTTTTAAACTGTCAAGTAATCGGAGAGATCGTTTTCTTTCGATTTTGCAACGCATGTCTTGACATGTAGAAGATCTATATCTATATTGTATTCACCAGAATCATAGCAAGAAAATAATAATGTAACTTACCCGGGTGAGTCAAGTTATTGAAGTGTAGCAAATTTTTATTTCACTGTCGTGTATTCAGATTGGTTTATCCACCTGAAAAGATTAGGAATGAATATAAAAAGAGTTTTTCTTCGACAAAGATAAGATAAATTTTTAAATAGAGCCTAAGTAACTAGAATAACTTTGGAATATAACAGCGCATTGCTGAAAAGTTGAAGATATTCATATTGTGAAATTTATCAGACTTTTATAAAAAAGAAAATAAACTATAACCGAACTCTTTAATTATTAATAATGCTAATTGCATTAAATGTAACAAAGAAAATGTTCCATATTCCAAAACACAAATGCTTATAGAGAAAATAAAATTTGTTTCATAGAAGATTTATGAAAAAAATATTTCTTTGATAGTTATGTTTTTATATAATAGATTCAAATATAATGATATATTCCTGTTTGGAAGTCAAGTCAGTAATTGAATTTCAAAGACAAGTTGAAGTTGAAAAATAGCCTCTGATGGACGTGAAATGGTTTTTGTAAGAAATCAGTAATCGGTTTTATGAGATTTATACTTTTCTTAAGATATTTAATATATATGAAAACAAAAACCTCTTAAAATGAATTTTTTTCTTTTAAAAGATAATTATATATCTAATTCAATTTTAAAACTAAATGGTTCAGACTCTGCTACAATCTTCTTGCTTTCAGTTCATCAACGATATCTGAAATATAACCAGTAAAAAACTATTCAAGTACAAAACGGGGGAAGGGGGGAATTAGAATCGGTGAACTTTTAGTGAAAAGTAGGGTTTCAATGTATACCATTAATGTATCTTTTAAGCTCCAAAAATCCAAAGGCTAATCTCTGATATCTTACAAAGATAAGTGTAAACTTAATTTTGTGAAATATCTGAAAGAATTACCAAACAAGCATGCAATGAAAAAAATTCTAAGAGTAGAGAAAGAAAGGAAAAGAAATCCCATATAAATGAAAAATTTATTATATTAAAATAATTGAGTATTTGGTTCAATTTTATCTCACAATTATTGAAATACATTATTCAACAGACAAATAAAATAATTAATTTATGTTAAGCAAAATTATAAATGTTTTTAAAGTGCTTGGTCTACTGGGAATATGCAATATGAAAAAATAAATGTATGTAATAATTCTCCATTTAAATTTTCTGTCGAGGGATTTCACTTAATTTATTATGGTCTTGATCTCTCAAAGACAACGCGTGATAATTAATTTCTTTCGTTTATGCATCTAACGGGAAATATACTTCTAACAACAACTTTATCTCTTAAAAAACTGTCACATCTCGGCACATGTATATCATTCTTGTTTCTAACAATATGTTGAGAAAGAGAGTGTTTTACTATTTTTTTTTAGAATAATTTTCAGCGAGTGTTTCCAAAATATTATCAACAAGGCAAATATTTTTAAAAATAATGTAAGTTGTTTTAGCTACTATTTTGATAATTTAAAATTTTAGTAAATATAATATACTTAATTATAAATATACATAATAAATATATAATAAATAATAATAATAATAATAAAAATATAATAAATTATAATAATAAAAATAAAAATATAATAAATAATAACAATAAAAATAAAAATATAATAAAATATAATAAATAATAATAATAAAAATAAAATATAATAAATAATAACAATAAAAATATAATAAATAATAATAAATAATAATAAAAAATATATAATAAATAATATTGATAAAAATAAAAATGTAATAAATAATAATAATAATATTAATAATAATATTCTTAATTAAATATAATTAAATTAAATATATTAAATTAATATGCAGTTATTTTTAACATTTCTTTGATATAATTGATGAATGAAATCGATTGACATCGTCTGATTTTATTTACAAGAATATACTTAAACTACTTATAAGTTATGCAACAAGTAAATTAAAATCAGTGATTAAGTTAACAAGAATAGAAAATTCCCTATTTATGACAACGTTTTTTATTTTTAATTTAAAAAATTTAATCAAAGGTTTAAACAATTATTTTCTTCATATGATCTTCTACGCACTCACACGATCTTTGATAACGACTATGAGAAACTGCAAAGATAATATCTGGATGTATAAAATATCTGGATGATTAAATAATAATGTATCCAGGTATATTATACGCAGTCTAATACATGTACAAGATACGTATATATCAAATAAATTTTTAAAGAGCTTCCCCACAAAAATAGAAAAAGATTTTTAATCTGCTATTAATCACGTATTTATAAAAATGTAGTCTTGCAATGAATGCCTTATTAAATGTTCTTATCGAATTTTTAAGTACACTAGATTGTACATAAGCAATGCTATTACCTACTACACACAAAAACCTATACAACGGATTTGTTTCTTCAAGTGTTCTGTTGGTTTTTGAAGAATTCGATTCGTCTTTTCAAACTAATAATTACAGATATCACTTAGTGTGATACATGGTTACAAATCTAAGATTCCCCTTCCTAAATGAGGCTGAAATCAACAGTAATTAGCTCAATAATTAAACGGAGAAGGCTCAGCGGAGCGACAGATGTCAATGGCAGAATGGAAATGTATTCTCTCAATCATGTCGCAGAAAGTTATTATGGAATCCTATTTATCATTTTAGACAAGTTTTGTTATCGAATTCCAATTGAACCGTTCCAGAGAAGTGGCATTAATTATTTCCAGTTTGAAACTTTTAAAAAATTAAAAAGCTAGTTGTCGTTAGTGGTGAAATATTGGGCTAATTCATTTAAACTCGATTACTGCTTCTCATTAATACATAAAGTTTTGAACTCTGCTTATATGTTATGTATATAAAACTTTTGAACTTCAATATTAGTACTGTCATCAATTAATTGCTTTCAATAAATTCCAATAAAATAAAAACTTTAAAAATAAAGAGGGATTAGTTAATGAATCCATTTCTTGGAAGAACTTTCCTAGTTTTCCAAAAGAAAATAATCCTGCTATATTATTTTTAGATTAATAAAAATACTACCTGTGTTGTTGCAAAATATTTCACATTTTATTCTTTTATATCAAATTTTATTTGTTTATTAAATTATAGAGGCTTTGAATAAAATTGTAAGCATAAAAATAATTTCACAAACACATAATATTATTTAGATACGAATTAATTTGACTTTTAATTATCAAAGCAATTATTATTTAGATAAAACTTTAAAGTTAACATTAAGGTAAAAGGTAAACTTGAAAGGAGCTATAAAACGTTGTTTTCAATTCAGATGTTTTATTGTAAATTTTTTTAAAGGAAGTTAATGACAAATATTTGTAGCGGTTATTGTTATTTCTTAAGTCTATTTGATGTAATGTTAAATGAACCGTCTATAATGTTAATGAATCGGTATGTAAATTTAACACATTTTCAGCTTTTAATAATAAAAATTAATAACAATAATAATTATTTAACAATTTAATTTTCAAAAGATTCGACATCTTTAAATACTTCAATTTTATACTTATTTATGCATAACGAAATAGAGGAAAATTCTTGGTTGATGAAAAGGCGGAGAATTATTTTAATAAAAAAAACTCTCTCTCTTTATATATATATATATAAAGAGAGAGAGTTTATATATATAATATATATATATATATATATAATATATATATATATATGTAATCGAAATTTCTCTACAAGAGAGAGATGAATAAACATGATTAAAATTGAAAAGAATTGAAATTGAAAGATAACCAGGCAACAGAATTTAAAAGGAGGTATGAAAAATTAAATTAACACAGTTAAATATAAAAATCTAAAATAATGGATGCTACAGTATTATCAACATTGCTGACTTAGGACAGCTTATACATAAAAAAAATTTTATATATAAATTTGAACTTGTTTTGTGGCCAGCCAACCTTCCCCTTTTCTGTTAATAATACTGAGCAAAAACCTATTGAAAATAATGGATAGGAAATCTAAATCCATCGTGAGAAAAAGATAATTTACCTAAAAATTGCCAGGTTCTGGACACAAATACTAATTCAAAGCAAAGCAATGGTTGAAAAGTAGCACTTAGCAAAAGTATGAAACGAATAAAAATAATAAAATAAGAATGTAAAAATACTACCCTTATCTTAGGGAGACTTTAAGATTATATGATTTAAAAAATTATAATAAACTTTAAAAAAGTTATTTTTTAAAATTAGAAATTGTGGGTATCTAAAACTATATAGGAAGAATAATAAATTTATAATAATAACCTGTTAAAACTATGGAAATTTAATCCTTACTATTTAGAATTTCTTTATTCAAATATCTATTAATAAAATTAATTAGGTATTTTTCAATTAAACAGTATTTAATGAAATGTTTATAGTTTTTATTATTTTTTCTGGTTTATTTGAAACTAGAAATTTATTGCGTTGTGTGTAATTAATAACAATATTTCTGAATATAGTATATATATACTTTATATGTACTATATATATTGTAATGCTAAATAATGTTCTGAAACGTGAACAATATTCTGGGATTTTGCATTATACTTTTTTAAAGGAAATTCTTCTTTATGTTTATTATCAAGGATAAATCTTTTTTTTTTATCTTTTTTTCTTCGCTGTGCAAGTAATTATTTTTTGCAGCTTAAATTAAACAGAAAACTACATCAAGCACGAGCCCCACGAAAATGCCTGTTGAATACATCCGAGAAATTTGATGCGTTGATTTAGTTACTTTACTTCATAGAATATGTACTTTTCATAATGAGATAAACACAAGAAAAAACGAAAGCAAATGAAAAAGAATGGAAGTAAATACGAGCTTTTAAAATCTCCACGGATTGCAGATTTAAATGGATGTTTACTGTAAGACAATATCAAATAACATTTGCAAGATAATAGAAAACATTTCTTTAAAAATTTAATAGCTATAAACTAGTTCCTTTCCTCTGAGGTAAAATAAAAGAATCTTATCGATCGTATGTTTCAGGCAGCGAATATCTCAAAGCACTTTGATTCTTCCGAATTTCATTTTTTGAGTTAAATATCAAGTGATAGAATTACTTAAGCTCATATTATTCGCTGGTGAAGATAAGAGGTAAATTGAAAATTAAATTAAAGATTGGAATATAAACTACGACAGCACTTATATTGTTATTTTTGAAATTATCTTTCATCTTAGGAAGATTTTTTTTATCTGTTCTCAGCTAGAAACTATGCATAAAAATTTCTTTACTCAGAGAAATTGGCATTAGAATTATTTTTATAAAGAATCCTTATTTATTTAACTTGTTGATCTGAACAAATTCTTGTAAAAATTATTTGTTTTATTAGAAATAGTAAATTATTTTATTTTTTAAAAATTGGTTTTGACATTAAAATTCTAAATGAAATAAAAACACATGGAACACCAAAGATATATAAGCAAACTATAATCAAAATAAACCAAAACGAAACATACCCAAACTGTAAGTAAAATAAATTCCTTGAAAATGCTTTTAAATTCATGGAAAGATTTGGATTTACAAAGTAAAAGCATTCTTCCTGTACTCATTTTAAGAAAAAATAACTGAAAAATGGATGCAAATGTATAAATAGCATCATTATTTGACATACTAATATTATGTTATCATCAGCAATACTGCTAAAACTGTTTGTTTTAATGAAGTAGAAACATATAACTCGCAAAAAATATTCACATCATGATAAATATTTCAAGTAAAACTGCTTGCACTGTATTTTAACACCATTATTTAAATTATCAATTTATAATTTAAAGCAGTATATGTAAGAAGATATAAAGATATTTTTAATAAATATTTCTTTTTATATTTACTGTGCAAACATTATTTAATGGTTATATTTAAAGAAATATTTTGATACATAATGTTAAATATTCAGAAGTCAAAAATGTAAATAAAAAACCCCGGTAAATAATTACTAAATAATGGATATCATTCAAAAATTTTAGAATAATATTAATGCAATTTTTTAATTACAATATTTTTACACAGTTATGTTTTAAAGTTGGAAGTTAGTAGGAAAAAACATGATGAATACTTAAATGAAACATTAAGCTTTTCTATTAATTTAGGACTAAATTCTGTTTAGATTAATTTCAATTTCCCTTTTCTTATTTGAAACATGCCAAATGCTGTTAAACATATTAACTAATCAAGTAGTTTGCCTACAAATCTCTCAATAATTCTACTAAACTCAATTATAATCTGATAAGTAGCTCCGTAGTAAATATATTTTATATATATACTTAGGAATTCATACTATATAGTCAAGGGAAAATATTCACAAAAACTGGTTAGTTAGTAAGATGGACTAGAGCAGGAAATTGCCAAGAAAAATGCTAATATTTAGATTTTTCTAACAGAAGTATTTATTAACCAGGGAGTGGTCGGGTGGGGGAACAGAGTCACCCAGGCTCACGAAATCTTTAACTCTGCCAAAACTGTTTATTTGTTGCAAATGATCTTATCAGTACCTTCCTATATGACAGAGAGTCTTCATGTAAACTAAAATGTATTTGTCATAAATCTTCCTCTTTTTTGGAAACGGCAAATGTTTTCTTACAATCACAAGGTACTTGGGGTGACTGAGTTTCCCACGCGACCACTTCGGTTCCTAAATATTTTCTATGAAAAGGCTACATTTTTCCCCTGTGAAAGTGTTAGTGGTTTTGATTGCTGTGTTGTACGACTTATTATAGTTTATAAATGTAAATGAACAGAATATGAAATGTAAATTAAGAAAACATGAAATGTAAATTAACAAAATATGAAATGAAAATTAACAAAATATGGAATGTAAAATAACAGAATATAAAGAAAGAAACGGAAATCTGTGCGATCTTATTGAAAGTAAATTTGAGAAAAGTGATGAACATGAAATGATTGATATAAAAAAAAATTCAAATGCTAACTAAAAAAATCCACCAAGAAAGATATGAAGCTACAATTGTATCACAAGCCACAATGCGCCTTGTCAAAAAGACATAAGCGAGAAAAAGTTCTGCATGCTATTTCTCGATCATCAATTGACAATAAAACTACAGTAATTAGATCAAATTTGACAGTTTTGAATGCAAATATTATTCCTTTAATGTTAATGAAAGGTGTATGTGATTTGTGTCCTTTATTAAGGTCACGCACATTTGAAACATTTTAGTTCAGTTTTACTGTATTTTTTCATAAACTATCAAAGAAAATTTGATGCCCTTAAAGGTAGGTAAGTATACTTTTTCTCTTAATTAAATTATTCACTGGAAGAATGAATTTTATCTTGTACAATAAAAATAATTATAGAAAAAAAGGATTGGAGTGACTCAGTCCCTCCACGCGACCATTAACGTTAGTATTGAGTGCGTGCCTGCTTCCGGATTAATAAATTAAAATCAAAGAGTTTCCAAAACAGCCATTAGAGTTCTGAAAATTTAAATATCATTTTAAAAATCCTTCCAAAATAATTATTTTGCCTTGATAAATAAAATATATACAGTATTCTTGTATCAGTGATTGGCAACGAAATCCGATCATTGACGAACTTGTATTATCTCGAGAGTAATTTTTAGAATAAAAGAAAAATACACTAAACTGACTACGAAATTTTATTTTTCTTGTGACGAATTAATTCGATGTCTGAAGATTATAGAAGGAGTTAATTAACAGGGATTGTGGAAGGGTTGATGGGTTGGTATTAGAAATTCACAACACGTTCACGAGGCAAATGTTGAGTTACCTTTTGAATTATCTCAAGAGAATTTCACTTCATTCTCATTCGGATCAAATAAGCATTAAAAAGACTATAGTATTTCTCAATAGAATTTAAAAGATTTGCTGCGATTTCGAGAAGCAAATGATAAAGTTTCCCTACGGAAACGTTTCTGTTTGATGAAACTCTGGTCTAGTTTTAAATAAGATTACTTTATTTGCATAGTTTTCTGAAATGAAAATAGAAAGTTGCTATGTTTTATTGAATCAAAATTTTTAAGTTTAAGAAAAGTGTAGCTGTGTGAAAAAAATATATGAATTTAGGCAAAATTTGTGATGAAAAAAGTAAATAACATATTCTTCTTTTCAAAAAACTTTTCCTTAAATGTCCACCTAGTATTTCTATTATTAAAGGTCTATAGAATAATCGACGAGAGAAAAAATAAAATATCAGAACGAAAAAAAGTGTATAATTGGTTCTAAAAGCATAATATTTTTTGCTTCTTTGTTTTATTTATTTCATTAAAAAATTGTACACATTAAACATTCAATACACTTAATCCTTTATCTATAAATTTGACATTATTAATGATTTAACCATCAATATAGCTATAATATATCTATATTCATAATTTGTCAAGAACTATATTCATTTTCTGGCTTTCAAGTTTTAAATATCTTACGAAATCTAAAATATTTCTCAGTATTTTTGTTAAAAATATTTCAAAAATAAAATATTGAAGTGATAAGTGAGGAAACCAGTAAAAAATTTTTTTGCCAAATTGAAATACTTAAAATTAAAAATAACCTCAACAAATTAAATTCCAACTAATATAAAAAAGTTTCAGTTTTAATTTAAGTAAGCTGAAAATAAAAGTTTCTTAAAACCATGTTTTTCACATCTTATGTAAGGGGAAACATGAATTTTGGAAAACATCATTCAATTTAAATTTAGGTCACTAATATTAAAAATAAGAAATGCGTCTTTTATTTACTAAAACTTGTACAGCTATGCGATTATGAAAGACAAAGAAAGAAAGAAATAGGAAAACCCATTCACCAAATTTATTATATATTATTTTTTTATTTTAATCTCGAAGATTATTAAATACCTTCAAGAATTCCTGATATATCGGCAGACCGATCGATGCTTGGGGCTACAGTTAATTAAAATACTTTGATCCCTTATTGGTAAAAGATTCATTTGCCATGGACTTTCAGACAACAGTTTATTTCTAGCTTGAATCAAGATTAGAATTTTCCTAGATATGTCCAGCTTTAAGAAATTCTAATGAATCTGAGAGAAAAATGTATTGTCACAACTGATTAATGTTTTATGATTATGAAAATATATTTCATTAATTACTTTTCTCTAGTATGAGTAAAATATGAAATCCCTTATTAGAAGATATACGTGTGCTTAGATAAAGGAGAGAAGTGAAAAAAGATACAGTTAATATAAATATTATTATTTCAGTAATTATACAGTACTAGGAAAACTATGTAAGTTCATCTAATTAGACGCCTTTCTTTAGTTGATATTGGATTTATATAGATAGAAAGAAATGAAGGAAAATGCTTAGAAAGACAGAATATTTGAAAATAAATACCAATGCTATACATAAGTAGGCTTACCATATTTTAGGATCTACAATCCAGGACATATGTTTGTTATTATATAACTAAGTCGTAATAGTTTACTGAAACATTAAACTTTATTTACTCTGTCGTATTTTTTTGCTAGATGTGACATTTTCAGAAATGGTTCGTTTGTTCTAATTATATCAAAATATTCACAACAAGAAAGCTTTCAATTAATTATACGATTTAGCAGATGTTTCGTTGAAGATATTGAAAGTCTGCCCCATTCCAGCGACTAAATGTTTCCAATAATTGAAAAAACTATCATAACTGGAGCAAATGTCTTAGGTAAATGTATCACACTCAACCATTTTAGAAATATTGCAATATGAAGTATCAGTCTTTTGAAACACTTTAAAATTTTTTTTTTATGTCTCTTCAGTAGTAATTTATTTGATGCTTATTCTCTACTTAAACCACAACGTGTCCTTTGGTTTTAAATTACCTTTTTTCAGAAACGTACGTACATCAAATAGATCATCAATATTTATAGAATTTCTTACAATTTTAGTACCAACTTTTGCACTCTCTTTTGAAACTTGCTAACTTTAACAAAAATGATTGTTTATTTCTAAGTATTGGATACTAGAATCATAAAAGCTGTCTACGCTTGAGAATAATTCTTGCTCCCGAATGTCATTCATTTCTTTTATAATATGAATAGCAATTTTTGGCAGGAGAAAGTATAATATTGTGGGTTCTTTTCTGAAGTTAATATATTAATCCCAAATATATTTGAAATGCTTGTGTTGCTGCTGTAAAATTAACTTACAATCAGAAAAGTAATTTTTAAATATGTACAGCTTTAATAAAATGTTAAAAAAGTGATATCGAACATATAAGCCTAAAATGAAAAAAAAAAATCCTCGTCAGTCATAAAATTCTCAAAATCAAGGACAATTTGCAGCCCCAGACAGCACTAAAGAACCAAAATGGGTAATAATCTGATGAAGGTATGTCGGGGATAAGGAGGAGAGGGGAGGTATGTGACCTTAAATGCTTAATTTTAATTCCGATGTCTGCTACAACGTATGGTCATGCGTTAACTATTTACTTAAGGTATCTGACTACCCTAAAATTGTGAATTTTGCCAAAATTGACAAATTTTTATATGCTTTTATTTTATAGACCATTGTATTGGCTTTATAAAAAATACCAAGTTTAATATTTTCCGTTCAATAGAACAAGAATTACAAGTGTTTTAGTAAAAGCAGATGCCATTACTTTAAGCAAGATGTCATATTTTAAAACACGTTTTACTCGAAATGTGTTTTTTTTTTGAAAATGCTCAAACGGGGCCAGTGATTGTTCAAAATTTTTGAAATTAATTAACTGAAATTTTGTGTGTATGTTCTATATAATAGTAGAAGTGTTTTAACCTTCAGATTTATCAATCACTGTTTTATTACAAAATTTACAGTCCCTTATGTTAATATAATCACTGTTTTTTTAAGCAATTTCAGGTAATAACTAAGATAAAGTGCTCTAGTTTTTGTAAAAATGTAAACATCTCTTATCTTTGAGGTCATTTCAAAAATAAATAGCATAGCAACACATCAGAATTGAAAAATTGAAAATTCGTTCATAAACTTTTGGTACAGAATGGGCATCGTTTATGTTATTTTTTGTAAATTTTTACCACTTTTCCCCATTTTATAGTAATAATAATTTCTATTTCTCTTATTAATTTTAGCATATTCTTTTTTTTAAAATGTATTAAACAAATCTAAAAACCAAAAAAAAATTCCCATATCTCCATTTCTTTTTTTAAAGTTGTCGCAAGTAGGCAGATACCTTAATTTTCCTCTTTTTAATTTTGTGTAAACGTTTCCGTATTGTTTCGTCACTAACTGTGAACAATTTTTCAAGCTGTTTGTTCCGTTTTCATTAGGTTAGTTCCATGTTCAAATTCATAAAGCAAACATGCACGTATTACACTGTGTTTCGCTAATGTTTTTAAGAATTTAGAATTATATTTTAAATTAAAGTGAATGGTTTGAGATTCAATCGATAACTAAAATCAAATGTATGTTAAAATAACGGATAAACGAATCATAGAACTATAGTCAATAACAAGGGCAATCCTTGACAATCTTTGGCATTATAGTGCAAAAAAGAACGACAAAATCATTTTGGTCACTTTATATTATTATTGAAGGCTTGAAATAAAATTTTAAGAAGGCAGACTTCAGAAAATTTAATTAGCAAAATTTATTTTTAGAAATAAGTTCTTTAAAAATTATTTAAGTTTTTATTGATTAACATTTTAATAAAATCGTGAAATAGATTTATTTTCCTTTTGTAAGAATTTAACTAAGGTGTTTTATTTATTCATGGAAAAAGAAATAACGATTGAATTCTTACTCATATGCAAAAAGGTTAAATTATCCGCCGTTGTTTTATAAATTTTTGTTGGGATATTGATGATTCAAGTTTCCCGGCATTATTTCTCTGTAAATATAAAAGAAATTAAATTTTTTCTTTTACCATTTAATGAAATATTGATAAGCTTATTCTTCCAATACGTGTAAGGAAAATAAAGACAAATTTTATTTATGGGAAAATGCATCTTATAGGCATTGAAACTTACTTAACCTTTCTTTTTCCTTTCAGTCTATCCAAGATTTTAAATTTCATGAATAAAAAAAAAGAATGGAGAGAAAAGACTTTTATTTTAAGTTATTAAAAAGTTTATTTTTCATATAATATATATTTTTTTCTTTTGCTCATCAAAATGGTCCAGATGCTGTTTTAAGGAATTTCTATGCAGTTTGGAAGATAATTTAATGACACACAGTGATGAATTTTATGAAAATATTTAATATTTGTAAAAAAGGATTTTTCCGCATATATTTATTCATTTGCTTTACATCAACAATTTCTTATTCCAGTAAAAAAAAATTGATTAATTTATCTAAAAATATAGATGAATATTTTAAATCTCTAAAAATATTTCTTACCTATATAAGGTTATTATGTATTTTAAATCTAGAATGATTTTTCTTATAGAGTAATTTTAAACTACAGTAAAATATACTACTAAAATGCAAAATACAATTTTAATCGATTTAGTTAAATATTTTTTATTCAGTATAAAATGATAGTTTACAATAAATTTGCTGCATTAATATTGTAATTTATCTACTCGATTGACTACTAAAGATTATCCTGCGTTAACAAATGGGAAGATCAGATGACATTGCGTCCTTTTCGAATAGATATATAACAGGAATTATATCCGTAAATCCACATTCCTCCCAACTGACAATATCCAGAGATGATTTTCGACTTCAATAATGCCCAGAGACGGCCCACACAATCAACCATGCCATACCAGAATTCGAATTTCGACCTCTCTAGCATCGTATATTTAGTATCCTAGATACCCAACCAATAATCATTTTGTTGATGCGTATTGGAATAGTTTCTTCCCCTTTTATCCTGCGAGTGGTTATAGTAAGCAGTAAGAAATACCAGAAATGTTCAAAACGGCTATACCACTATTATATACAGCATTATTCTTGGTAAAGTACATTTTTTCAAACACAATATTTTCTTAAAAGAGAAACATCGTTTTCATTATTTATGACAACACTACTCAGATAAGATGTCTAAAGATTCAAACATGGCAAGAGTCTTATAAGCACTGTATCTTAATTTTTTTTAGTTTTACTAAGAAAAGGGGTTTAGGCTGTGATAATTTATATAGGAAATCAAGTTAAACTACCGCGAATTTAATTAGAAAACTACTAATCTCCAGTTTTTTTTGTTTGTTTTTTGTATCACATCAATAAAACAAGTGTCAGTTGAAAATCACTACGATCACGCACAAAAACAATGCATTTGGAACTAGGAGCATTTCTGTAATATTTCAAATAAGTTAATAATATATTTTAAACGTTAATAGTAAGCTACTTAACTCCTTCTTTCTTGTCCAAAATAAAATGATAGGTTAAGGTCTTGCCTTATATATCTCGTTTTCTTGAATTTACTGGTTTGGAGAGTTCACAAGTAATAAACCAAAGAAATTGTTTTTTAAACCTGGAAACAATTTCATTTCCTATTCTACACAATCGATGGTAGTACCAGATTATATATGTTATAATTGTAGAAAGTTTATTTCAAATTACATTTATTATTATACAATTTTCTTGAACATAAATTAGACACTTTTATTTACATTTTCTTGAAAAATTATTTGATCGCTAGGAGCTTATGAAAAAGGGCTTTCTTTACTTTCTTTTAAGATAATAACTAACTTGATCAAATAGCAGCATTCTACTTTCTTTTTCACTGTTTTCAGTATTTATGGTTTACTGCATCACAGAAAACACAAATGGAAATGTAATTAAGAGAGTATAATATATCTTAGCATGTACGCTTTTCTGTATAACGTTGAACCCTATAAATATCTAACAATTTTGACAAATGTGTAGTCGCAATTCTTTTAGTATAAAAGTAATGTTTATATCGTATTTAATAACAGTCCTTAAAAAATGATCAATAACGTCTAAAATATATTTATAAGGAAAACATACACTTGTAATTTAATTAACATAACTCTTTTGAATGCTTGAGAACTCAAC
Organism: Trichonephila clavata; assembly: GCA_019973975.1. Taxonomy (NCBI): domain Eukaryota; kingdom Metazoa; phylum Arthropoda; class Arachnida; order Araneae; family Nephilidae; genus Trichonephila; species Trichonephila clavata. Next base: position 420,176 of record BMAO01025072.1, on the reverse strand, counting down.
ACACATTCCTTTTTTTAAATAAATATATATTCAGAATTACAATGAAGTGTCAAACCAAATTTAAAATCAATGGCTCTCTCATTCATATTTACGAAAATACAATCATTATTTCAGTCTCTGAAATTGTTAAAAGACATCTCAAAAATCAGACGTATGATAATCTCCAAGACTTTTAATCCTAAATAGACCGTATATCATCAACGATAAATACTTTATAATTAAAAACATATTTTCAGAGAAATATAATTCATTTTATCTCGTGTGCATAATTATCTACCCTCTTCCTACTCTTTTCAAATAAGAATTTAAGGGATATCAGTAAAGGATGAATCATTTGTTAGGAAATAATATCCAAAAATCGCTGACATTTGAAATCCTTGTAGATTCTTAATGGCAATTTAAAGCTTTGGTTCTAAGTAAGTCAAATCTAGCGAAAGAAGCGAGTCACTAGCTGTCGCATCAATTGAAGTCTCATCAACTCAAGAGACGGATGAACTTTCAAATATGGTCGTCGGAATAATTTCTGGCTCACTCAACGCTTGCCATCCATGAGCATCCAATTTCGCTTTCCGTTAGATGTCTAAATCTAATTAGTGCAGGTCGGTTTCAACTAGTTTAGCAAGATTTAAACGTCTGGTAGAACAGGGAAACAGTGCAACACCTCTTTACATTTACCGTTGATACTATTAATCACTGGAGAATTGGTGTAAAGGTAGGTTGTGTGATATCAGATTCGGTAGAAGTTCGTACAAATGTTGCACTGTAGGGCATTAATTTCTACTTTACACACTCAATTCATGAGTGAAAGAAGGTCTAATTGAAGGTTTATTAATCTATTTAGTGCAAGAAGTATGATTCGATGAAACTACTGAAATTAGTTTCTAATAAGACATTAAAACGTTTAGTAAAGCAGAAATACCCTAAGAAGATCGCTTAAAGCATCATTTCTGTTGTTTCATTTACAAGTGAATAATCAGATTTTGCTAAGTCCTGTTAGCGTCTTTTAAATAAACATTTGTGACTAAACACTCTTGCAAATATCACTCATATATTCAATGAGGGATTTCTTTTACCAAAAAGATATCGTACTTGTATCATACACAACACAAAGTCTTGAATACCAAGCAGAAGAAGATAATCATTTAACATATATTCAAGTATTATTGCAGAATGCAATCCTTATTTATATAAAATTTAGAAAAGTGAGTAGAGGTTTATTTATTTTCATTCTGAACCAAACATTTAAGAGTTTTATCACTAAATTTTGTTTCATCATAAAGTCTGGAAAGTTTTTTTATTCATCTTCTTAATTATAAAATTTTAATATCAATTACTTATCTATAAACAAAACACATGTGAAAATATTACATGAACAGGTAGACTGTTTTGAAGAAGAAAGAAGTAACAAAATTAATTTTGATCCCGCGGGGAACGAGAGAGAGAAAAAGAAACATTCTCTCTCTTTATTATTAATATTTTTTTATTTATTTTGCAATTATTTTTTTCATTATAAATTCAAATCACACATTAATTGTAAGATTAGAACGCATTTTTTGAAATTTTAATTAAATTAATTTTGTCAAAAAGCTTTATCTGTGTAAAAATGTTTACAATTGAAACTTAAAACTAATTTATATTCACTTGCCTTAAATGTTGTGGATACTTTTTAAAGTCATTCCAGAAGCTTTATTTCTACTAAAAATTTAAACTCTTTTTCTTTAAAAAGCAAACTTGAATTATATAAAAAAATTCTAAAAATTAAACATATTAATGAGAATTCGGGTAAAATTATTCATTCGAATTTACATACAAATGACATCGATACAAAAGAAAAACTCCGAAATGGAAAATTAATTATTGCATTGCACAAATGTAGCAAAAATTAAAAAAATTTTAAAAATTCTTATTTTTTAAACCACATGCATAATAAAACTACTGATAGTAGATTCGAAATTCAAATTAAAAGCAGTATTTTTCGTATGGTTTAATTCACGTTTTTACAATATACTTGATGAACATTCATTAAATTTATATAAAAAAATTAATTGAAATACATTTTTTGAGATTTACAATATTGTTTAAAGTAAATAATAATGAGATTTTATATGATGTAGAATGGCAAAAAAATTAAACGAGAAGCGTTATGAGCACTAACCACGCAGTCGAGCTAATTTGTAAAGGGATTTAGTTAGTGAAACAATATTTAGGTCTGAAACTTGCACTTTCATTGGATAATAAATAAAAATAATTAATGCATAATCTATACATAAGCTTATTTATTGAATTCATTTGAAAAATAAGGAAAAAACATTAATTTTTCAAAAAAATTGGTGGTTTTAATATTTAAAGTACTCGCTTTACAAGTATCTATAATAATACAACAAGGGATACCCCAATCATACATGAAAAGTTAAAAATATTGGAAAAAGCTCTTTTTTTTAAGTCTTGAATAAAATTTGATCAAGTTGAAAATAATAGGTGTACGTTGTGTTTTGGTAGAATGGATTATGTTTTTAAACAGTAAAGAGTAGTCGTATATTACAAGTTAAGATCATATCTTACGAAAATAGAATCATATGTTTTCATTATAAAAAAGTGCATTTTATTTTGACATCACTAAATACAAAGGAAGATGATACACTGGCAGTAAAGTAATTCTCTTTCTGCTTTTCCCTCTCTATGCTTAACGATATTTTTTCGTAAGTACTCCCTAAGACGTGTAGCGGCCACAATGAAAATTTACTTTTTTTCTTAGATAATAGGAAAAAAACTGAAATGAATATTTTATATATATATCTCCCTAAAGTTTAAGCATAAGCCCAACTGTCCCATTTTCAAACAAAAGAATTAAATTTATTATGTCTTAGGTTCAACTAAAATACAAATTAAAAAAAAAACTCAAAACAGACCTATGACGTTCGAAAATAAATATTTCATGAGATTAAGGCAGAGAAGACTTTAATTGCACAAAACAAACTCAGCTCATCTTTATACATTTATATTCCAGTCAACTTTTTTCGTAATGGTTAATTAAAAAATTTCTTTTTACGGTATTATATATATGTTATCTGATAAGCGTGGTTTACTATCCAAAGCTTAAGAAAAGTATTAAAACTAATGTGAATAAATTACATATTTCGTCAATGCTGGCATTTCTTTCAACACGGGATATATTAAGATATTTCTAAAAAAGTATTAGTACTCGTAGTTAATAGGTTTAAAAATCTTTACACAATTTAGAATATCGATAAGTCAGGATTAGATTAATTAATTATTATTTTTTTTTCCTTATTAAAGTTTACATGCATTTTTTATTGCAGCAAAACATCATTTTTGAAAGATAGTCGTCAATTCATTCAATTATAAAGGCAACTATTTTGTAAGTGAACTGTTAGTTTTGAAATTGGTGTATGAGAACCGTAGAAAGATTCTTAAATGTTGATTGTTCATTTAACTTATCAGAAATTTACTTTGAAAACATGCAGGGTGTCCCAGGATTATTCGGATAGTCTTCAAGGGGAGGTAGGAGTCATCACAATGATTTAGAATTGCATAGCAACCCGTGGTCGGAAGCATCTTCGTTCGGCGCTAGGTGGCGTTGTTCACAAGAGCATCAAAAGAAATATGTTGTTCCTTTTGTAAAATGAGTTCACACCTTTCTGGACAGCACACATTTATTTATGGACAAACAAATTAAATGGATAAAATGATAACGAAATTAGCACACAGCTTAAATTAAGATCACCGCCCACAGCGTATACATCAGGTGTGGCCCCCGTAGAAGGAATGTGTGGGGAGAGAAGCGGGAAAAACGCGTGGGAGCATCACACAGATATCCTTACTCCATAAAAAATAGTTCACTCACTTCAACCCAACAAAACAGACCTGTATTACCGCAATCATTTGAGCTGTCATCGCCCGCAAAGGAGTATAGAATGTTTTACATACACCGTGCTGACAGATATGCACCTGATTTACGGATTGGCTCAAGGAAATACACGAGCAGCAGAAAGATTGCTTCACGAAATGTATTCAGAGACATACATCCAACCGCCTGATGTTTACTAATTCTCATCACAATTTGTGTGAATATGGATCATTGCGAGGTAATAAGCACAGTGTGGGTGGGCCTTGTAATCCAACTGGCTACAGTATCGAAAACATTTTATTTTATGCATGGAACAAAATGTGTTGGATATCGTTAAAAGGAATCCGAGTATCATGTTGGGAGTTCGAGTCACTCGTGGCTCGCCCTCATTGTGCTTATTACCTTGTAATGATCCATATTCACACAAATTGTGATGCGAATTAGCAAATATCCGGTGGTTCGATGCATCTCTCTGTGAGTACCTTTCGTTGTACAATCTTTCTGCTGCTCATGCATTTCATTGTGCGAATCTGTAAGTCAGATACATATCTACCACCTCGGTGTTTGTAAAAGGTTTCATACTCCTCCACTGCGGACAATGGCAGCTCAAATAACTGTGGTATTGCAGATCCGTTTCCTCAAATGCTCTTGTGTACAAATCTCCCTAGTACCAAACGAAGACGTTTCCGACCATGGGTTGCTATGCAAATCAGAATCCTTGTGATGTCCCCTGCCTCTCTTTAAAGTTAATCCCAATGATCCTGGGATATGTATATTATGATGAGTAGCTTTCAGATGTTTCATAATATTTAATTAAAATCAAATAAATAGTTATGATTCATGAACGTAAAAGTCACTGAACAAATCTACAACTAAATTCAAAGTTTTAAGTTTTATCCCTCCACATATAATTGAGGAATACTTATAATGAAAAAAAATCTACTAATTAATAGTTATTTTAAACAACTCTTACGCAAAAAAGCAATATATTTGCTAAGAAAACTAAATTTTTATCACAATCATTCCTCCGTTTTGAGTATGTCCTGTTACAATTGAGTTTAAAGTAAGTTTTCTTGATATTATCATAACGATATTTGTAAAACACCAAATCAATCCATAATTATTTATAGAAAATGTTGATTATTAATAAAATAATCTTTTATTTTGCAAAAGACACATCTGACGGTAAGTCAACGATGATCTTACCAATTTTTTTTCTTTTCTGCTTGTTTTCTTTACAGCCATATTAGTGAAAAATTTCAAGTATTCCTCAAATATTCCTTTTAAAAGTTTTTATTTTAGATAAATATTTGTCTTATTAAACAAACAGGACAGTTCAAATTGAAAGCACTTGAACATTTCACATGGGAGCTTGTTCTAGTTTGCCTTTACCAAACAATTTGGAGTGTACGCCTAACAATATATATTAAAACGTAAGATAGCCGGATTTTAGGCAAAAAATGGGTTTGAAGTATTTTATTTAGTGAAATATCTAAGAGATCATTCATATTTTATTTATCTTTGCAACATAAGTTGAATTTTGAAAATAAAATGATTTACATGTAGATAAAAGTCTTTGCGGTCAATATCATTTGATAGATAACCTAATTCTTGTCAAATAAGCAGAGGTAAATGTTTGAAAATTCATTAAAAATTTATATTTATATTAAGTATAATATATTTATGTTAAAATATGCCAATGAAGTAAATATAAAATAAAATTTTTATTTGCTTAGAATGTATAGAGAAAGAACATTCATCTAGAAAAGTACATTTTTCGTAAGGCAAGAAAGCTTTTATAATCTAGAAAAAATGTTTCATGGGCTCAAGGCTTCGGCTAACGACAGGCGTATCTCTAGCCTGTTGCCATGATGAATTTCGTGGGCCTCGATCTGACTACGTCAGACAGAAGGCATAAGTAACAACAACAACAGAAAAAATATTTTATTGGTGTCGTTTTTCAGGTATAAAAGTTTTGATTTTTTTATTTGTAGATACATCAAAAATGTGTTTAAAAGATTTGTTTTAAAACAAGTATATATGAATTTTTTATTGTTGCTCTTTAATCAATTTATAATATTTTTCTTTGATTAGCGTACCAAAAAGAAACTTTAATATTTTTGTAGTAAATAATTTGCATAAGCAGTAGTTAATTTTAGATTTCTGTAAATATTAATTTAACTAAGGAAATTAATCTGAATTTAAAAGCTATTAATTCCACTTTTTATGGACTTCATCTTTCAAAAATAGAACAGTTCTGGAATTATTTCGAATATCTGTTTCAAAAGTTTTTGTTTCTTGAAAGCATAGAAAACCAGATTTAATTGTATTACGTAGTATGTTCAAATAATTGTTTGTTATAAAATGAAGTACATCATATATTAAATGGTACCAATATTTTAAAACTCTTTTTTGAAGAAAAGTAAAAATGTTGAATATATACAACTTATATATAGGATAAGGAAGACATTTAATATTTTATTAATGAATTATTTCTGAGATATTCGTTCTAAAAATATCAATAAAAGAGAATAACTCAATACTTTTCTTCCTATTTTTAGTATACAAAATATACATTTCAGCATTTGGGTTATAAAGATAAAATTATGAATTATTTTAAATCTTTTCTTCATGGAACCACGAAACGGTTCTTAAAATTTCCATGTAAAAATATAAATAAATAATACAAATGAATTGATATATAAATTATTTAATATATAAATAATTAAAATATAATTAATATTTATAAATTATAAATATATGGGATGTATATATAAATATATAATTTACAAATAATTCTATTTGATTCCATATTTTTTATTTTAAATTCGGAACTATTTATTAAAACATTTTTTTAAATTTATAAAATTTAACTATTGCTGATGGATGCTATAATAAAAGAAAGAAATGCTTAATATAATATTTATTGCATAGATTAATGCTCAATGCATAACATATTATTTAATTCATAATATTTTAAGATACAATACTATATTTTGTATATAATAAATATTACCTGTCAATAGATTTAATCCACTAAAACATTAACATTTTTATAAAATTCGTTCAAAAAAGTTCTAAAATATTTACTTTTTAGTAGAGCTTACAACACAATAGAAGTTATCTCATGAAGAGAAAAATTAATACCGTAGAAAGAATATTTTTGAATATTATTCGTTCCATTCAATAAGAGAATTCAGGTTTTGAGAGCAATATATATATTAAGACTGCGCATTTCTGATTTTCAAAAAATGCTTCATTACATAATCAAATTTTGAAAAAGCTTTTGCACTTTATAAAACATTTTATTATTTTGTCATACATCATTATTAAATATTAAAGCTCTTCATTCTTTTTTTAAATAAATAATTAAACTAATTAAATTAAAATTAAAGACCATGATCAGTTACTAAATGAATTAATTTAAATTGTATTTTTGTTCATTTATATATAAACACATCAAGCTCTAACATTTAAGGTGTGATAAATATGAACACTTGAATTAGGGAATATCCATAAGGAAGATGGAAAGGGAATATCCATAAATTTCCTTTCTAACATAATTTTATTTAAATTCAACTATGCACATGTTCTCACAATAGAAAAAAGCCATTTGAAGCGGAAAAGATATATGCAGATAAGCCTTATACACAACGGAAGGAACATTCCGGTTTGAAGTGTCGTATAACATTTTCAGAGCAACTTACACTTTTATAGACACGTCACTGTTACATTTTATGCAAGTAATTTCATTCAAACATTCATTTAAATATTTACTAAAAAGTTGTACTGAAAGAATTTTTAAATAGACCAATGCTAAATAGGACTAAAATAATGTTTTTAATACAGAAATGTGTAATATGAAATGAATATTACTTTATAGAGGGAATTGTATACAAAAAGCAAACACTTAAGGAGAAAAATAACTTAATTTCCTATATTTCCCATTTTAATTTGAATTACAAAATAATTATTGCTACATGAAATTGAATTATTACAAAATCTTATTGTGATATTATGACTATAAAAGCTGTAAATATTATTATAAATATTTTTATAGTAAAAATTTACAGTGATATGCATGACTATAAAAGATTTTGTACATACATATTTTGTACTTTTTTTACAATTAATTAATTATTACAATGAGCAATTATTGTTCATCAAATATTCATTAATTTTTGGAGGTTTGCACTAACGTATTCCACCACAAATTGAATAATTTGCATATATATCACTATATTTATAATTCAAACTAGCAAAATAAAATTGACTGCAAATATATATATATATAAAGTTAACGTGAACTGCTTTTTTTTAAAAGATCATCAAGGTAGTTTCTAAAATAGCTTATCAAATCAGAGATATATATAATTAAAGGATTAAATTACAAAATAATGGATAATACAAATACTTTTTATAACTAAATTTTCCCCAAAATGTTTTAATTCCAGGTATTGAAGTAATTAATATTTTACACTTAATCCAAAACAAGCACAAAATGGGTTAGATGAATAAGAAATAATACACATTGCAAACACTTTAGTGAAAATAATTAATAAATAGTCTACAGGGTTATTGTAAAAAATCAAACTGCATATACTAAATGCAATGACTTAAGGTGTCCGACTATTTGTGTGTGTGCGACAGCTTTAAAAAAAATGGAGATATGGTGATTTTTGTTTGCTTTAAATTTTTTAGTACATTTTAAGGAAAATATGCTAAAATTAAGAGTAGAAAAGAAATTATTATGACTGCATTGGGAAAAAATGGGTAAAAATTGACAAAAAATTACAAAAACGTGGCCCATTCTGTACCAAAAGTTTATGAACAAATTTTCAATTTTTCAATTCTGATGTGTTTCTATGTTATTCATTTTTGAAATGACCTTCAGGATAAGAAATATTTTAATTTTTACAAAAACTAGAGCACTTTAGCTTTGTTATTATATGAAATTGCTTAAAAAAACAGTGATTATATTAACATAAGGAAGTGTAAATTTTGTAATAAAACAGTGGGTGATAAATCTGAAGGTTAAAACACTTCTACTATTATACAGAACATACACAAAAAATTTCAGCTAACTTTTTTCATAACTTTTTTAGAAACGCTGACCCCGTTTCAATATTTTCAAAAAAACACATTTCGAGTAAAACGCATTTTAAAGTATGACATAGTTATATCTTGCTTAAAGTAATGGCATCTACTTTTACTTAAACACTTGTAGTTCGTGTTATATTGAACGGAAAATATTAAATATGGTATTTTTATAAAGCTAATAAGATGGTTTATAAAATCAAATCATAAAAAAATGAGTCCATTTTTGGCAAAATTCACAATTTTAGGGTAGTCGGATACCTTAAGTTTAAAAAAAATTGCATTTATGCAATATTTTAAATGTAATAGTTTTATATATAAACTTTTTTTTGAAACTGATATTAAATAAAAATCAGATTAGAAGTAGGAAGTTTGAAATTAAATATTTCCACTCAACTTTATTTTTTTGTGGATTTATACTTAATTAAGAGTTTCATTAAAATTAATATAATTTTATTAATTAAAATAATATGATGAGAAAATTATGTCAATACTTTAAGTAAACATTCATTATCTATTACAGGGCTTACGGCAAAGATAATCTATTATATAATTTCTGTCATGTGAAGAAAATGAATTAGATTTTTTCCTTTGCTTGCTAACAAAAAATGAATAAGTTTTATTCCCTCGTTTTTTATTTGTCTGAGGAGAAAAAAAATCGGGGAAAAACATTTCGAATAAGAATAAGATTAAATGTCTTTTCTGAATTCATTTGAGATACACCGAGGATCGATGAAGGAGTCTACATGAACTTGATTGTATGAGTTCAAATAGAAGACATTTCTTTGTCTTTGTTTGAGGAGTGTAATTTGCAAATTCAAAAAAAAAAAAGTCGTTGTATTTCATTTCCAAGGGAAAAAATTATTTTCTAACAAGAGACTAGAAGATTAAATATTTATTTCTGCATCCGTTTCGAATGAAATTACTTTTGAAACAAGTTTTTGTATTTAAATAAGAGAATTTCACAATAAAATAAAAGTTTAGAACGATCATTAACCCTTTGAGCTTGGAGTTTTGGTGAATCGACCGGCCGTCTGAATGAATGCCCCATCCTTTATACTAAAATCACATTGTTCCATGAATTCAATGGAAGAATCCTACGTATTTTCTGTGGACAAAATGCGCTGGATCGAACAATACAAATTTGGTTTCGTTTGCAAAAATTGTGTTAGAAATAGAAACTGTTTTGAGAATGTATTAGAATTTCAAATTCACAAAAATATAGAGAAAAAATCTGGTGTCATTTCCCTTAGGTACAATTTTAAAAACTGTTATTTATTCTCATATTTATAGTCAGCGGAATTTCGGGATTTCCAGTCCCCCCCCCCCTTTATCGACTAACAGATTCTTAGATTTTACCATACAGATTACCGCTTGGCTCTTACTATTACGTGTTTTTTAGAACTCCCCTCCCCCATTAAAGCGGTTTGGGTACACTATATATACCGTTTGTGTTAAATTAATTTTCTGCTGTTTGAAAAAGATATAGTAATTCACTGAATTATACCAATGTAAATAGTTAAAAACAATTAAGAGAATTCCACTCGCGCGTTAAATGTATTTTTATATATAAAGTTTATATATAGTTAGATTATTACGAAGCTCATACGGACATTTGAATACAACGTGAAACAAAGCTTTACTCTTTGTTATTTTTCATTACATTAATTTGTCAATAGGGGTTGTGAAAGAACCTGAAAATATACGATTCCTTACACCAGTGCTCCTCAAACTTTAAATAATTTTTTTTTATTGAGAACATTTATAAACCTCGTGCACCACACAATGTATCACTCGGGGGCTTACTACACGAACATCCACACCTTCTCCGGGATTCGAGCCCAATCCCTACGGCATTGCAGTCAGCGTCACTAACCACTATACCGGATGGGCGGCAAACTTTCTCAATATTGTTGACACAATTTTCAACCACAGTTTAAATCACCACCCCCTCACCCATTCAATGACAATGTATTAAATGCAATAATAATATACAGTAAGATTTTAATTATAAGTCATACAAATTATCAATATGAGTTTTAAATTTTGTATTTGTTACTTTTAAGTGATAGATGTTTAAATTATTTTTAAATAATAAGCATTTTAAATTATTTTTAAGTAATAGGATACGTTAATTTTTGAACTTCCGAATGTATTTTGCTTTGCGTGTTTTCAGTAAATAATAGTTTTTTAATAATCTTATATTTTCGACTTTTAGATATGCTCGCACCTTTCAAGTACTGTTATCCCTTGGGGGGGGGGGAGCGCCCCCCGTTTGAGAAACACTGCCTTACATATTTACAAAATTTGAGTGATACAGAAAAATAAAAGTTCGTTTGAAGGGAGAGAATTAAAGAAATAACTTACACTCATCGAATAATGATAAAAATATTTCATGGTTTTTATCCTAATTATATAATTGTGTGTGAAAAATAGTAAGCAAACCTTAATTCTTAGAGAATCTGATACTCTTAATCAGAAAACGGAGCACTCGTAGTCAGGAAAATCGAGCACGTAAGGAACAATTCGTAGAATTTCGGAAAAAAAATTGAAACTTTTTTTAAAAATCAACAGTTGTAAGTAAGAAGATATAAAAGCTCAAATGGAAGTTTAATTTAGTGCAAAGTACATAAGAGAATAACTTATTAAAGGTAGTTTTTAATTCAATTCGCATGAAGTTAAAAGCGTTAGTTTCATGAATTAATCTTCCATTAGTTCTAAAATCTAGCTTTTTTTCATAGAAAATCCGTCAATGTAAGCACAAATAATAAAAAAGAAGTCTTTTGTAAGCTACTTATTGAGAAAAGCTGGATGTATAGGGATTACCTCTTTGAACACTAAGGGCTTTAAGTCACTTGTATCAACTCCTTATTTTTTTAAAAGGCTTTTGTATTTTACGCACCCTTAGGTTATTTATACGCTAATCTAAAAATAATATAAACCACGATTCCTCAATTTAGAAATAAATGAGGGAAGAGTATTTAGTCATTTATAAATAATTGTACCTTACTTTTATTATCACATAAATACATCATAATTAAATAAAACAAAAAATTTCTTTCGACAAATTGAATAACATTAACATGAAGATTATGAAAGTTTCAGTGGAACAGTAATATATGTTTATATATATATATATATATATATATATATACAGTCGACTCTCTATATTTTGAAGTTGGAGGGACCAATGAAAAACTTCGAATTATCGAGAGTTTGAATTATCAGGAAGGTAAAAAAAACTCAAAAATACTCGAAGAGAATTTTGTTTTTAACACATTTAAATTCTGAACTATATAATAAAGCAACAATTGTAATTTTATATAAAATTATTTAAATTTTTTTAAAGTACATATTATACATTATAAATATTATACAGAATTTAAAAGTCCTGTATTAAAAGAATACATTCAATACATTCATAAACAATCCTACGCATCACTTCTTCACAATAGTGAACCATCCTTTCTGAGAACATGTGTAGCAAGGCCAAGTGTTAAACAAAAGATATGGACGGTTGACAACAGGTGAGGTTGATCTATTGTCCACTTGAAGAAAGAAAGCAATAAAAGTGTATTTTCGCCGGAGGAAACGGACAACACAAAGAAGGGAGGGCACACAGATGGTCATCAAAGGGGATACACTTTGCAGGGAAGACACGCAGAGACAATACAACTCAAAACTTATAAGCTCTAACCTGTTTGCTACAGGATTGTACGTCATATTGAGTGTTCAATTTGTCGAGAGTTTTATAAGATAACTTCGAATTATCAAGAGGTTCGTATTATCGAATATTTGAATTATCGAAAGTCGATTGTATATATATATAAGGATAATTAAATTAGATCTAAAATTAAATGGCTAGTCCATTTCTAACTTTTATCTTCCCGTTACATCTTCATGTATTAAATTTATTACCCAGTTCGGGAATATAGAACACATTGCTTTAACTTTGCCGGCTCCGACCATTAATTTTTATTACCTATATGTCATCCTTAAATACTCAAGTATACCGCTTCAATAAGACATATACTTGAAGACATCTGGCTTTTGAATTGTCGGGGACTCTTGAGTTTTAACACGTGTCCGTCTCTTTCTCTCTCTCTCCTACAAACAGATTACAAAATGATCTCATGGAATAAAGACGCTTAAATTGAAATGTCTTGAAGTTCACTAAAAAAACCACGACATATATATATATTACTATTCTCCAATATTATGCTCTGAGTTTGTATTTTGGTCCAGAATCTGGCAATAACTTCTTTATAGTACTCAGATTCACCATGGGTTTTGCATTTTTTAATGATATTTTAGATAAGTTATATATATATATTTTTCTTGTAATAGAAAGGTTTAGGTAATTACATTTTCAAGAAAATCTATTCATTATTTACAATAGGATTTCGATCAGTATTATAAACAAAAAGGGCTAACCAAAAAACTGGTTAAACTCCACTTTTATATATAAATTAATGTATATACAAAGCTGTTCTAAGCCAGCAATGATTATAATACTGCAGCATTCATATTTTTAAATTCCAATATCTGATTTTTAGATTTCATTTATCTTTAATATTTCATTGATTTCTGTCTCTCTAGTAATATTAACTATATATATATATGTGTGTGAGTGAGTGTGTGTGTGTATGTGTGTGTATGTATGCGTATGCGCGAGTGTAATTGTGTGTGTATGAGTGAATGAGGATTTAACGTCGCACTCCAATGTAATACGGGCGGCTATTGGTAACAGACCAAGAAATTTTCAATCAGGTACAAGGGAGACCTGAGCTGTTACTTCACTCTTTTAACTTCCACACCGCACCAACTTGAGGACTTTGAACTACGACAGAGTTTTAACATGCATCAGCTTCTATACAAGGAGGTTCTTTAGTGGACACACACACCGAAGGCGCTTATATATATACATATATATAACTGTCAAATATTAGAATCTTCTCATATAAGACCTACAAAGTATTAAATAGAATTTTCTTATTTCGATTGAAATGAATATCGAATAAAGGAACGTTTTATATAAAAGAAATTAAAATTATATACAAAGAAATAAGGACAAAAATTTTTGCATCAAAATCAAATGGATAATTTAAGGATGTGTCGTTCTCTTTTGATACAGTAAGTAAATACATCTAGCGTGCTCAAATACGTGCTTTGATTAACTATCTGAATTAAGAAAATGTCATCTTTTAGAAAAAAGTTCTAACTTGAGTAAACATTTTCAGGTTTTTTCCGTTTATTATACGAAAAATTAAAAGAAAAAAAAATCATAGAAAAAGAGTTGTCTTAAGAAAAACTGAAAATTCGTTCAGAAACTTCATTATGGTGTCTTGAGTCTAGAGACGAAAACGATGTAATTCTGAAACTAACTAAGAAAAGAAATTCTCTGTGCATAAACGAATTTTATCTTTAGAAATAAAGCTCTTTTTCTTACGTTTCAAGTATATTTCTTGAAATGGAAGTAGCTTGGTTTTATATATGAATATATTTGAATAATTTCTGGTGAAAAAGAGAACAACCTTTGAAATATTATACTCACGTATATTCAAAAAGTATTTTTTTTTTCGTAATGTTTTATATACCCTGCAGTTTGTAAAAAAAAACAATACATAAAGGAATTATCAGAATTAAATGAACTTTGCAGCAAATATCAATTATAGGATGTTACGTAAAATAGTAAAGTTTCAGAGCCCCCGTGCTTGCGTGGCGTGCGCAGCGCCCTCTGAACTGATGCTGAAAGCCTATAGATAGAGGGCTGTAGTGGAAGGTTGAAAATAGTTAATGATTATTTGTTAGGGGCGAACATTTATTGAGACCTAAGTATGCCTCCACGACGAAATAAGCAGAAACTCCAACAACTTACTCAATGAACGGGGGAGGATTTTCCTATCGCTCAATAGGAACACGTGTGCAACGGAACAGTTCCACAGTGATGCGAGTTCGGAAACAGTGATCCTACGACCACCGAACAACTCGAAAAATTGGCAGTGGACGACGGAAGGTGACGTCAGTGCATGACGATCGACACCTGCACCGCATGGCAGTGAATGACCGTACTGTTTCTTCCAGGCAAGTTGGCAGAACGTTGCTCTACTGCTACAGGTGTACTAATGCCGGCTTCGTCAACTCTTCGAAGGCTGCTGCACTGTGGATTGCGAACAAAGTGCCTTTATACAGGATCTCCCTGACGGCAAACCATCGACAGCTGCGTCTTCAATGGGCTCATGAGCACAGATCCTGGCAAGCTGATTGGCACCAAGCTGTCTTTTCAGATGAATCACTCTTTAATTTGTGGAACCATGATGACGCCATAGACGCTATGCCGGTGAACGCTGCCTTCCAGAGTGCGTTATCGAACGACATAATGGCCTAACACCCGGAGTTATGCTTTTGGGTGCGATTTCGTATCATGGACAATCTGCTACGAATTGAGGGTAATCTCAATAGCAACTGGTACGTCCGTGAAGTGCTACAGTCCGAAATAGTTCCCTTCCTTCAAGTTATCCTTGGAGCTATCTTTTAACAGGATAATGCACGCCCACATGTTGCAGAGACTGTTCGAGACTTCTGTTCAGCCCAACACATGCAACTTCTTCCTTGGCCTGCTTATTCACCGGATATATCGCCTATTGAGCAAGTGTGGGATTTGGATGGTCGGCGTTTTGCTGGTGATCCGCGTCCTGCAGCTTCAAAAGACGAACTTTTGCTGTGCATACAAGTAATATAGAATTCTCTTCCACAAGGATACATTTAAAATCTATTTGACTACATGCCACGTCGTATAGCAGAACTTATTGCAGCGCGTGGTGGATACACCAAATACTGATTTCGGACACTTCATATTGTTTTTTGCTTTGAAAATTTCGTCATTTATTTGTACTAATGCAAGTCATTTGTGCATTAAATTTCATTTAATTCTGATGATGTTGCATTTTTTACAAACAGCAATTTACATATATATATATTGAATGAATAAACGAGACTTAAAATAAAATTTAAAAACAATCTCTTTTATTCAATTTTAGGAAAAATTAAAACTGCGTAGTGTTTATTATTCTCTCAAGGAGTAAATTAAACATTCAAAATGTATTTATTTTTGATTTTCCTCGACTAAAATAAAACAAGCTTTTTCATTTATGTAAGCATACCTAAGATTGAGTAATTTACAGACATCAAATTGAAATTCTGAATTTTTGAAAACGAAATCGAGATTTTTTACTATTAAATACAGTTTTTTATGGTATAATGTAGAAACAGTAAACTCAAAGAAAAGTAACTACAAAAAATAGTTAATATTTGAAAGAACTTACATTCCCCCTTTCTCAATTCCTTCTGTTTTCTAAAAAAATATAATAATTTAAGAGATTAGAAAGTTTATAAAACATGAGAAAAAATTTAGCAAAATGGAAATTTAATTCCAGAATATATCTTGTGATCCTAAAATTATATCTTGTAAAAGTTTTCTTCTATTTTTAGCTGGAATTGAATGCTTTTCTTGGTCTATTTCTTTTTTATTGTTTTGTTAAAAAATTTAACCCTAATTATTTTTATTTGATATCTAATCTTACTCCATTTTTGCTTTACTTTTATGCCTCCAGCTTCTTAAAAATTTATCATATCCGAGATCTATGGCTGTGATACTCCAAAGATATATCAGAATACGCATTTATCTCACTTATTTTATAATATGGAGATCATGTTTCACTCAGAGTGGATTGACTTGACACTGGAACTTTGATTTAAAACTGTAACAAAGCATTTAATAGCTTCTTTCAAGTAAAGAGCTCCCGTGAATAGTTTTCTTTAAAATATGCTTCACATTTGTGTCATAAAAGATTGATTATTTTCAAGTCGTCTTACTTATGAAGCTTTCATATGGAGAAGTAGTAACAAAGACCCATGTATGTATGTTAATTTCTTTAAAAGTAATGTTCAAAATCAGAAAAATATATACGATAAATTAAAGAAGTCTGAATACGTATGTAGGTTTACATACGAGGCATGTTTTTTAAGTAAGTACCGTTTTGAAATTAAAAAAAGATGTGCAAAGATATCGCAATTTTATTTTTGCATGAAAGCCTGTACCTTAATCTACTTTTCTACATAATTTCCGTGAATATTGAGGCACTTGTCATAACGTGGCACCAGTTTTTGAATACCCTCCTCATAAAATTCTGCCGCCTGACTTGTTAACCACTGTATCACAAATGTTTTGACTTCGTTATCGTCTTGAAGACGCTGACCGCCCAGGTGTTTCTTCAAGTGCAGGAACAAATGGTAGTCGCTGGGCGCCAGATCAGGGCTGTATGGAGGATGATCTAGAGTTTCCCATTTAAAAGATTTGATGAGATCTTTGGTCCGATTAGCCACATGTGGACGGGCATTGTCATGCAGCAAAACGATACCCTTACTCAACTTGCCACGTCTTTTGTTCTGGATTGCACGACGCAGATTGTTCAATGTCTCACAATAAGACGCTGCATTGATTGTCTCATTACGAGGCAGAAACTCCACTAGCAATGCTCCTTTCCTGTCCCAAAAAACCGTGCACATGATTTTCCGGGCAGAAATTGTTTGCTTAAACTTCACTCTTTTGGGTGATGATGAATGTCGCCATTCCATGGATTGTTGTTTCGATTCTGGTGTGACGTAGGCCACCCATGTTTCGTCACCAGTAACAATTTGGTCTAAAAAATCTTCACCTTCATTGCGGTACCGCTCAAGGAAAGTCAATGCACTGCCTAAGCGTTTTGTTTTGTGCAAATCCGTCAACATTTTTGGAACCCAACGTGAACACAATTTCCGGTAATTCAAGTTCTCGATCACAATGCGATACAAAACACTACGAGAACATTGAGGAAAGCAGTCGGACAATGATGAAATTGCAAAGCGTCTGTTTTCTCTCACCTTTTCGTCCACTTTCTGCACCAAATCTTCATTAACGACCGAAGGACGCCCACTCCGTTCTTCATCATGCACATTTGTGCGGCCATCTTTAAATGCTCTCACCCATTTTCTTACCATTCCATCACTCATAATGTTTTGTCCGTAAACTTCACAGATCTCACGATGAATATCGATCGGTTTTACGCCTTTAGCACTAAGAAATCGTATAACAGCCCGTACTTCACAATCAGCGGGACTCACGATTGTCGGAGGCATCTTAAACACTCAGTAAACAACGTATACAATGAAGAATCAGACTATAATGGCGTCAGTGCGTAGACAAGAGATGTAGGTAACCAGCGAGCATGCGCGGAACGCCGATCGGAGCGCTGCGGTGGCGGAATCGCAAAACGGTACTTACTTAAAAAACATGCCTCGTATAATGAAAAAATTGAATGAATGAAAAATCTCGAAGCTTCACAAAAAGCAGTGCTTAACAAAAATTTTAAAATAAAGTAATAAGGTACACTTTGAAAAATATTTTAAACAAGACCATTCCCAAGTGTATATAAAGGCAAAAACCTGTATCTTCCTTATTAAACAATGTATTTAAATTTTACTTTGGAGTCTTATTGGTTTTTGTGTTCTTTGAATATAAAATCGCTTGTAAAATTATATGAAAAGAAAAAAAAAAACTAAGCCTGAAAATTTTTTAATTAATTGATAAATTTTGAAATGCAGAAAAATTTATGTGGACATCTTTTAATTTTTAATAAAATTCTTTTTTTTTTAATATTCATCTTTGATTAAAAAAATTTAAAAATAGGTCCATACTGTTTGTGTATGCGCAGAAAAGTATGGCAGAAAAAACGTACAGTAAATATTTAAGGTATCTGGAACCAATTCATACTTCATATATGTCACAATGAAAAATTTCTTCCAGAGAAACCATAGTTCGGTTTACTAAAAAAATATTTTTTGTATTTTTCACTAAATTCTTTGTGGAAATTGCTTCGCAAACAAGCAAGAATAAAAAAAAATGTTGAAAAAAGTTATACATTCTATTGTGAAAGGTGTTAAAGTAAAAAAGAAAAATCGTAATAAAAAATTGGACACAAATAAATAAGCAGTAAAACAGTGTAAAGAAGATCATGTCATTGTATCAGATTTAATAAAATGTTCTTTTATTAATTATGGTTTTATCGAAGTTGCTAAGAAAGTATATATATATATTAGCGGGCTCTGCATTTTTGAATGCAATTTTTAGGTAAGTTACCTTTTTCTTTTAATGGATTTAGATATTCTATCTATTAATTTCAATATGATTTTACTCAGTATTATTAACAGAAAGGGGGAAATTTGGCTGGCAGCAAAACTTGTTCAACTGCACTTTTATATAAATTATTTTATACATAAGCTGTCCTAAGTCAGCAATGTTTATCATACTGTAGCATCCATATTTTTTTTATATTTTCATATATCCTTTCTAAAATCTATTGTCTTGTTATCTTACAATTAAATTTTTTTTCAGTTTTAATTATTTTTTATTCATTTCTCTCTAGTAGAGAGTTTTGTCTCTATATACATACAGTGGTGGCTAAAATTGTGGACACTTTTTTAATTTGTTATGTTTCTTAAGTTTTGTTGATAGTATTGAGGTCAGGACTGTATTCTGGCCTGGACAACAATGGTATTTAGTCATGAAGCAATGCCATCAAATAAAAAAGTAGATTGAGTACCTGGAAAGAGATGTGTGTCGAGAAAAAGTAGTCTTTCTTATGTTTAAACTGCAAGACAGGTGGGTGGTTCAGTGACTACTTCTGGAAACTGAAAGTTTTGTTTAAGATGTCAAGAGACAAATTTAACAAAAACAAAGCAGGTAAAGGCCGAATAGGGTGAACCCCATCGGTTGATGACAGAAGAACAAAAATACAATGTGTCCAAGACAAAAGAGGATCATCAACGGTCATCAGAAGTTATCTGAATGATTCTGATGTTTCTGTCAGTTCAAAAACAATCAAGAGAAGATTAGCAAATGTTAGACTAAGAGGTAGAATTCCACAGAAAAAGCCTTATCTCAATTTACAGCAGCGCTAAGAAAGACTACTGCGAACAAAAGAACACATTAATTGGATAAATGATTAATAGTCACAAGTTATATGGAGGGATGAAACTAAGATATCGTTTTTCGGTAGTGATGGCTGAAAATATGCGAGACGTAGAAGTGAAGAAATGCTACATCCTGACTGCATTCAGGCAACTTTGAAGTACCCACATAGTTTTATGATTTGGCCATGCATATCAGCAGATGGTATCCGTCGCCTTCATATCATCGATGGGACACTGAACATTGGAAAGCACAATGACACCATTCTAGAACCCAAAGTTCTACCTTTCATCATGGATCTACTTAACAAAAATGATTCATTTGTTTTCCAACAAGATTCTACACCTTGCCCCACAGTAAAGTAATCGAAAGACTGGTATCGCTCTAAGATTATTGAAATGCTGTCCTGGCCCGGAAACAGTCCTGACCTCAATCCTATCGAAAACTTATGGAACCATTTGAAAACTCTTATCCGATTGAGATACCCATGAAATAAAAAGGAACTAATTGGGGATATAATTGTTTCCTGACATCATGTAATAACGAAGGAAGAGCTTAAAACTATTTTCAGCTCAATGAAACATAGATGTAAAGCACTAATAAAAAATAAAAGCTACCCCACTAAGCACTGATAACTCTCTGCTATTATCACTATCTAATATGTATAAAAAATTATTGCAGTATAACTTTTATTCTTTGCAAATATTTTACTTTTGTTTTTTGTATTGAATTTAGTGTTAAATTCTCTTTAAAATGATATAAAAGACTTTCTATAAACATATAAAATTAACAATTTTAAAAAGTGTTCACAGTTTTAGCCTCCACACACTATATATATAAGTGGCTTTTGGTAAAAAATCTGGCATTAAGTACAAATACTTACTATTTTTGGTAATAAGTCAATGAATTTACTTTTATTTTTGTAAGTCATTTTTTCCTTCTAAAAAAATATATAGGATTAAGCTGTTAATCTATTTGTCAAGAATTAATCTGTTGATACTATTTTTGCATTTGGTTTATTTTTTGACGTGATATTTATTACAATGTTGCTACTAGGTGCTTTTTTCCTGCATTTTGTAAAGTGATAATGTTTATTATGTAAAAATTGATACTTTTTATAAAAAAATAGCTGAATAGAATTTTTGCTACCATTTATACTTTTATTAATAATATATTTATATTTTCAAAATTCCTATACAAATTCTTTTTTTAATAATATATTTTTAAAATAAGTATTTATAGGTATAAATTACTGTCGCATGAGAGCTACATGAATTATATTGATGACGGTCCACTTAGAAACTAATTTCATTATTTCGCAATGAATTCCTTTAATTAAAATCTAGAATCTCAAATGCGTATCTTGTAATTCATTTATTTGTAATTACTAGGGTTTGTTTAGCGTTTATTAAAGAACTCTTTGGTGTAATTGGGTAAAGAAAATTGAATTATATTACAACAGAATTAGAAGTTTATATAAATGCAAATGTATAATAGTCTGCTATTTTGTAGTAATTGACAAA
This sequence comes from Trichonephila clavata, assembly GCA_019973975.1. Lineage (NCBI taxonomy): Eukaryota > Metazoa > Arthropoda > Arachnida > Araneae > Nephilidae > Trichonephila > Trichonephila clavata. The sequence goes on along the minus strand of BMAO01025072.1, from coordinate 398,680 downwards.
ATAACTTTATGCGTACGTTAACATAACTTAAATGTATGTTTTCTATACAGCAAATTCGTTACATTTAATGTAACAAAGAAACCTATACAGATAACTTCTTTATAAATTCTGCATATTCTGTAATTAAATAAAGGTTTGTATTTTTTTCTTAAAATCATGCAATAATTGATCAAAATAGAGATATACTTGGGAATTTTTGGATCTCTGAGATTATGCTACGTAATCATCATTTATTAAAATTTCATATCAAATTAGCAAACACTTGAAGAAAATTTTAAAATTTTTAAGTACTTAATCAGTATAGTTCAGAAATAAGGGAAAACACCTCGAGCTCAATAATATGCATATTTGCTTTTAATAGTATCAAATGAAGATTCTCAAAAGCTATTGTAAGCAATACAAGAAACTTTAGGAAACGGAATGCTAATAAAAATGAATACATTAGTATTATATATAGCACACTTAAAATTCTCTCAGTGATTGTGGTTCTATAATATGAAAACGAACAAATGCTTTTTTAGAAAGATTCGAAGTCATACAAAATCAATTATTTAAAAACTCTAGACTTGCTTTTTCTTTTTAAATATGGTCAAATAAGTTTTTAATTTATTTAGTCTATTTTGAGAACTCGTATGTAAAAGCTGATATTTTTTTTATAAACGCCTTCACTTTATCAAGACTATTTAAACTAAACCATCCGATACATAATTAAGAAGATTTTTAGCTTTTCCTTAAAAAGAATCGTCATCTCCTTCACAACCGAAAAATTGCAAAACCAGTGGAATAATTAAAGTACATGAAAGAAAATTTGTAAAACATTTAGTAAAAATAATGAGAGCTATACTCGTATTATATGTGTATAAAATTGTTTTATTAAATTTCTTTTTTTAAAGTGAAAATTTGTCTTTAGTTAATCGCCCATAGCTTCCATAATCCCTCGAGGAAATCTGTCACATTAATTTGCTGGAATAAAGCACCCTTTGAAGCAATAAATGCTCTTTTAGGGTTTTGTGGTACCAGGTCGTTAAAGGATAATTTCAAACCACCCGATTAATGGGGGTTTAAGCAAAGGCATACTTTTTCCAGACTTTGTTGAGATTTTGAACACTTTAATTATAGCTTAGGAGCAATTTTTTACAACTAGAATCAATGCATGCGACTTAAATTTAAATAACATAATAATGTGATGATTTATAAAAATTTCTATCACAGCTGAAAAACATTTATCTCAGTGATAGCCTCCAATTTTTCTTTTAAACTCTAAACGATATATTTTTAAAAAAATTAATGTTCAAAAATCTAAAAATAATCTTCATGATCCAAATTCTTTCCAAGAATCTTTTGTTTTTGCCACTTAAATGCGAATTAATATGGCTTTTTATAATTACCATAACAAAAGGTATGAATCCCTTATGACAAAGTGAAACGTGAATCTTTACAGTCTGATATTCTAAGAAAGAAAAGCATATTTTTTAAAACCAAAATAGGCCTTTTTTAGAAAAATTTAAATGATATTATGTAATACGTCAGATCCTCTCTCAAATATTTAAGAAACCCCTTATTATTAATATTAAATTTTCTTTAAAATTATTAATTTAAAAATATAGTGAATTCTATAAAACTGTAACGATGATCAAGCCATTTAAATACTAGTAAAATTATTAAATTTCAGTTTTAAATTTGATTGAGTTTTGTACATTTTATCACACATATATATATTTTATACTTATAATTTTACTTACATTTATAAATATATAAAAAGATTATATTTACAACTTTTGGATTTGTACATTTTTCATACTTTTACTTATACATTTATACATATATACATATACTTACATTTATACATATATACATATACTTACATTTATATATATATATATTTATAGATATTGTATATTTACAAATTTTATATTTATATTTTATGCATCGTCGGAAATATCAATCTTTGGATTTTATTATTTTTAACACACAGAGATCAATCCCATATCTTTTGTGTATCTTATCACTGGTTTTAATTTTCACTCTTTTTAGATTTAAAAATTTACTTTTTGATTACTTTTCATAGTAATAGTCTTTTTTGGGTGTATTAATATTTTTCCAACATAAAATTATGTTTTTGACAGTTCTCGTACAACTGTTCATTTAAAAGTATTATATATTCAAAAACTCTATAAAATTATAATTTTTAAAGTCTAACTTTTCTCCACATAATTCCATCCCCTCTTTTTGTTAACTTGATATAATAAAAATTTTCCTTTTGTTGTTATGTAAATCGTGGATTGAAAAAACAAAAAGATTTCTTTATTTCAAATTAAATTCATCACATATAAGATTTAGTTTCTGTCATAACACCAAACAACAGCATTTGGTGATTAAGATTGCTCGGAACAAATATTTAAAGTAAGATTACTTAAAAGTACAGAAGAATGTAAATAATTTAGCAACAAAAGTAAATTTTCATAACACGTGTTTGAGTAGAAGAATAAGAAAAATAATTTCATGAGTTTTAATGTATCACATTATGCTTTTTTCAGATTGAATCAACTCATAACAACTTGCTGCTCCTAAGTCTACTCGAATGTATGTCTTTCTTCAAGGGAAGTGCGATAAATTATTCACGCTTTGAGAAACAACCCATTCCATTTAGGTTAGGATGAAGCGTGACAATTACATTTTCGGAAGAAAGGAATTACACTCTTTTCTTTCGTGAATAGCTCAGATTAGTATTACGCATTCAGTTTCAAAAACCCCATAAGACAGCAATAAAATGACTGCTTTTGAATGCATTTTAGATTGTTAGGCATTTGCTTAACAATTTTAAGTGAAGCAGTTAATTCTGTTTCCCTGGTTTATAAAAAGGAGCTTATAAAACTTCGCTTTGGGAGATTTCATGCATTTATGTCAGTGTTTCAGAAAATTTATGTAAGCATATACTTCAGGAATGCATTTATTGAGAAAGTGCTGCTCACAAAATGGATTCAAGTCTGTTATAATTGTACTCTAGAATACATTGTTTTAGGTATTAAAAGAAATACAATTTAAATAATAATGAAAATATATGAAACACAAGTTGCATTCTATTATTATTTTAATTTGCATTGCAATCAAAACTAATTATTGTTTATTCACTCCCAATATATTTTGACTGCATTGCTTTTTAATGTCTGCAAATTCCTATTTAAGTTAAAATTTACCGTTACATTAAAAAAAAGTTCTTGAAATTATCTATACTTATTCTAGAAATATGTTATAATTTTGCCTTCAATCGCGCTGTGAAGCGCATTCAAATTCTAAGCTCTTTTTATCCATCTAATCTTTTTTTTCGTAAAGAAGAAAAGTTTTAAAACGATTTAATTTTTTTCATTCCATAATGATACATTTGAAAGGCAATGCAATAATTGGTCTGACTGACCTTTCAATGCAAAAAAATTGAATGATTAGAAAATCATCTTTTTTGAATACATATTCCTGCATTTTTATTTGAAGTTTCAAAAAAATTCCTATAATTTTTTATATCTAGCAGCATATTAACGTGCAATACTATGATACCCAATTTTTTGTTTTCTTTTTTGTCTTTTTTTATTGATGAGGATTTTCATTTGGCAGTATGCTTATTTTTTTTACTTCTAAACATAGCACTAACTAACATTATATTTACATTGTAATCAATTTCCTTTTTTAATTTCTTTCCTCCTCTACCACAGAGAGAGCTTCCTCTTCTTTCAGGTATCTGCCTTACTTGACCGAGGTTCAAAATTACGTAATCCGTTGCCAATAATCCCTTTTCTCATACACTATTTATTTTCTTCGTCATTCCCCCCTTTCTACTTCATATTCTATGAAGCCTTGTGATTCCTGAACTACGTAATCAGTGTGATGAAAGTATGTAATTCCTAGAAGTTCAGTTGATACTTTTCCTTAGTTGTTTTCTTTAAAAAAAAGAAAAGAATTTTACTCAATAAAGGCTGAGGTAATAAAGGTAATTTACTCAATAAAGGTTTGGGGTTGTTTCCCGGGAGTGGCGGTTTGTATTTCGAAAGCATCTTGGGTGAGCTCAGACACTTGGGCATTTCTCAAATAGCACTTCTCAATCAGCTTCACACAACGGGACACCAGTAAAAAACCAAGAAAGAAAGAAAAATCCTTAATCATTGGTAAAATTTAAAAAATAAATATGCATCTAAAAGATTTTAAAAAATTTAAGATTTTTTTTTATGAAAATTAAATTTTGTCTTCTACAATTTCTCACAAGCTTGCCTCGAAATTCCAAAAAAAAAAAAAAAAAAAAAAAACGCTGAGGAAATATATATATAGTCAGTCAAAATGCGCTACTGATATATTTTTTCAGAAAGGACACTTTGTAAAGTTAGATACGATTCAATTTATTTCAAATTTGTCTGAAGGTAGTCATACAAGACAATAACATATCCAGCTGACCTGCATAGTTCTTAGTAGCACGCATGTTCATTTTTTGTTTGCAGTTTTTTTTCCTTCTTTGAAGCTGAAATATCTCAAATAGAAAATCTATCTGTTTTCAAAAGATTTCCAATATCTTTCAGCATCAGAATGCTGCTCAAAAATAAATAAAAAAATATTTACTTCTGAGAAAAAGGATATTTCTTTTCCTTTCCTTTAATACTATGTTTTGAAAATTGTAAAAGGCCACTAGAAACACAAATTGAGATAAAATAGAAAAAAGAAAGATTTAAGGTAACTTTCTGAAGTGAATTTTTTTCTAATACGTAGTAAATGAAATTCACTTGAATTTTTAGCTGAATTTGAATTGAACTTAAGTGATTAGTAAATTTTAAGTAAAATAAAAGAGTTTGAAGAAAACTCTGACTAAAGTTGACACTATAAAAATCATAAAAACACTTATTTGAATTAAGTGAGCTTATATATATATATAAAGTGTGAAATATGAAGTCATAAAAATCGTATTAATCATTTTTGGTGCTAAGTAATGGATTAAATAAGTAATTATAAAATTGAGCACACTTATTTTTAATACAAATATTTTAATAAGTAGATTGGTGATATAGAAATACTTAAGAAAAGCGGTACTTAAGAAAATCGAAGAGAATTAATGGTGGAGAGTTACCGTATTTATTCGAATCTAAGCCGTGCCTTTTTTTTCAATGTTAGTATTTCTGAAAATCGGGTGCGGCTTAGAATCGAAGGAGTAAAAATTTGTTGGATGGGAGAACTTGAACGCGATTCTGATTCTTAGAGCAATTACAGGATCATGTATGCTAATAGTTTTTAATGCTGGTAGAATACATTAATTATGCACTTATTATTAGCTCTCATTTTAATTTATTATTTCAATTCGTAAACGCCGGATATCTACAAACCTTTTTACACTATTTATCATTTTTTCACAAAAACAGTTGAGAATTCAGGGTGCGGCTTCGATTCAAATAAATACGATATATTCACTTGCAAGCGAATCTCATTCTTCATTTTACCCTTAAAATGTTTAGATGGAACATCAATAGAATTTAACCTCTGTAGTTTGAATTAAATCTAGAGAATTCAAGTTTCCTATATATATATATATATATATATATATATATATATATAGTAAACATAATCTATATATACTAATATACAAAAGGAAGAGTTTGTGTGTTTCAGCTATTCCGGCCAAATTAGGCAACCCAGAAGTATGAAACTTGGCATGTAGGGAGCTATAGGTCGTTATGCTATTAACCTCGAAGAGTTTTTTTCGAAATTTGCTGTAGATTTTTTTAAATTCAATTTTTATGCGATTTTTCAGCTAAATGGAGATATGACGTCATCAGCCGTGTCAAGTCTTAACTTTACGAAAATTAATATTTTGAGCAGTTTTGCAGGAGATTTTAGCACATTTTATTGTAAATATATTTATTCATGGTCGTATTTATTCGTTTTTTAACTCTTTGGGGAGGAATTACATTTGTTTTTGGAAAAAATCGTTGTCAAAAAATGTTTTTTCTAAATTTCATTTTTCCGATTGGCAACACTAGTTTGATAACAGTAGATTTTTGTATTTGATTCACAACGTATTACATCTTTTTCACTACTTTAAAAAAAGGATGTTTTTTTTACAACTTTTTCAGATTAAATGGTCATTTTATGCGGATGGAATGGGGCAATATGTACCGTTTAAGTGTGATGATTATTCAGGCGATTTCATTTAGTTCTAAGCTTAACTTTGGCGCCGAAAACTTGTGTCATGATATGAACCTCAGATAGATTATAACCGCCAACGTTAGTGGATGATACTTAAGTTTATCCACCGTATTAAATTTGTGAAACTGTGCATAATTTTTGTTTATAATTATTTCTTATAAACTTTTGTGGTGTAATAATGCATGTTTGCGTAATGGAACAACTACCCATCTTGCAAGGCCTAAAGCTACTATTTTTATTGTTGTGAACCACTTTTAAAGGTATTTACTTTCCATAAAGTGTGCTCTTTCATTTTATGCTCCTGATTAATCTTAGTTGTACTATCAGCATAAAAAAGCTTGATTCCACTCTACAAACCTTTTTGCTGTATCTAAAACATTTTTGCTTCTCCATGTTGTTATTCTTAGAGGCAATAATGGAAAAACATTTGTTCATATTTTGGTACAAAATAGTTGCAAGGACCTTGGGTTTACACGTTTGCTTTTCCTTATTCTTGCTAACCTGAATGTTGGTGGTATTATCAATCACGGTTGTGCTTGGGCTACAATTCATTTCATGTTTATATCATGACAACAGAAGGTAGTCGGCCCTAAAGTAGGAAAAGCTATTAACTAAATCATCATCTGAATATCAGTACACTTTAGCGGTACATCTTGCCTATTTCCATCCTAATAGCATTACAATTCGGTCTGAAAAAGGTTACCTTCTTCGTAATTCCATGTTTCATCCGTGTAGTAAAATAGTACAAAAATGTAGCCTATAACAAAAAGAAAAAGGCACTCATTTCAAACTAGTTGGGATTGTCACTATCCTGATTTTCATCACAGCCAAATTGGTGACATGCAAATCACTCCTGAATATCAAAACAACAAATATATATTTTTTTTTAAAAAAGAAAGAATTATAAGATTTTGGTGGAAATAGAACGATTTGCGTGGTCCAAACTGACTGCGGTGATGTAATACACAAGAATACAGATTTTTATTTACGTATAAGATTTTCTGACATGTTCCTTTTTTTCTGTGGTGTTTATGGTAGTTTCATCTAAATCAGGCCTTTGCTTATCTATTTAAGGTTGCTTTTCGGTTTGAATTGATGTGTACTAGGTTACTTCATATATATTTGTTTATTTTATTCATGTTTAAATTTTTTATATTTTAAGGTTTTCTGGCAAAATTAAGGCTTAATTTTCTTTTGTTTTCTATAACCTTTTAATTTAAATTATGCTATATTTTCTATTTTAGTGTCTCACATATGCAAGTTGCGATTGCAAGTTGGCAATTGTTGCAATAATACGTCAGTACCTTTTCTTTTTGTTATAAGCTATATTCTGGTACTATTTTGCTACATTGATGAAACATGGAATTTGCCGATAAAGGTAAAAAGCAATAACATTTTTTGGTGCTTACATATTATTGCAAAAATTGCCAACTTAATTAATAACTCGCCAAATTGGCAACCATATGCTTCATTTCATGTAATGTCGCCAATAGGCTGCGATAATATGTACCATAGAAAATGACACTCCATTCAAACTAATTGGGATTATCAGATTGCCGATTTCATGATTTAATTTAGAATTTATGATACTTACATATAGGCATCATCACAGCCAATTTGGTGCTATCCTAATCACTTCTTGATATTAAAACAACAAAGATTCTTACATGTTTTTATATAAAAAAAATCAGTCACATTTTGTTGGGATTTGCTTAGCGCCAGTTTGGTTGTAGTGATGCTAATACGTAAGAACACGAAGGCTAATATGAATTTTTATTTACGTATGAGATTTTCTGACATATTTTCCAACATGTTATTAAATAGATTTTGGCATATGTTCTACATGCTGCTTATTTTATTTTTTCTCCTCATAGTTTTTATAACCGATAAGTACTCATTTTTTGATCTCATGGAAAGATGGTTAACTTTATTCATCAAGAAGATCTTCATGGAAACTATTGATGTGATTGAATGCATAACAAAGTAATTTTCTTTTGCACTTCAAAATGCTGAGTTAATGCAATTTTTTGTTGTGTTGCATTATGGTTTAATTTTCCTTCTGACAATCTGTTCTTCATATAGATTTTTGAAGATTTTATACATATGCATTGTATATATTTGTTACATATGTATACATTTCTGTGACTTTTTTTTTTTGGTTGAAAAAAAAAGATTATTGCTTTTTTTCCCTTCATCAGCAAATACCATATTTTCATCATTACAGGAAAACGCTTCAGAAGCTGATTAATGTTGATCAGATTTTAAGTCACATGGCATATCATGGCTTAATTTTGCTTCTGACAATCTTCAAATATATAAATTTATTTATACCATTTGTGATCCAAAAATGTTTGTGGAAAAAATTGCCTTGATACGATTTTCTCATATTTCTCTTTGGATTTGTTTAAAATTCAATGTTGATGCGATTGACATCAAGGTTTAATTTTGCTTCTGATATGTTCCTTATTTAGTTTTATGAAGATCATATAATTTATACATATACTGTCCATATATGATATGTTTCAATGAACACTAATTATTTATCATTGTATTTTCTCATTTCTTTGTTCTTTGCAACTGAATAACAAATATTTTTTTAATCGAAATATAGCAAAAAAGTATTGTTTAAAAATTAATTTTTTTATCATCAAGGTTTAGTATTTCTCTCATTAGGTTCATAATTGTTTTTTTTATGTAGCACTTTTTAATCTGTTTTAGATGGGGTTTTTTTTTTTTGATTCTTGCTAATTTCATTTTTTCTCTATTTTATTACATCTAAATTTTATATTAAATCTAATATAGATGTTGGATAGTATTACATCCATTCCTCATGTAATTTAATGCTACAGTGAATTTAACTCTTCATAGTTTATTATAATATAAGCCTATTTTAGATATTTTTTAAAATTTTAGTTTGTACTAATTTAATTTTTTTCCAGTTGAAAGCTTCATAATATTTTATTTATGATAGTATTTTAGTGAAATGGTTTATCATAATTAATTTTTTCTTCTGATTTATATATTTCATGTTATTTTACTCATAGTTCCCATAGCAGAAATATTTTACTATTATCACTTTTCTGTTATAATTTGTATTTATATTTTCATTCCTATTTACCTTTTTAGCATGTTAATTTTCTCTCTTACATTACATACTTCATATGAAATCATTCTTAACTGTTAAGCAAAATTTCAATATGCACACTCATAAAAAAAATAATAACTTCTAACTTTTAGACATACTGCCCTGTAATGGCTCAATCTTCTTTAAAATATATCATGTTTGCAAAAAAAAAAAAAAAAAGCTGGATTTTTTTTTAAAAATTTAACCTGTGTGAAGAACGGGTACGACACATGTGAAATCAGTGTTTCCAACTTGGCGAGCTATTTTGAACATTGGCATTGGTGCAATAAAATCTAAGAACCTACATTTTTCTTCCATTGAAAAAGGTTACTACTTTTCCTGATACTTACGTATTAGAGTCACTGCAGCCAAAGTGGCACTTTTTTCACCAAAATTTGATTTTTTTTCCTTATAAGACACATAAGAATCTGTTATTTTGATATCGTGGTGCAAATTTTGCTGCGGTGACGCCAATACATAAGTACCCTTTTTCTTTATTGGCAGATTCCATGTTATTCCATTGTAACAAAAAAGTAGAAAAATGTAACTTAAGAAAATGACACTCAATGTAAACTAATTGAGATTAACAGATTGTCAATATTGTGATTTTAAGTTAGAATTTCTCTTTACGTATAATATTTTTTGACATGCTTTTTTTTGTTCTGAGCTGCTTATAATAGTTTCATCAAAATCAAATCTTAATTTATCTATTTAAAGTAGCTTTTTGATTTAAATTAATATTATAATTTCAATATACTATATGTAAGGTTACTTTTACATTTTTTTTTTTTCAATTTTAAATATTTAAGATTTTCAGTTATGTGCTTTTTTGTTGTTGTTCAGAACTGTTTATGGCAATTTTATCAAAGTTAGGGCTTACTTTTTTCTGTTTTAATAACCTTTTAATTTAAATTTAAAATATTATAATTCCTATTTCAGTGTCACAGTTTTATTTTTTCTGAACTAATACTCTATATTAGATGTATTACTGAGATGTTAGATAGTATTATATGATGTATGGTTGCAATGCTAATTTAATTTTTTTTCTGTTGAATGCTTTCTAATATTTCTTATTCATGATAGCATTTAGTGAATCAGTTTATCATCATTCATTTTTTCTTTTGGCTCATCTATTGCAGGTTATTTCACCCATAGTTCCCATAGCAGAAACTCACTACTGCTATCACTTTTCTGTAATAATTTTTATTTATATTTGCATTCATTCATATCTATTTACTCTTTAGCTTGGTAATTTTCTCTCTTACATTAAAATATTTGTTTTGGTTAAATTATTGTTTACTTTGAAGCCAAATTGCAATTTGTTTAAAATTATTTCTAATGTAAACATTCATTTGAAAAAAATGTTTTTAAATTTTGGTTTTCTACTTCATACAGGGTTTTACCCTCCCTAAAAAAATATTATAATTGCTATGATAGAAGAATTTTGTTTTTAAAACTTAACCCGTGCGAAGAATGGGCATTTCAGCTAGTTATGTTATAAAGATAAACCAAAATAAAGATATTTAAATTTGATTCAAAGTTTGCAAATTAATGCAAAATGTTTGCAAGTATTTTTGTATATACGTTGATTTATATTTATTAATTTAAAAGAAAATGTATCGCAAAATCAAATCAAAAACAATTTGAGTATTATTTCTAAATAGCCAAATAACGTATTCTCACTTAGTGATTCCATACTGTCAAAGTGTTCCGCTTTTAAACACGTCAAACGCATAAATTGTTTGATAGTGCTTTTGTGAAATAATTCACATTCACAACTTTAATAATTCTACTTTGTAGTTGGCGTCGATTGAATTTTTTGCGATCACTTCATTCTGCGACTGTGCATAGTCAAATAATAGTTGAAGAACTTGCATTAATAATTCATAATTTTGCAAACTAGCTTTGATAAAAACTAGCTAAAATTGTGTATTAGATCCCAACAATAATCTAATACATTATTAAACTACTGTAACGACGTACCATGAACAAGGCTCACACCTTTATATAAATGTCGAGTTTGACATATGGACAGCAGGTGGCTCGCTTGTGGGTTGGAGACAGAGCACGTGGTTTTGGCGTCATTGTCCTTTGTTTGGCATCTGGATTGTCAATGCCGGAGTGACTGAGAGCACAATGGACGGGACATGGCTATATTGTGTGTCCATAAGCAGTACTTGTCTGTCTTAAAAAATTGGCACCTCAGCGGACGGCGGCAGGTCACTTCAAAGAGGAAAGGGTGACGAGGTGGATCGTGAACCAGTTGTCGGACAAGCCTTTGTCACGGGAAACATTCGAGAGGGACCAGAGTAATTGCTCGACCTGCACCAGTGGTGGGCTATTGAGACTGAGGTGCAGGGTGCAAACCTTTGGGGCCTGCCAATGAGAGTTGACGAAGGGCTTGTAGTTGACCCACCCTTGGAATTTAAAAGGGTCGATTCGGGAATTAAAGGGATGGACTCACAAGACTTGATCCTGCGAGGAAAAATAGGAGGAACGACTCAGGAGAGGAAAGAAAAATTGTGGAGGCAAGCGCTCTCAGGACGGAAATAAAATCTCGTCACTTATGGGCAGAAAGAGGAACGCTGATGGTTCCTGAGCCTGATTTTGTGGGACTGAGAACATTATGGGGCAAGCGCCCTCCGGACTATAGAGAGATGCGTTGGAGCAATAATACTGAAGACTGAAAGAGGCGCAACACACCGGCTAGGCGACCCTGCAATTATTTCAACACAGGACTTGAGTTTTCTTCCCTTCAAAACAAAATGATAGAGGCATTGTGTGTGATGTATAATTTTAATTCATCTAATATTTACGCATTCTAGAAATAAAAATTATTTTTAATGTTTAGTTGTGTGACTGAATACGCTACCCTGTCACGACGTTACACTAATTAAAACACACACAAAATCTAGTTTCAGAAAGATTAATCATGAGGCAAAAACACTTAAACGTTAGCATAAAGATGATTTCCCAAAAGAAAGTTACAAAATCAGTCACGTCCTAATTTAACCATGGAGGTAAACAAGAATTTCAGAGAAATAGCGTAATGCATGGAAGGTATTACAAATAAGTGTTAAAAAGACAAATATAATGGTCATTCAATATGAATAAAGTATTTTATAATTAGAATTAAATTAAAGAGAAAGTACAATTTCGCATTATCCTATGGTAAAAAAAGGATTTAAGTTTTGAAAAACAGTAGTATTTTGCTGACGAAAAGCAAATTCAGTATTAATGGGTTTGATAGAAAATTAATGGTATGGAAAAAAACCAAAAGAAGATTTTTTCACTTACGAGCCTTCAATTTAATGTTAAAAAACATCGGGAATTTTTTGACACAATCTCTCTCTCTCTCTCTCTCTCTCTCTCTCTCTATATATATATATATTATATATATATATATGTCAGATTTGAAAATATTAGCTACAAAATTAAGTGAGTAATAAATAAAAATAGAGCGAACTCTTTACCATCGCGTAAGGATTTGTAGGTAAATAAGCCTATTTAAAGGTGGAGCGAGCACTGACGAAGGAGAACGCATACTCGTAAAGGCTTAGCTGGTGACTCCTCGTCGAATTAGTGTCTATTGTTCTACTCGGTTGCGCGTCAAAGTGCCGCCATGTTGGATTTTATATGATTGAAGCGGAATAAAGAAGTATTTTTTAGAGATGATGCCCTCCTCATTTAACCAGCAGGCCTGGGGCCTGTCATATATATATATATATATATATATATATATATATAATTCTTAAATATATACAAAATACTTATAAACCTAAGATAACTAGTTAAGATATTAAGAAGTATTAGCCACAGTAGTACTATTGCAAACTCCTGGCCTTAGGAACCAAGATTGAAGGTTTGAACAAAGTTTTACGTCCAGCCAACCTTCACCTGTATTTGTTAATACTCTGGGCCGTTGGGAAAGCAAGGAATATCAAGAGAAATTTAACTATTATAAATAAAGACACAATCTATTAATTTAAAACGATAAAATTATAACCTACTATTAATTACTAGTATATGTTTAAATCGATGCAAAAAAACTAGATGATTAACTTATTACGTGTGTACAGCCCCATACCGTGTTTCCCGCGCAATACAAAGTATAACAGTAGTACCACATAAAAATAGTAAAATATGATAAAATAGCATTAAGTCTATATATATATATACATTTAAAACCTTAAAATATTGATATAAAATTTATAAAAATATATGGAAAATAAAAAGACAAACATAAACCAACATAATGATTTTAATTAAAAAATAGTATTATTGATTTATTCAACATGTGGTGTCATCTTTCAATTAATACACACACATATATATATATATATATATATATATATATATATATATACAGTGGTGGTAAAAAGTCCTGAACACACTCATTTTTTAGCGTAATTTTTGTGTTTGACTTCATTTTTCGTTGTGAAATTATCGCACTATCTTAAATATTGTTATTGATTTTAATGTATTTTTTATGCTGATTTCAAATCTACTACTAGTTTCTTAATGACTAAAATATTTTTTGTAGTAAAGCTGCCTGAACACAATAATGTGAAATATGTGCAGAATAAAACAATATAGAATAACATAATATGCAAAGAAAAATAACACGAAAATTGACAAATATGGTATATTTAATAAGCATTTTGAAAATTACATTGTTGACACATGTTAGAAAATCAATATTTTATGGGCCAGCTGTTTGCTTTAATTACGGTTCTACATCTTTTTGGGATGGGAATGCACCAATTTCAAAGGAAGATCTTTCATGACAATATGGTTGAAGGAAAATATTAAAGCTTCAATTAATTCACGTTTGTTTGAAGGTTTTTTCTTTAAAATTTCATAACCAATTTTAAACCATAAGTTCTCTATCGGATTAAGGTCGGGAGACTGTCCTGGCCAGTTCATTCCATTCACAGTATGGTCTTTCAACCATTTCTGAACGAACTTTGCACGATGACAAGGGGCGTTATCGTCCTGAAAACTCCATGACTGATTCCCAAAAAGATCTCTTGCAGTTGGTAGCAATTTATTTTGTAGTATTTCAATGTAATCCATCGCTTTCACTGTTCCGCTAACGATGTGAAGTCTTCCAACACCATGAGAAGACATACAACCCCATACCATCACTTTTGTCGGGTACTTTACTGTGGGCTTCAGACACTGAGGGCTGAATTTCTCATGAGTGCGTCGTCTTACATAGGCACTACTTTGGTTGCCAGAAATACAAAACTGACTCCCTTGTCACTAAATATTACCTTTTCCCAGTCTTTAATAGTCCGTAATGAATGTTCCCTTGCCCATGTCAATCGCCTCTTGCGTTGAAATTCAGTCAGTAATGGTTTTGGGCGTGCTTTACAGCCTCGTAACCCAATTTCCAGCTGTCTTCCTCTAACAGTTCTTGGGCACACACTCACATTTGATGTCAAAGTCCCTTGTTTCAAAATTTGCGAGGAATTAAGCTTTCTGTTTGAAAGTGAAATTCTGTGCAATAACCTGTCTTCACGTAAAGATGTTTCTCTTGGTCGTCCTGATCGCCCCTTGTCCGCAATAAAATTTGTTTCAGAAAATCTTTTGAAAGTTCTCACAACAGTAGAAAGGCCACATGGTACTTTAGCAGCTTTAATATTTTCCTTCAACCATATTGTCACGAAAGATCTTTTGAAATTGGTGCATTCCATGCCAAAAAGATGTAGAGCCGTAATTAAAGCAAATGGCTGGCCCATAAAATATTGATATTCTAACATGTGTCAACAATGTAATTTTCGAAATGCTTATTAAATATACCATATTTGTCAATTTTCGTGTTATTTTTCTTTGCATATTATGTTATTCTCTATATTGTTCTATTCTGCACATATTTCACATTATTGTGTTCAGGCAGCTTTACTACAAAAAATATTTTAGTCATTAAGAAACTAGTAGTAGATTTGAAATCAGCATAAAAAATCCATTAAAATCAATAACAATATTTAAGATATTGCGATAATTTCACAACGAAAAATGAAGTCAAACACAAAAATTACGCTAAAAAATGAGTGTGTTCAGGACTTTTTGCCACCACTGTATATATATATAATTTATTATTATTATATATATATATATATATAAATATATATATATATATATATATAAAGAAAAGTAAAAAGTAGAATTATAACAAGAGAGTATAGGTAAAAAATAAAATAGCCTCGGTAGTATAATAACAAACACCATTAGGAACTAAGATTGAAGTATTAAACATAGTATTAAGGGCACCCAACATTCTCCTGTATTTATCTATACAATAGGTCTGCAAGAAAGAGAAAATACTGTAAGAATAACGTTCTATTATTACTATAAAGATAATAATCATAATACACTAGAATAATACTAAAAAGTACTAAAGCTAAGCTACCAATTCAAGATATCAAGTAAAAAATATCAAGAAATATTTTTAAGAAGCATACGTGTATGTATGCTCGTAAATTATTGGGTTTGAGAGAGAACTTGAGAGATATATTTTATATACCTTATTGTAAGAATCTCAAATAAAATCATGTTCTTTGATATATTATACAAAATCAAATCTAAAATCAACCTCAAAATTAGACTTCCTTAATTTATTTTATCTCAACCAAGATAATAATCATACACATAAAGCATTTGAAAATTAGATACATTACAATTGCCTCGAAATTATTGAAACTAAAGACCTGATATCCATGAGATAGATTATGAGATTATCTTAAGATGAATATTTGTTTGTACCATATTGTAAATTAAAAAAACAGTAGTATTTTAAGAATTCTTGTCAGAAAAGATTGAGCAATTTTCTCGATTGCACAGAAAATCAAATGAATCAATGCTTGCACTATTAGAGAGCACACGAAATAAAAACATATGCATAAAAATACTTATTTTTAGACCGTATTCATTGTGAGTCTAGATACATACTTTTATTTAGTACTTATTTTATTACATAGTTCATCATGAAATATTTGAGAAAATCACCAGTATGTAATTTGAATCGTTTTCAGTAGTATTGTAGAAACTAGTGCGCATACAATTTATTTAAGAAATCTAGGCCATTTTCCTTGAGAATCACTGTAAATTAAAACACCCCAATTTTACATCCTCCATAATTAGATTTGATTTATTGTGATACGACTTCGATTTACATTCGAAATTAAAGAAGAAAGTTAAAATTCAATTTAAATGTCGTGACAAAGCGAGATTAATGATATGATTGGAATTGCGAAAATGTTAACAAATGATGGTATAGTTCAGCCATTCATTGGGTATTCCGCTCTTATACAGATTTATTGGTAGATAATGCAATTATTTCCATCCGTTTGTTGGATGTTACATTTAAAATAAATAATTACTGAAGTCAGTTAACATATTAATACAGGAAGTTAATGTATTTAAACACAGTTTTCTGAGATAGCCTTCCATTTGAATTATTCTAATGCTTTCATCATTGTGATAATTGGTCAGTTTATAATACTGATTGAATAATCTGGCTGATATTAAATTCCCCAAAATTTAGAAGATACATTTTATTATTTGGTCATACAAAAATCAATTGTAATTTCCCAAATTCAAAATATTTTTTATTATCAAAAAAAGATCTTTTTTAAAGCATCCATATATATTGAGAAGTTTGAGATAAATGTTGTCAATCAAATAAGTTAAACCGGGGCATTCCTCTTCAATCCTTAAGTTGAGCTTTTGTTAGCTGTCCATTTATGTTTATTCGGATTTCTCAATTGAATTTTCTGTTTTGTTAGCAATTTTATTATCATTTTGAAGGAAAATTCTAGGTTCCATTTTATTTTGTTAGATCAAAAGCTAAAACATATTTCTTTTGCCTCTCTGTTTTCAAATTACTCTTAAATTTATAGAAAAGTAACAAACTCTCTTAAAAAAGTACTATATATTTAAATAAATACGACTTGTTTAAAATGTAATATGATTAACCAGTAGAAATATCAAAGAGAGAGAACATTTTCGATTTTTTTTTAAGTATTAGTTTGACAATCTTAATAGAATATTGCAAATTAAACAAAGACAGTTTTATAAATTCAGCTTTGTTCATGGGGAATTTCCATTTTTAGTTTACTTGAGTTTTAGAAAAATGACCAGTGCTTTAATGTAACAGAATTGGATTCTAGAAACAATTAAATGACTATATTAATAACCCCAGCTGTGGTACATTCAAAGTTTTTAACAGAGACTGTGAATGTGTAAATTAACATGTCTGAGTTTTCTACTGAAATCAAAATAATCCGCCTCAAAGGTATTAACATTTCATAAATTAGCATGCATGTTTTGAAAGCCTTTAGTCCACCAAGCTGTAAAATGGTTTTGTGTACTATAATAGGCCTTTCCCTTATTAAAATAGACGTATTTTATATTGCATCAAAATATTGAACACAATTTGCTCCTTTTTCATGTGATAAGTAAGTTAATCCTAGAAAACTTAGAGATAATTAAAAACCTTAATTAATTAGTCGGTTATTGCATATTTTGTTGTGAGTTCTAAGGTTGAAATTTATCATTTGAAAATTAATTTCAGACACGAATAATTTAATCGAAAATCATTGAACTTCTAATGATTCATGATATTTTCCTTGAAGGATTAAATAGAATTAAATACTCCCATAGAATTCAATAAATTACTAATTTAACACGAATTAAATGATAAGGTTACGGGGATCAAGAGTAACAAATGCTATATAATCTCTTTATTTAACAATTTTATATTCTTTATTTCTATCTGACATAAATATCCGCTTACTACAGACATTCTGCCTTACATTATTGTGCCTCGGTCAGGTGACGAGGTCAACACCTGATCTGGCGCCTCATTCTCCTAGCTTCCACAAAATGCCATCTTTAAAATATTCAACACCGACAGATTTAAAGTGCACCAGCTCCTCCACACGATGGGTCTTTTGTGGAACCAGGATTTTAACCCCAAACTGAATAGAAATATTGACATTTGGCTTGAATTCTGTTTTCCAATGAGTTCGAAACTACTACCACTGAGTTGCAATAAAATCCGACTATTAGTTGCTGACCTATAAATTTGACCACTATCAAGTGACGAAGAAGGCACCTGAGCTGGTTTTTAATTCTCTTAGTTTACACTCTACTCCACTCGAGGATTTTGAGATTAGTTGAATTTAAAGTACAACAGACCTCCCTCCTTATTTTGTTTGACAGTCTTAAGGTATCCGTCTAATTGATACAACATTTTTTTTAAATGGAGAAATGGAGATTTTTTTGTTGTTTTTAGATTTGTTTAGTACATTTTAAAAAAAATGTCCTAAAATTAAGAAGAGAAAAAGAAATTATTATTACTTAAATGGGAAAAAATGGTTAAAAATTTACAAAATATTACATAAACGCAGCCCATTCTGTACCAAAAGTTTATCAACAAACTTTCAATTTTTCAATTCTGATGTGTTGTTATCTTATTCATTTTTAAATGACTCTCAGGATAAGAGATATTTTAATTTTTACAAAAACTAGAGCACTTTATCTTAGTTATTATATGAAATTGCTTAAAAAAACAGTGATTTTATTAACATAAGGGACTGTAAATTTTGTACTAAAACAGTGATTGATAAATCTGAAGGTTAAAACATTTCTACTATTATGAAGAAGATACACAGAAAATTTCAGTTAATTTTTTTCAAAAATATTTGAACACACACACACACACACACACACAAATCTCTGACCCTGTTTGAGCATTTTCAAAAGAACTAATTTCAAGTAAAACGCGTTTTAAAGTATGACATCTTGCTTTAAGTAATGGCATCTGCTTTTACTAAAATACTTGTAGTTAATGTTCTAGTTAACGGAAAATAATAAATTTTTGTTATTTTTCTAAATCCAATAAGATGGTCTATAAAATAAGAACATAAAAAATTTGTCAATTTTTGGCAAAATTCACAATTTTATAGGGTAGACGGATACCTTAAGTGGAATCAGAATTAAAGTGTAGGATTCACACAATTGAAACTTCAACACACATAACCTCGCAATATGGAATACTAGGTCATCACAACCGAAGATATAACGATCCTGTGCTTGGTTGTTTCGCTAATTTTTTATTAGTTTCTATTGAAAAGAATCATGTAAACTATTAAGTTGTAGAAGTAAAATTAAACTGCACTTTAAACCTATCACATGATTTGAAATCAAATTCAGATAGAATAATGGATTGCTTAGAGAATCAATGTCATTGTAGAAATTAAACGAGGACTATTGAATATTGAAGATGATTTCGTAATTTTGATGTCAGGCCAAGTGTAGTGAACGGAACCTGAATAGTACCTCATTCTTCTAACTTCCATTCTCCTCTCTTGGATTACTTTGAGGCCCAGTTCCATATAACGCCCACTTGCTTCAAATATCTTACTCACTTTCTAGGTCCGGTTGGAATTATATTAAAACTAGAATTTTAATTCTAGGTGTTACATAGGACTTAAGATTACAACCCCTCCCTACCATTTTGCATTTTTAAGATTATTTTAATCAAATATAAACCAAGAAGAGATTTAATTTTTCTTCATGAAAGCTTCCATTCCATATCTATATAAATAGAATATCAAAAACTTAGATCAACCAAGCTTCCTTAAGGTATCAGACTACATTCGGAACCATGAGCTTGCAAAAGCGAACAAATGGATATTTTTTTAAACATTTAGCGTCTATTAGATTAGAATATGCACATATAAAATTGTTTTAAGAATATTATTACAGTAAAAAGTTTTTAAAATGTGATATTTTGGCAAAAAATGAACCTAAAATTACATGTTTTCGAAACATTCTCCTTTTATGAAACATATTTCTATAATAAAAATAATATTTTGCCTATACATAGCTCAGATCTCTGTACAGAGCTTGGACTAGAAATTTTGAAATATATGATATAGAAGTGGATTTATCCATATTTTAATACATCAAAGAGAAAACATTTTAGCATAAAAACACCGATTATTATTTCAATTGGTAGTAACTCTGAAAACAATGTGAATTTTTCAAAAATTCTAGTTCAGGCCCTTTGCAAAAGTTTTAGCTAAATATAGATTAAATATTATTATTATAGAAGCTTTTTCATAAAACGAGAATGTTATGAAAATAGGTAATTCTAGATTCCTTTTTTGCCAAAATGTTGCATTTAAATAATTTTTATTGTTATAATATTTTGAAATAATTTTATACGAGTATTCTAATATGTGACACTAAATATTTTTAAAAAATATTCATTTGTACGCTTTTGCAAAATCACGTTTCCGAACGTAGTCGGATACCTTAACCTGGTGGGGATAAATAAATTTTGCTCAGGACTTGTAAGACAACTTTTTGAAGTTTCTTGCGTGCACTACTTCCGAATTATCTGCATTAGTTCGATTAATAGTCAATAGTTTCAATATATATCTAATATTTTGCATAGCTCTTGCATAACTTCAGAGTGCAACGTTCATAAACAACCTATAATTCCAATATTTTGCAAGCGTAAGAATTTTGGGGTTTTTCCCCATGTTAAAAAAATAAATTGATTTTCTTAAATCCTCCCACATTTCATTTAGTATTATATTATAAACTTGGAAAAAGGCTTCAAATTCGCAAAATTATTTAATGTGAAATATTGTCCCAATAATTAATATTCTTCATAATGAGGTATTTTCAATTTTTGGGAATTCTTTTGAAAGTTGTATTGAAAATTACTTTATTTTTTAAATATTTGTGCGTTTTGTTTGTTATAAAAATGACTTTATACTAATAACAGCTTAGACAACTCTTAATATTTTCAAATTCGCACTCTACCTTTAGTACACTTTACCAATAGTACACTTTTTTTATTCTTGAAAGTTAATTATTGGATTTCCTTCATAACATTTGCTTCACTTCTGAAGTATTAAACTTTCTCTCGTCCGAAAACATAAGCACGTACTTCTTAGCATCAAAACTTCTGTAACTAATTAATGCAGAATATTCATTTAAGGCTACTCAGATTTTTATTTTCTTGGAAATGAATTATTTTTATTACCTCATTTCCCATAAAGATCGGATTTATAAAAGTATTTATTATATTTTTCGTTTTATCGATTTCTAAGTACGTTTTATGCATTTGGAATTATTTCTATTTCAATTTTAATTTTTAATGCAATATTTTTTTAGTAATTGTACTCTTCGTTTTGAGGAAAATACTATTTTTTTTCTTTTATTCACAATATCAGCTTTATTTTGCGATATTTGAAAACTACTTTAGAGACTAGAATCAAATGTATATTAGACATATATATGTTAAGCCAAACTTTACGTTTATATTCCCATTTAATGAAGAAAAAAAAAGAGTTTGATTCGAGAATACAATGTAGATTAATTCTGGGATATTTAATTGAGAAAGCATTAAATTGATTTTCAAATATGGCAAACGAAGAACAGTTTCTAACTTATTGAAAATATCTCTTGAACTCTTAATTTGTATATTCTATATTGTATATTGTATTCTCAAATTTAAAAATTGTAAATTTTTTGTACTCTGTACTCTGCAAGTGACTTTCATCATCGAGAGTTATGGTTTTCCTAAATTTAAAAAAAAAAATATAAATCCCTTTTTACACATGTAAATATCAGAAAAAGAAATAAAATATAATTTTATCGAAATGCCTTTAGTGCATAATCTATGAAAAACAGATTTCTAGCAGTGCCTGTTTTTTTAATTTCTAAACCCCTATTCAACGGTAAATCTTGATGAAATAACTTATAAAATACTTTTAAAAAATAATTTCGTGATTACAACATGGCTCAAATAAATTAATTCCTTGATTACAAAATCTAAATAAATAATGAAGCCTTCAAGTATTTTATGACAAATAATTCAATAGAAAGCACTAAAGTCTATAACTCAACATTATTCTTTGACTTACATAATGTTTGGAACAACTACTCTGTAAACATAGAATTCTTATAAATCTTTCTGATACTAATTATATGCTTCAACAGGAATTTCATTATAATCCATATTATTTGCTAAAACAAGAAATTTAATTCTAAAAACCAGTTCGACTATTTATTTAAATGATAAATAAAACATATTCAATAAAGTTTATCCAAAACTACACAGACATTACTCTTCCATTATCAAAGAACTTAAAGGTTTATCTGAAATGAATTTATAGAAATTTCAATTGAGAGTTAATGGTTATTCGAGAATGTCGTTGGCTGAAATTAACACACACTAGAGTGAAAGAAATGACTTAAAGGTTTTTGTTACGTAAAGAAAAATATTTCATAGGGATATATATATATATGATATAAATTATAATAACGCTGTTTCTATTATTGATGTTCACAAAAAACTCAAAACTTTCTAGCAAATAAAACAAAATGTGCTTACGAATCTAGTAAATAATTTATTACATGCCTAAATGGGCAATTCATCTTCAATGAGTACTTTTTTAGAAGTATTTCAGAGCTTAGCAAAAATCAATTTCGAAGGTATTTTTTTAGTGAATTATAAGCAAAATCCCATTTCATAAATAAAGAATTTCTTTATCAGATTTCAACGAAATATAATTTAAAAATTTTTATTCCTGATATTAAATGTCTGAAGTGCCAATAACATTTTTTTTCTGAGAGCATTCAATTTGCTTGGAAATACACGTAACATGATTAAAAAAATTTTCAATTAGTTTAAGTTTTCACAAGTGAGCTTTTTTTGAAACTGATATAATCTCTCTTTTCAAAATAAATACAGTTAATGCTTTTCAGAGATTTTATGTTTTTATTTTACTAGCAGTGTAATTCAGTTTTTTAATGTATTCTCATTCTCTTCTTTTTTTAAGAGGAAACAGAAATTATTAAATTAAGAAAATGATATTCACACAGTTGGAAAGAAGTATTTAAACACCACGAAAATCTAATTCATAATATTCTTATTATCAACAATGAAACGTAATTCAATTTTGAAGATTTGAATATTTAATAATGATGCAATGAATGTATTTTTAAATTAAGAAGCAAAGCTGGCAAATTAAGGAAGAATACGAATAATTTTGAATCTGATATTTTTCGCAAAAAATATTTCAGTATTTTTTATTATTTTTAGGAACATAGAACATGTGAATGTATACATTAAATAAGATAGTATACTTACTATTAAACATATTACCTTTTATTCCGATGCAAATGGTATATTTTCAATATCAATTATTACAAATGAGACTAGAATATTTCTTTTTAAGAAAAAATAAAACTAATATCTTTTTTTAAAAAAAAATTCTTATATTTTGAATTTATATCATCTAGAACACACCCACTGTGTTCCCAAACTCTTCCAACATCATTCCTTTTTAAAGAATAGTTTTCCTCATACACACACTCCCCCTCCCTCTTCACATTTTCCTCTATATTATAATAACATTAACAATTATTATATAAAAATATCTACAGGTAAAAATTTAATTAAAATTATGAACAGAAAACTAGAGAAATGTGTTTCATTGGATCTATATTTTATTTTTATACCATTTCATTCCACTTTAGATGCGGGCATCACTTATACAAATCTTAATTACATTTTAATCGTTCAGAAATTGTTTAAAAAATCTCATTTACATTCCTTTCCTTAACAGCATTAATTACTAAAAACAGTAACTAATAAAAACTATAGTATGTTTATGCCCATAATATTAAATGGATGTTTAATATTCTTGGATAAAAATTACGTTGTTTTGTAGTTTTCATTGATTAAGCGAATTCTAGAGAATTATTGAATAAAACCAATGTATTTATAGTTTCAGCTGTGTAAACGGCATTTTCATCAAAGATTAGTAAATTTAATTTCTCAAAAAAGGAGAAGAAAACAAAATTTCTAAAAAAAAATGTGAATAATATATGCTTTGCATATATTATTATTATTATTATCTTCGTTTCTTCCAATTTTCTCGATAAATATTTTATTTATGAGTTACGATATCCATGAGTACTAATTTTTTATTGCATTTTGTGCGAAAACTACTTTTTTTAAGAATTCATTCTTTCTAAGCTTCTTTCTACATTCCATAAAAAAAGAACTTACGGTTTTATTCTCTTTTAAAAATCCTCTAAATTATTAAAAAGTGCTCAAGAAGCTGATATATATTCAATATTTATCCTACAGTAGCTTTAGATCTAGGCTGTTTTGTTTTGCGATTTAATCAAAACAAATTTCGTAAAATATAAGTATGAATTTAAAACATTGCATTTATAAATTAAAAAAAGACTTAACTAAAGATGTATTAGCTAAAAATTTGATAATTTTTTTAATTATTAAAAGCAGAAATATTTTGAAAACTTTTTTTCAAAAATTGGAAAAATATTACTTTGAAAAACATTTTTGTAATTTATTGCAACAATATTTAAATAAATAGGATATTTAACGATTATAAATTGTATGCTACAACTCTCTTTTTAAGTATAAAATAGAATTATTGTGGCCTGAGAAACATGAATATTAAAAAATCATGTTTAAATGTTATTCTGTGTAAGCAAAATTTTAAATGAAACTACTTAAAACATGATCGTATTGTTTGTGAATTGAATACAAATGAATAGAGAAGAACATAATGCTAAGGGTGTAATTTATCATCTCTTTTGTTTCAATGTTACATTTATTCAATGGTAATTGTCTTAGAAAGAATGTAATATATTTCTATAAAGTTTAAATATTTATTCATCCTTTATATTCACTTTTATTATTTATCATCAGTTTTTAAATAATTTATGTAGCAGTACTAAAGTTTAATTACTACAAAATTGGATAATAAAAATTATTTAAAAAAAGGTATTTTAAAATATAATATAACTTTCTAACATTTGATATTGGAAACAAAAATTTTCAGCTTCAAACATTACTTATAATAAAACTTTGATATTTGATTAACTCAAATTAATATATTAAAAATGATAAAAGTTTTATAACTATTATTAAAAAATAAAACATTCCAACAATCAATGAGCTTTAGAAAGAATGATACTTTAAGAAAATTTTATCAGAATATACAATTATTGCTTTTTTAACATAATTTTTCTGATCTCACGTATTTATGCAGGTAACAGGAAATAAAACTTGTAGAAAAAATGTCCATAATAGTGTTCTTAATATAGTACCACATTCTAATCTTTATGATATTAATGATCCCTTTCTCATCATTGTGGCTTTTTTAAAAAGAAAATTCAGGAAAATAAGTTGCGAATGCTTATAAAATGGCTATGAATTACCAAAATGATTTAAAAAATAGGTCATTCCTTACATTTCCTGTAGTCTGTGACTGCTTATCTATTTCTTGAAGTATTTCACACAGCTCAAAGTAAACATAATAAAATAACAATTTAGAGGAGAATACAATTTGCCGCCTTTTACCTTCATTAATTCCTACTAATAAATCCTTTCTTAAAATGGTCACTAATTAATCTTATTAGTATGCATAAAATTTTTAGGTACGCTAAGAGACTTAATTAATTTGATTTGACTACTTCCAATATTAGAAGCTGTTGTTTTAAAATGCTTGATTAAAAACAATCCGTTATTTGGGTTCAAATAATTGAATATCCCAATTGGAATATTGATTAGCATTCATATTAATATTTTATTTTTGAATCATCAATGGCAAGTTATGTTTTCATTTGATTAGTTTTTTGTTTTGATTTAATGCATGCCCATGTCTCATTAATTAATTTTATTTCGAACAAAGCTCTTCAATCTTTTTCAATAAATTTTGTAATCTCATTAAAATTCTTAATTAACATTTTTAGAGAAAATAAATTAAATCTAGATAAAAGAAAGAAAAAACATCTTGAAATTAGAGTTTTTAATAAAATATTCTTTTCCTAACAGTGAATTCTATGTATTCAGTACTCCCTACAATCTTCTGATTTAGCCATTTAAAATAATTTATAATTTCAATGAATATTATTATATAAATTTGAATGTAATTTCATTTTGGAGAGGGAGAATTGTTGAAGCATGTTCTCCACTTGAAGATTTCACATGCTGACGATGCATTATTTTTAGAGACTTTTTCGATTGGAGATTTGATATCACAAAGGTCTCTTTGAGATGAAAAAGCGTGAATGGTGTGTCATCGTTTAATATTCGTTTCTTCGAAGTGACATCCAATTTTAGAATTGTCGAAGCTCCAGTTTATCGACCACTTCGCATTTTAATTTCAAATTTTTTCTCCCCATGTGTTACTTCAGACTGGATCTTAAAAATACTGTCAATAAAAGAAGCGGATTTATATTAAAATGGGATTTCTTCTTGACTTTTTACACATACGGTGTATAAAATGTATTGCTTAGATTTGTAAAAACCAAAATTTTAGCAACGGGAAAAGGTTGTAGTTTCCAAATAAACTTAAATTTCTAGATTTGTAATCTTTGGGGAAAACACTATTTGAAAATAATGGAAAATAGAAGAATTTTAAACATGCTTCTATTGACGCAATAAAATGTTTGAACTCTGTTTTAATTGTCTCAACTTGGGACTGAAAAAAGTGAAATTCATTAAATTTGTTTACGAGAAAAAAACAAAAAATTATCACTTATTAGGGATGAAAGAACTTGTAATATTAAAGTATAATGTGAATTGGTTGGTTGGAAAAGTCAATACAAAATTAAACTTACCTGTAATGTGAAAGAACTAAAAAATAAGTAGTTTACGTGAAGTAACTTCTATAAGTTGTATTTGTTTATTTATACCTTTTCTCTGCGTGTGTGACCATAAGTTTCTTAAGATAAACCACTTAAAAATGTTTATTTGTTTAAAATGTGATTTTTGTGCATTTAATATCATTAACTACATTGTATTTTAAGGAAATTAAATCTCACAATATATTTAGATATTTACGGCATAATAATGAAAATTCAGAAAGTAATAATGCATTTTTAAATAAATCTTTATATACATACATATTATACATATATACTAATATATTAATTATTAATTTATTAATATATTATTTATATTAATTTATTAATAGTTATTTTAATAAAGAAATTATCTAAATATAGTAAGGATTAAAATTCTTTAGAATTTTGATAGTACATTATTATAAATTTATCATTTTTCCCAGATAGATATAGTAACCTCCATATTCTAATTTTAGATAAAATTACGTATTTTCTTAGTTTTATTTTAACCGTAGTTTTTTTAAATATTTAAATACATTTATAATTCTAGCGTCCCTCAAGTAATGATAGTATTTATACTTATCTAACTTTTTATTTCTATTTTCAAACTTTTTCTAAGTGCTACTACTCTGCCATTCCCATGCTTTGAATTTTCATTTGGGTCCAGAATCTGGCAATAACTTGTTTATTGTTCTAAGATTTACCACGAACTCTGCGGTTCTGAATGCTATTTTTAGATAAGTTACATTTTTATTGTAATAGATTTATCTATCCTATCCATTATTTTCAATTGGTTTTTACTCAGTATTATTAACAGAAATGGGTTGGCTGGGCAAAAAACAAATTCAACCACACTTTTATATAAATTATTTTATATACAAGAGCTGTCCTAAGTCAGCAATGTTTATAATATTGTAGCATCTATATTTATATTTTAAATTCTATTAATATTATAATTTCTAATATATCCTTTCTAAAATCTTATGTCTGGTTTATCTTGCAATTTTGGTTTTTACAGTTTTGATGATTTTGGGTTATTTATCTCTCTTTAGTAGAAAATTTAGAATATACTAATATATATATATATAGTAATATAAAATGAAAGAAATACATGCCATAATAGATATATATATAGTAAATAAAATGAAAGAAATACTTGCCATAAATATATATATATATATATATATATATATATATATATAGTCGAAATTTCCCTACAAGAGAGAGATGAATAAACATTAATCAAAACTGAAAAAAATTGAAATTACAAGACAACCAGAAGATATATTTTAAAAGGATACATGAAAAATTAATTAAAATAATAGAGATAAATATAAAAAATATAAAAGTAAGGATGCTACAGTATTATAAACATTGCTGACTAAAGACAGCTTATATATAAAATAATTGAAAAAAGTGGGGTTGAACATGTTTTGTGGCCAGCCAACCTTCCCCCTTTCTGTTAATAATACTGAGCAAAAACCTATTGAAAATAATAGATAGAAAATCTAAATACATTTTAAGAAAAAGGTAACTTACCTAAAAATTGCATTGAAAAATGCAGAGCCCGCGTTAAATCTGAGTACAATAAACAAGTAATTGCCAGATTCTGGACCCAAATGCAAATTCAAAGCATAGGAATGGCTGAATAGTAGCACTTAGAAAAAGTATGAGAAGAATAGAAATAATAAATTAAGAATTGTAAACATACTACCATTACCTTAGGGACACTAAGATTATACATGACTTATCTAATATGATTATATAAGATACATGATTTAATAATATATGATTAAATATGATTTAAAAATAAATTAAATTAAAAAAAAACTAAGAGAATAAGTAATTTTATTTAAAATTAGAATTTGGAGGTAACTATAACTATCTAGGAAAAATAATAAATTTATAAAATAACCTATTAATAAACTATGGAAATTTAATTCTTACTATTTAGAATTTCTTATTTCATATAGCTATTAATAAAATTAATTGGGTATTTTTGAATCAAGCAGTATTTAGTAAAATGTTTATAGTTTTTTTTCTGATTTATTATATATATATAGAGAGAGAGAGAAAGAGGAAGAGAGAGAGATTGAGAGAGAGAGAGATTGAGAGAGAGAGAGATTGAGAGAGAGAGAGATTGAGAGAGAGAGAGATTGAGAGAGAGATTGAGAGAGAGATTGAGAGAGAGACAGATTGAGAGATGAGAGAGAGATTGAGAGAGAGATTGAGAGAGAGAGATTGAGAGAGAGAGATTGAGAGAGCGACAGATATATATATATATATATATATATATGCGTGTGTGCGTTACATTTTGTTCTGAAAACTGCTATAGAATCAGAGACCTTTCTGAAATTTTTATTTGTTGTGTGAAAACATGACAAAACATGCTGATATGGTCTAAATATTAATGCCTCAGTAGTCTAGTGGTCATTTTCACGAGCTTGCTGCAGGCCTGGCATGAATTCAAGCCTAATGCCACTGGAAATCCACAGTGTAGAGACCTGATGCATGTTAAACCTGTAGTAGCTCATAGTCATGCCATTAGCTTGGTGTGGTAGTTTGAAGAGGGGGGGATGTCAGTCAGCTCAGATGTCAGTCTCGTCACTTGAGTGGGGTTTAAATTGCGTGGCTCGTCGCCAGTAGTTTTCATATTACTTTATAGTGTGACGTTAATAAAAGCTCATTTAAGGTAAAAATATTTTAATGTATAGAGTAAGATTTGTGCTCAATGAGAAGTAATTTAAAGCCTCTCATGATGCTTTATATTTTTCATTCGTTTTCTTAATATATTCTCCTTTTTTAAAGAAAACTTTAATGAGTTAAGGAATGTTTTTAAAAGATAATTTTTGTGTAAGATATCTTCAGAAACCAAAAAAAATCATTACCTTACTAGTTGAGCAGCGAAAAAAACACGGTTGAAAGATTTCAGAAGTCAGATATTATGTCTTTTGCTAACTTCTTAAGTTTAATTACTAAACCTCAAGAGTTACTACCACAAAAACTTCTAAACGAAAGCATTTAAATTAATGTGATAAATAATTTCTTTGACACAAGTTCACAGCCTATTTATTTCAAAAACGAAAATCTTCTTTAGATAGTTTTTTTTTTAAATCGTTTTTCCGAAAGAAAAGATAATCAAGATTTTTTTTCCTTTTTCAATTGGCGGGGAATGAAAAGTTGAAGACTGTGCTCCATTTCCTTAGAAATGAATGACATATCTTTTAAGCACTTTTGTTTAGCTATTCAATTGTAAGAGCTGTGTTGAGAATTCTTTTTCACCAAATGTTTGCTAATTTTTTATTAAAAACATTTAAGAACTACCTAGTTGTTTTCAGTTGCTATTTTTATATTTTATTTAGAAAATGGTGTAAAATTGATTATTGATGGAAAAAAAACTATTTAGATTACGAAGGAGATTCTTGAAAGATAGCTTTAGAGATATCAAGTATTTTATTTTTTGATAAGATATAAAACCTGTTTGTCAAACTTCTGAAAAGGCATTTTGTAGAGTGTATCCCCCTCTTCACCAACTTTTTAAACTCCCATTATGATTTTTTAAAAGAAAAATATTCTCATCGTCAGCCATTTACACATTTCTTAATGTTAAAATTTTCAAAATAGCACATTATTTATTTTTATGTTATTAAAACAGATTAGGTAAACAACAGTAAGTCAAAATTAATGGAAAAACTTTGGTAATTGTCTCTAATGAAATATTACAGATAATTTATACATTCTTCACATTAAACTAAGTTAATTTTATATAACGGTATAACTGGAGTTTTTATGCAAAGTAAATATTATTTTCACACCTTGAATAGGAGAAAATGCTATTTCTTACTTGTAACCTCTTAAAAAGATGAACTTTAACCTCTTAAAAGATGAACTTTAAGTTGTTGCCACTAAAGGTTTGGGATGTAGAAATTTGAGTAAGTACAGAAATGTGATTAAAATCATTTTAATTACATTTCTGTATTAAACATTAACTGAAATGAAAATGACTCATATATAAAATTTTAGATGTTAAGATATATTGCTTTAACTTTATTAGGGATGTATTAAATAAGCTACTCACATTTTAATTGTCATAAAAATAAGTGAATTTCTTTAAAAAATGTCTTTGAGCGCGAGTTTTATTAGCGGCGCACTATTAAGCAACACGAGTGCTATTGGCGATGGACCTCATAAGTTTGGACCTTGGTCAAGTGTCGAGGACGACTCTTGAGAGAGAGCTGGCATCTCCTTCTTATAACCACCACACCAACGGGAGGACATTGAACCTTAAGCAGATTCAACGGGCATTGGAACCCCCTACGTGACCATTCGGACACTCAGGTCACGAAATCATGACCCTCGCCAATAGGCTACCTTACCTACAAAAATGTCTTTGAAACCAAATGAATAAATTAAACTGATCTGGTTAGGGTAAACGAGAAGTATATTTACTATATACCCAGTTCGATGTTTAAAACAATAAAAATAGTGTATAACTAGTTAAATATTTCGTCTGCTGGTTGTAAAAAAGATATGAACAAAAATCCAGCAACGAATTAAGGAGAAATATTTACATTGTGATTGCAAGAAATTGGAACTATGTATAAATATGTAGCTAAGATTTCGTTGAAATTGTAACCAGATATAATATATTAACGTTTATTAATGCCACAACTTTTAGATGATATCAACAGATAAGAGTACTCGTTCGGTTTTCCAGGAAGGAAAGGATGAAACAAGAGAGTGAATCATTAGGCTGCTTGAGATCCGGTGTGTTTCAACGAGCGGGAATGTATCCCAATGCTGTATTGTTATGTTTTCTTGAATACATATACATAGAACTGTTTATAATTTAGTATAATGCTTGACAACTGCTAAGGAACAAGTGATTTATGCAAAATTGCGTCTAATACAGCTGAGTTGTTGGACGACTAGAAGCAGGTTAAAATGTCACCACTGTAGCTGCTGCTCTGGGTATATTAAAGAGTATCATCTCGCTATTAAAGAAAGGCCACTGAAGGTGGAAATGCTTTGCGAAAGCATACCGGGAGTCGTGGTTGAAACACCACACGTTTTGAGGATCGCTATGTAGCCCTCGTGGCAAAAAGGAACAGAAATTTCACTCCTGACCAGATAGTTGCAAACCTTTCAACCGCTACCGGTCCGCATTTTTCAGCAAGAACCCTCTCACGGTGATTAAATCGAGTTGGTTTGTATGCCCGGAAGCCTGTTCGTTGCATCCCACTTCAGCCACACCATCGTCAAGAGAGATTAATTACGCTGGTGTAAAGGAACATGTTGGTTGGGATCAACACAGTTGGTCTAGAGTGAATTTCAGTGTGACAAGTGTGATTAAAGCCACGAACTACCGTATAGAGAGTGTGGAATGCGTTATTCATAAAAGTTTCTTTGCGAAAGTGATTGGTACGGCCTAGGCGGGATGGTGTGGGCAGGCACCATGCACAATTGCAAAATATTACATCACAACGATATTGCATAGAGAGTATTCTGGATCATGTTCGTATTTTTAGGGGTGTTGTAGGGCCAGACTTTCTGTTTATGGACGATAATGCGTGGCCATACAGAAGCGTCTAGGTTTCGGACACACTACAAAGTGAAGGTATTTTCCGTATACAATCGCCTGCTTACTCTTCCAACCTAAATCCAATTGAATATGTCTGGGATGCTCTTGGCAGACGTGTTGCACAAAGAACCATCCCTCCCCGTTCAGTGCAAGAGCTCAAAACCGCCTTGAGAGAGGAGTTAGACAATATCCCCAAGGACTCCTCGATAGTTTAGTGAAAAGCATGGAGAACAGATGCAAAATGTGCGCTATTGTCCGTGGTTAACACTCATCTTAATAAAGTATTCATGTCTGAATCATTCTAACCTAAAGATCAATTGTTTGTGGCTATTTGGAAATCATTCAATTAGCATCTTTTTTATTTTTAAGTTTTTAATTCTTCGATGTGGCGATATCTGTACCATTTTGCGCTTGGCATTTGCATTTTGCACATCACTACTAAATCTGTACTTAAGTTCCCTATTTTCAATCATTGTCTATTCTTAATTATTCCGAAAAATGTGACAGCAATTGTCAATCAGTGTAGCTAGAAGAATATGTCTATGTACTGGAAATACCTCATTATAGCCCAAAGATGGATCATTTGTGCATGTGAATGATTTCAGACTCCTCACAATGGTCCCAATATCCTTTCAACAAAATTTTTATTATAAGAATGAAAGCCCTTGAACTGCCAAAAAAATTTATTTCTCCCTCTGTTAACACTTTCTTCCGTCCTCAGCGGCTCGACAGCTCAGGTTGGACCTTGGCCTTCTCAGGAAGTTTTTTTCAGGCCAGCCTTCTTCCTGTTATTGTTCTCCAATTTTCAGTTTTCAAAACTGGGAGATCTTTCTCTAGGCCATCAATCTATCTTAGATTTGGCATGCCTTTTCTCCCTGTACGAATTGGTTAGGCTTTGAAGACTTGTTTAGTGGTGTGGTTTTCGCCCATTCTGACAAAGTGTCCTGCCCATTTAATTCGTTGTATTTTAATGAAGTTAACGATGTCAGATTCTTTAAATTAGTATAATAGATCTTTAAATAGTGATAGAGCTCCATATTTGATCTTATTCACACCGTACCATTTTCTTGAATTCCTCCAAAAATAAATCTTAAAATCTTTCTTTCGTAGATGCTTATCATGTTCTCATCCTCCGTTCACACTACTATTCAATATACTTAACTACACGATATCTGGTTGGGGTGTATGTTGGTATGATTAAATAATTATATTTACACTTAAGCAATAAAAAATAAATCCAAGATATTTACACCAAGGTTCAATAGGTTAAAAAAATATTTAATTGTTGTGCAAATATTTAAAGTTTTGAGCCTGATCATGGATCATTAAAGCATTAGGGCAAGTTTCTTTTTTTATGTTCTGTATTTAAAATATCAATGAAATATTTATATAGATGGATAAATTGTAAAGAAAAACCTTTAATTTAATGTATTTTTGTTCTGGGTTTACGAAATATCGAAAATATTTTTCATTTTCAAAACGATGATATATGAGTCAAAAGCGATAAAGATTTAGACCATACGTTCTCAACGTGGGCGATAACACCCCCTTGTGGGCATTTGAGGCTTTCAGGGGGCGGTAAAAGACTCACAGAAAATTAGGGGGCATTGAGATGGCACAGAGGGGCTTGGGAAAATTAACCAAATATAGTCTAAAAAAGACTAAAAAAACACGCTGATTATGTACTAACAAAAGTAAACTTTAATACTGTTTACTATGTTGATTATATGTATTTAAATCATTTCTATATCACATGTACAAAAATTCACATATTTCGGTAGTTCGGGAAGTGGATGAAAAACTTAAAGATTACATTATTCAGACCTACATTAAATTGAATGATATAGTGCATTTTAATTTCTGTAGAGCATGTGCAGTCTTTGTGAGCTGTAGGAAAAATGTTTCGTCTGCTGTATTTTATTACGTATTTTATCCAATAAAGATAATTAAATATGTTAACCAGGAATCAACGTGGGATTTTTTAAAGGCTGAAACTGTCAATTTATATTTATTTTGAAAGCAATAATTTGTTGTGACTTACTTAGTATCATCAAAACCCCTGCCTGTCTTTATAACAGATAAGCTAAAACTTTTATTCTACTCTTTTAAATGAAGAAGAAACTCAGTATTGTTTCAATTCCAACAATATCCAATCAATGACTAAAATATATAATACATTTAAATATATTTGTAACAATGGCTATTTCAGATTCGCAAGTAAAAAAATTGGGGATTTAGAAAAAAATTAAATTGAAAAATGTATTCTATTAGTAATAAAATAATTTTTTTAAGACTCAACTCTTATTTTCACCATGTGTTATGTACACTCTTATTTCTCTAGAGTGAGAGGGGGCGGTAGCGAAATATTCACTAGAAAAGGGGGCACCAGTTCAAAAAAGGTTGGGAACCTATGCTTTAGACTCATGTATCATACGTTCCTTTCAGGTTCTGGTTAGTAGAAAGTTTAAAAAAATATTGATGAGCTACAGTGTAAGATATATTTCAAAGAATATTTTTAACAAATTTTTCAGTTCACTTTTCAGGGAATTTAGATCCATTACTTCTGAAACTATTAGCAAAAACTAACAGTTAAAAACCACTTCTAATGCCCTAATTACTAATTACAAATGTGGAATTGAGCAATGAATTCATCCTCAAAGATTTTAATCTTCGAAAAGAAATTTTGTTTTTTTGCGTGCTACTAGCCATTGAGTTTGCAAAAATCAACTGTCAAGGTTGAAAGTTAGATAACTTCTAATAAAGCAAAAATATTAGCTATTTATCAATATGCAAACAAGCGACTTAGTGTAGCACTATGATAGCTTAAATCAGGGTTTCGAACCGGAACTGAACCGAAAACCGGAAAAACCCCTTTATTTTGGTCGATACAAAAACCGGAACCTAACCGAAAAAAATAATGGTTTATTTCGGTTTGATATATCTTCAGTCATTTCGTTACAGTAACCAACTAATCAAAATTTTCTAATTTAACGTCGACCACGTAATTATCATCATTACATGTATATTGCTTCTCAATTTCCTGTTTTGATGTTCACTGGTACTTTTCTGCTTCAGTTTCGCATGGAACTACTTGCAGAAGGCAGATTTAATTCAGTTAAATGAACTAGTATAGATGATTTTTTTGAAGAAAAATATCAGTCTGAGTTATATGTAGTCTCAGTATGGGGTCATCCACAGGTGTTTCTATGGACTGTTAAGATAGACAAACTAGAATCACGAAACAAGTTGTTAAATGCATTTTTGATAATGGATAAGAATGTCAATGCTCGTCGTTCTCTTCTTACCGCTTGTATTATTCATGCTAATTAATTGTATCAATTGTTCTTCTATATAAATTTTGATAGAATTACGTTTTTTGTTTGTTATAGAATTATATTTTTAGTACACTAAGATATCCTTAAAATAAATTTATTCATTCGAAACTAAACCGAAGACCGTTATTTTTGTCGGAACGAAAACCGGAGCTGAACCGATAAATTTTTTTCACTTGAACCGAAACGAAAAAAATTATGGCTCAAAGCTCTGGCTTAAATAGCAATATTATAAGTATCTAGAGAGTTATAGGGTTTAAAACGCAATAAACCTTTACATTATTTCTAATTAAAAGAATACTAGTTGCTTTTTTTAAGTGCAAGAAAGCATTTTTCGCTATTTTTCTGATTCATCCACATGTTATAAAATATCTTTGTCATTGAATTTCAAAGTACCTATTATATATTCGTGAAGAACTTTGAATTTTACCTATCTTGATAATTTGCTATGGACAGAACCTGATTTGTTCCATTTTATAAATTGCAAAGCTCCCATGAAAGAACTGTCTGAATAAATTTGCATTGAATTTCCTTCTTATACATAAATACAAAGCAATTCGTTTTGGTAATTTTCTAAAAAAACTTTTATTCATGGCAAATATTTTTAAAAAAATATTTTGGGTTTAAAATGCATATAATTTATAATGCTTTGAGATTTTGTGATTGTCAGTTTAGAGCATTTCCTCAACCACCAAAACTCTCAAAGAATTTTTATATTTATCCTCCTAAATGAAGAAGAGTCTAATATTTTGCAAATTTTCAAAATGAAGTTTGCGCATTAATATAAAGAATTCTTATTGACTGGTATAGACTGCTATGCACTTATCAAAGACATACATTTACAATATTTTTATACGAAAATTTACTTAAAAAGTGACCTTTAAAAAGGAAGCAAGGCAAGAAAAAAATAAAGAAACACAATATTGTCTGAACTTTTTATTTTAATTTGTGTACAAGCCTTTTATATTACTTCATGAAATCAATAAATTACCTTTGCGTGTTCTTTCAAATCGGTAGCAATGCAATTTCTTAAGCGTAATTTTTTTTGCATATAAAAGAGAGGCGAAATGCCTTTTCTTAGAACTCCCTCTTACTCATTACTTATGCGTTCAAATTTTTATTAAATTTTGCTTTTTGACACTGCTGATAGTCTTTTGAAGTGGGTAGAATTTTAAAGTATTTCCTCAAAAATATCTTCTAGCGGTCTTTTATTGATTTTCACTTTGCTTAAATGTTTAATTTCTAACGAAAAGAGCTTAGAAACATATTTGTAGATTAATGTTCCTTAATCTGGAAAGCAGGCAAAGCATCTCTGGTATTATTTACTGTATACTTAGAAAAGAGGATTTAATTATATCTAAGCAAATTTAAATAGAGGATTAAAGTTAAAGGCATAAAATACTCATTTAGATATTGCATTCTTAAAATTATAATCAATTATGCATTTCCTGGATAGTTATTCAGAAAATATCCCGTAAAATGATTTTTATAGAAATCATTGCCTTATTAATCATTTGTTATATACAACTATAGTGAATAATCGCGCTAATTTCAAAATGTGTTGTAAAAATTTATCCTTTCGTTATTTAAACATTACACATTAATTTACTCAAACAGCGACCACTTAAGACCTTTTTCACTATTTAAAAAATGTTATCACTGTGTACTATAACGATCCTATAAATAAATTGAAAATTCTTTTATATTGAGCAAAGACACAAATAATAGAGGACTGAAATTTACAAATCTTGTTGGTCTAATATTGGTCATCTTATTTTTTGAAGTGTTAACATAATTAATAATATACTAATATGTTATATGATATAATAGTCTCAAACAGTTGCTTAATCTGGACAAAAAGTATAGTAACTCTAAAAGGTATGCGTAATTTTCTTATTTTAATGCTTTCTCTAAAAATTGTCATTCTTGACACTACTTTAGGTATCCGACTACCCTAATATTATTAATTTTTCTAAGAATTAACATATTGTTTTATGATTTTATTTTATACGCTACTTTATTAGCTTTATAAAAATACCAAGTTTATCATTTTCCGTTCACTAGAACAAAAACTACAAGTGTTTTAGTAAAAGCAGATACCATTACTTTAAGCAAGATGTCATACTTAAAAACGCGTTTTTCTCGAAATATGTTTTTTTGAAAATACTCAGATGGGGTCAGCGATTGCTTAAAAAGTTTTGAAAATAATTAACTGAATTTTTTTCTGTAAGTTCTGTATAATAGTAGAATTATTTTAACTTTCAGATTCCCTTATGTTAATATAATCACTGTTTTTTTAAGCAATTTCATATATTAACTGAGATAAAGTGCTCTAGTTTTTGTAAAAAAGAAAATATCTCTTATCCTGAAGTCATTTCAAAAATGAATAACATAGCAACACATTAGAATGAAAAAAATTGTAATATTGTTCATAAAACTTTGGTACAGATTGGGCCGCTTTTATGCTATTTTTTGTCCATTTTTACCCATTTTAGTAATAATAATTTCTTTTTCTCCTCTTAATTTTAGCATATTTTTCTTAAAATGTACTAAACAAATCTAAAAATAACAAAAAAATCCCCATGTCTCCATTTTTTTAAAAAAAAAGTTGTCGCAACCAGTCGGATACCTTAATGAATAAATACATAAATGCGTCAAATGTTTAAAAGTAATCCATTAATGTGTTTGAAAATTTTACAATTGAAAATCTTATTTTTGTTATAAATGAACTCAAGTTATTCATTTGATGCAGACTTATGTGTCCCTTGATACATAACGAAATGCACGAAGAACAGTTTGTAAATTAAACAAACAAAATTGTCACAACTGTATACCTGTTCAAATATACTACCTTTCAAATTTTGGTACATCAAATGCACTATCATCATCAAAGCAGCTCATGTTTATATTATTAAAAATATTAATTGTTAATGTTATACAGCTTAAAAATATTTGCAGGCTTTATAAAAACACAATAAACATTTCACTCTATCACATCTGATTGATAATCCAAAAGGGATAAAAATAAGACATGACACTTCTGAATTTTAACTGTGAATTTATATTGAAAATAAAAATTTTAACATCATTTATTTTGATAATTATTTTTAAAAATTTCACAATAAATTATTATAAGATAACTGTATGTATTTTTTATAAAATATTTATTTGTGCACTTTTACTCAGATATGAATTAAGCGTTATTTGCATAAATCATAGAAACTAAAGTTCTCAAATACTATTCAAAATATTTAAAATTATTTAGATTAATTTCATTTCAATGTCTTCTATTTTCTTTCAACTTTTCCAAGATAGCAACCAAACTACTCTCCTTTCAAAATATAGTTTGAAGAGATAAATTGCATTTAGATATTTTCTTATCTGTATACTTGTTTTTGTTATCAAACACTTAATTTTCAAGTGAAATACATTGGGGCTTCTTAGGAATAAAAATATAATGTATTTTTCTTAAATTTTTTACTTATTTTATTTTTATTAAAATTTTCTGTTTTAATTTAAAAAATTAATAACTCAATATTTTGTAGTGAAAATATTTTTCATCTCTTTTCTCAATTAATATCTGTCAGATAAGGTAGACAGAAAATTACTTTTAATCTTTATTATTTTATAAATTATTCATAGGTAAAAGAGCAAAGAAAGGAATAACAATCAAATGAAAACAAATGTTTCTGACTTAGAAAAACATTTTAATAATAATACTTCATTTATAAGAAAATAAATTGTTTTTCTTATAGGATTATTTGATCGTTAACTTTCAAAAATAATAAATTGAAATTTCAATGGGAATAATGTTTTTTTGCATCTTAATGAATGTTGTCAGAAATCTAAAAAATGAAATATTATTATATTTTGCCATAAAAGTACCGTCAATTATAATTACAATTTTATAAAACATTTTTAAAGTATATTTTCATAAATTTAGATGCAATCTTTTTTCAAAAGAACGCACTCTTCTGAACTTAGCGTTTCAAAACATTATAATAAGATGCTATTTTGTATATCACAATGCTGTTTATTCCATTAAATTTGACGGATCATGTTCTTTATTTTCATTTACAAAATCTTTGTCTTGATTTTTGTAAAAATAGAACTTTATACTGGTTCATGCATCGATAAGATTTTGTACTATTAATTTAAAGAAAGTTATTGAAAAATATTCATTAAATATAAATGAATTAGTTACATATATTAATAATTTATTCCCAAAATATACATGGTATCTAATTATACTAATACGCCTTTCCATATTGCATTTCTCGAAACAGAATACTAAAAGATTCAGTTAAGTTCTGAAACAGTCATCGTCATTCCTTTTTATGGAAAGCCATCAACTAGTACTTTAAAATTTAAATATTTATAAAGAAAATAATTTAACAGTAGATGCATAATTTATTACTTGAAAAGCGAGCTTTTAGATGAAACTGAGTGAGAAAACGAAATACAATTTATCATTTCTTTAAAACTATCACTATCAAGACACAATGTTCTAGAAGAAAAATAAGATGAAGCAATGGCCCGAAAAACCTCAATAAACTGAACAAAGAAGCTTTTGATCTCTATGCATTGATCCATCAAATTCTTAATCTAATTGACTGCCTCCATGAACGAAAAGATATGGTTTGGAAGTGAAAAAATAATATATCTATGGCTGTTGTGATTGGGGGATTTCCTTAGTTTATCTCCTTTGGGATGCCAAATGAGTTTAAATGAACTGTTGAAAAATTGTTTATTTGCAACCATTATATATTCGACAAGAAAAATCCATGTTTGAGGTATACTCAGATATCAAATACTTTAATTTGTGTACATTCACGAAAAAAAGAAGAATCAATACGAATTAACAATTTTATTTCGTGCACACTTTATAAAATTTAGCAAAAAATTTTGATTGAATTTAGATTTTTAATAAAAATAGTTAAAATGGTTTCTAAAGATTTTTCTTATCATTTCTATCGATCGCAAATATATTTTTAAAGGAAATTGAAGTCACATTCCCTTATTGAGAAACTGCGGGACTCAACGAATCTTTTCATGCAAACACGTCTGCATTCAATTTTCAGAACATTTTTTCACCCTTAAGTTCATATTTATTCTTCCTAATTAAATTATATTCTTATATAAGGCTTTAAAAATCCCGGACATTTTACCATTTCCCTTTACTGAAGTATCAGATTTCCAATACAATAATATAATTTAATCTAAATAAATGTGTAGTCATTATAATAAATGAAGAGACTTATTTTTTTTCAACGATGGTTAGAGTTATTTTTTTCTTATTAATAAAGTTTTATAACCCTAATTTAGATTTTTTGATATTATAAAAAATAATTTTAAACACTTTGATAGGTACAGTTTGTAAATATTTTTTTCAACTAAATCTTTTTTAATTTTTCACTATGCTTCTATATTTGGCTTATGAAATTTACTGAATCCTTTTTCACACTAGAAGTATCATCATTGAATTTTAAGGTTCAACTGATTATGACAATTACCTTATTAAGAACATGGTACCAAGGAAGACTTTTTTTATATTTATAGAAAAATGTTTATGTGCATCATATTTAAATGCACGTAAAATATACTCTTAAG
This sequence comes from Trichonephila clavata, assembly GCA_019973975.1. Lineage (NCBI taxonomy): Eukaryota > Metazoa > Arthropoda > Arachnida > Araneae > Nephilidae > Trichonephila > Trichonephila clavata. The sequence continues at coordinate 357,162 of BMAO01025072.1, read as the reverse complement.
GAGATAAACATCATTTTCAAACAAACAATTATTTAAAACTTTAAACTTTTTTTAAAAAAATATTTCAATTTGTTAAAAATTCTACTTCTACAAATTTTAATACTTTTTAAACAATTTTTCACATTCTTGGAAGTGTTTTCTCCAATTTTGTACACGTGTAGTGTGGTATTAGTATTACTTATATTCTTACAATATTTTTCCCTTTCAAACCCTGAGAAGAACAATAAAAAAACTGTATCTATTTTTTAAGAGAATACCTGCTCATCTAAATTTTTATTTCATATTTAGAGTTATCAAACATAATATACAAAACAACCAGAAACAACCAACAAACCTGTCGATTTTAAAAAAGCCGTTGATTATTAAAATTTTGAATGGTTTTTCTTGACTGAAGATTTCTAAGATGAAAGAAGCCAAAAATTCAAAAGGGAGCTGAACAATCACCTACCTCAATACAGTGAAATGTACTGCAAGCTTGTAAGGCTCAACAAACAGAATGAAATAACACATCCCTTAAAATTTCCAAAAAATACAAAAATTCCTAACGAAAAAATAAGATCAGAAAATGACGACATCTCTCGATCTAAATATTGTTGTAAGAAGTGATGAAGAATTGATTTAATACAATAATCTTACATTAAATTATGACGTAATTTCTTATATTTTAGTTGTGTTTATATTTTTAAAAAAAAATTGTTGAATTAAAAATATTTTGTCTTAAAAATTTTCGAAACCCATTCTTATATTTTGAGTTGGCTGTTAGTTGAGTATAACATAACTTCACACTACAGGGTATTTTTAGGAACCAAAAACTGTCATGCTATTATAGGGGTACTAGTACTTATACGTATGTCTCTACGACAGCCTTTCTCAAACTATGGGGCGCACCCCCCCCCCTAGGGTAGCGTGATAACTCTACGAGGGGGCGCAAACATATTAAAAAGTCGAAACCAAAAGATTTTTTAGAAAAAAAATTATTAATTTACTGAAAGTAAACAATTAAAATACATTCTGACATAATAAAAAGTAAAATACACATTTGCATTGATGTAATACACTTATAAATGTATCGGTAATGCACAATGTATTTTATAATTAATTTAACAATAATAAGTTTAGAACAACATTATAATAATTATCAATGCTTCCATGGGCTTATCACATATGCAAAATTATATACAAAAATTAACATTTATATTGATAATTTGTACAGTTTATAATTATTCCTTTTACTGCTGAATTACGTAACACACAAAGTTACGTGATTCGCTCCCCAAAACCACCATTTTCTACGTAGGCACGCGTATGTGACATATTGGGGGGGGGAGAAAGAAAAAAATAAAAAGTAAATCCTCTGAAATAAGCAAGTCCTTCACAAACACTGTCAATGTCCTTTTATGGCATTCTAAAGACTTCGAAATAATTTTATGGATACCAGTGCACAGAAAACATCGTGCTTTGGAAAGACGTATATATACGTCCGGGGCAATTAATGCTTTGGCTGAGCGAGACGTTTGTATACGCTGGTGGCACTTAAGACGTTAAAGTCGTGTCGTAGCTTTAGCGTCAAAGTATATTATTGAGTTAAATCCATTGTTATTGTATGGAAGAAGGGCACGATGGAAATTATAATTGAATATTGGGTCGCTAATATTGAAATTTTGAGAAACACTGCTCCACGAGCTACAACAGCCTGCTAAAAACGCCATGACTTTTTCCAAGAGGACGCGTAAAGCATTAAAGTTTCTACGTAATCGATTGATATGCATACTAAGCAGGCTTCACTTGTTCTAGTTCTTGTTTTAATTTCGACACATGTTAGAAAGTTAAATAACGTAGCTACAGCTAAAAAATTTAGAACACATATTTAGATAAGTCATATAATTAAAATAAGGTAGTAAAAATCAGTATTTTGGTCAGGTTTAAGGCCCCATATCTCCTTAAATATAAATCGATGTGACTTGTACTCAACACATATAACTCGTTTATCAAGCCTTTAAGCAATACTAGATATCATAGAAATATAACCATCAATCATAGAAATCAAACACTAAATTCTGATGATTTAAAATTTTATACAAGTTTTTTATTGTAAAGATTTGATCTAACTTTATAATCATTTTTCAATTTCTACTATTATTCACTCTCTCTATATATTTATTTATATATATATTTATCTTGTTCAAATTTTCAATCGTTAATAAAATACTTTCTATTCATTCGATCAAGTTCAAATAATTTTTTTAAGCTTGTAGTGGATGACACTCGATGTTAATACAGTTTTTTCAATTATTAATCCATTAATTACCGGTTAATTAATTAAATAAATTTATTTACCGGTTTTCAACGCCAACTTAGGTTCATCTCCATTGTTGTAACAATGTAAATGCGAAAACCGGTTGTTCAGCCAAACTTGCTAAACAGGATGTGCATTGTTACAACAATGCATACAAATCATGTTCTTATTTTTAATTCCTACTATTAATTCATTCTCTCCCTATGTGTATATATATATATATATATATATCTTGTTCAGATTTTCAATCGTTAATAAAATACTTTCTATTCATCTATTCAAAGTAGGAATTGACTTAAAAAATTCTTTTTATATTATTTGTTATAATCATTTCCCAACGAAAAGATAATTATACGATTCTTAAGAAGAATTGGTAACGTATATCAAAAATATAAAATTATTACTTTTATTCGGTTTCTTCAATATGGAACTAAACAAAAGGCAAAAAATGCTCTTTTCTTCCATTTGAAAAGTAGAATAGTATTATATGCAAATTTAGTTAAATTAAAACATTCAGTAACAAAATGAAGTTCTCTTAGTAACTTAAAAAGATTAAAATAACCGATAAGAATGATCATGAATTATCTTGAGTACTTAACTCACTTTAATGGTTAAAGTGCAATTTTTTCAAATATGGGAACTTTTTGCTAAACTTGAACAAAACAAAATATGTAACATAAAAACTGAATAATCAATTTACAAGTATGAAAGCCTGGTGTCAAAATGAGAAAAATATACTTCATCATGTGGTACATAACATACGATTTAACTCTCGTCCTTTAATTAATTTCTTGAACGTTAAGCGAATTCTAGATATAGAGCTTGGATAAATTTTCTTGAATTATACGCTTTATTCAGTTCAAGCGTTTATGCAGTAATTCAAAGTTACATATGCAGGTAGTGTATCACTAACACCAGATCTTTTAAAAGGGGCAATTTTATGTGCAGCAAGTTGATACAAATCCAGCAATCTACCCATTTATAGAAAAGGTAGCTTAGAGTAAGAAATATTAAACTTCTTATCCAGCCACCTGATTCTTACATTTGAATAAAATAAAGAACGTCTAGGAATTTTTTACTAGAAATGCTTATGCAAATGGGGACTTAGGGAACTTGAGGAAAGCAATCATACTGCATGCTACCTCGACCCGAATTATACATTACGATTGAACGAAAGTATGAAGTAAAAAAATTGCATAATGCAAAATTGTGTAAATGACTCACCATAACAGCTTATGTCTGAATTTCTAAGGAAAATTTAAGGGGGGAAATATACACATTGGTTTTAAACAGAGCAACGATATCTGATTATTATGAGAGTCAACAGCTGCATTCAATTTTAAATTTAATTGCAAAATTTTCAATGCATTGTTCTTTATAATAACATCTTAATATAAGAGTTAATTTACAATAGCCCCGTTATTTTTATTTGGATTCTTAATCATGCATTAAAAACTTTAAAATACATGCCTTTAAAAAAGTATTCTCATTTTTAAATTAAACCATTTGCCCTTTCAACATAAATAAAAAACTAAGTTAAAATGTTATTAATTTGAACGAATATATTTGCAGATATTCCTGACATGCACTTGCTTAAAAATCAATTTTTCATTCAATTTTCCTTTTGAATATGTCTTTTTGATATTTATAAATGAATTTATGAGAATTATTTGTATGAAAATTAAAAGTTAAAAACCACAGACTTGCTCTATAAAATCTCCAATTCTCATTTAGTAATTTAACACCCCACGACCGTTCAACAAATCTTAAATTTCTAAGCATTTTCCTTCTTTCAAAATCAGCTTCTACCTTTGATTCTCAGAAAACGTCTTATTTCAATGAATAAAAAAAAGAAACTGAAATCTTGCTAAGAAAGCGAAAAGTCTTTTTAAATATTTCAAGGGAGTAGGGTTTATTTGGTATAAAAATAAAAACCGCCGAGTTAGGCATTTTTCTAACATTTCTGACGTTTTCGACGTAGAGAATAGATTTTCAAATTCACAAAAATTGTATAGATTATTTTTTTAAAACCTTCTCTATGCAAATAATTATGTTGAAAAATATTAAATTTTGTTTATTCGATAATTAAAATGTAGCCTGATTTCACGAAAGATGAGAACAGTATTTGCTTAGTAGATTTTCTTTTTAAATTAAAATCTCACATGAATAGAGAAAGGAAATGTTTTCCGTTTTTTGTTACGCTTTGCTTCGAATCTATTGAATTTGAGATGTGTGTAAAAACAGATTTTTTTTATAATCATTTCCATACGAAGCAAACGACAAATCCCTTAGTATTTAATCCTTCGCATGGAAGTTTTTTTTTATCTGCTATAATTCGCTTCTATATTTTCCAGTTTCTAACTCATCTCTTTTTTAAATCTTAACATGTTTTATTTGTTTGACTTCGATGTGCGAGTAATCCGTTCGCGTTTCAAGACTTGAAACAAAAGCGTCTTGATTTGGAGAGAGAGAGAGAAATATACTTTTGTTTTACATATATACGTATAATAGTGTACTGTCTGAAAAGATTTATGGAGGACTTAGACATTAACATAAATAATAAATAACAGAAAAGAGGGAAGGATTATAATAGTAAGGAATGGTTATATTTAGAGGAACTTTGGAAAGTCTGATTACGAAACACAAATAATTCCTTGTTAAATATCGAGACATATACAGGTCCATTTATATTATAATTTCACAAAATTTTAAATCCTTCCATTACTTTTCTAGTAATATTAGTGAGGTACACTTAATACCTAAAGTAGATTTCGAGAAAAGTTTGAGAAAAGCCTTCGAGGAGATTTTGAGAAGAATCTGTTTCTCGCAAATAAAAATTACTTTTCTTTTTAAAACTGAACAAAAAATTAAATTGATCACTTTAATTCCAAAATAATTTTCTTCGTTAACAGTTTTTTTTTTTTGCCCTTTTTTTCATTTTGAGCACAGAAATCCTCACTGAAACAAATTTCACTAGCCCTCCCAAATTAAGAGTTTTCAAAAGTTAGATACACCTAATGTTAACAATGCTAAGTTTGTAAAATGGTATGCATTAGAAAAGTTAGTATACAGGCCATGCAGTCATAGTATAATTGATTAAGAATATAGTATAGTTAATTTAGGAAGTTTATATACGAGTCATTAGAAAAGAAAGCATATACGCGAAAAAATAATGAATATTTTCCATTTTTAAAAATACGCCAATAATAATTATAATAATCGCAACAATATAGTTATTTAGTTCATAAATACTTCAGTTGTAGAAATTCCGATGTGTTGTCGCTTGACTTTGAAGCATAGTTTCCTGAATTGATTTCCTTCAAGAAGATGCTTCAAAAATTATTTTTTATTTTATGAAGTAAAATTTTCACTATATTTCCTCTATGTACTGGGTCGTGAGATATCTGATTACATATGAGTAATGCGCAGTGTAGTATATATGTAAAAAAGAATTTAGAGGCACATAAAATTGCTTTGAGTATTTAAACGCTTGTAACGGTTTTTCTGGCTCCATCTGCGTCCCTTGATGCCAACAAAATATGCTATCTTTAAACTAATACGTTGTTTTTGCTTTGGATTACGAGAAACATTTTATCAGAATTACTTTACTAAGCTACTTTTAACTTCAGTTCAAAACATACGATGTATTAACTGGTATTAGGTAATCCTCTCAGCTGTATTAGAACGAAAACAACATCTGCCTTTGATTTGTTCTACTTATTCTGTCAGGCGCCACCCGTTTACTTACTGACGCTGAAGTTATGGCGACGCAGTTCTGTCATCTACCAAATGGTCAGATGAACATGGGACGCATTATCAATTTTTGATGATAGTGTCGATAAGTTTATTTTTGCCAGTTTGTCATAAGCATTTCAATGTTGTGTTTTACAGCGCTTAATTCAAATAGTAATAATAAAGTTTGTATGGTTATTACAGGTAAAGATTTGTTTATGTAACCACCCTTTAAATTTTCATGTTTCAATAACTGCTGGTACAATTGCAAGAATAATATATTTAATGAAAATCAGCATTTTTTTAAAACTTAACAGACGAGAAAAGCACTGCTGTACATATTAAAAGATTGAACAGATCGAAAAAAAAGGTATTTGTTGCACTTGTTTTGTCTATGTAGGAAATAATAATCACACAAGAGGTAAAGCTATGTTTTTAAACTTTTGATACCTGAATCTGCAGCATTAATTGAAAAATGAAAATAGGAACCATTAAGAAATTGTATAATAAGTGAAAATTAAAAAAAAGAAACAAAAAAACAGTAGAAATTTTTTTTTATCCATTTATTTTATATAATGTTAAGGCAACTTTGAAATTTATTTCCAAAAGTTCAACTGGATTCAAGACGTAATGAAAGATATTTTTACAATTTGTCATGAAATAAAAAAAAAAGTCCTGCTCTATTCTCAATTTTTATATTTTATCTAGTTTTGAATTCAAATAGAAGGGATATTTCATCATCCACTTTCATAAAAAAGATTTAAAACACAATGAAAGGTTTTATAATGTGAATAGTTATGCAAAATACCTGAGAATAACGAGATGTATTCCAACTAAAGATGCAAGCCATATTATGAAAACTTGGTGAAGACTAATTCTAATAAATTTCAAAACTGATATTATAAATTCCACTTTGAAATTTATTTAATTGAAAAAATTTATACTCGAGGATCTCTTTAATAGAATGTATATGCGACAATTTGTTTATAATCCAACAGCACTTTTTTTCTGCTTTTATACTTTTTTAAAAAAGCATTTATAATATACAAAAATGTTAAATTCAATTTGTAAATATTTTAAGAAGTTTTCATAAAGTTTAAACACTTATGAACATGGTATTTTTTGCATTCTTTATGAATAATCTATATTCTTTTGTATCCATATTAAATGGGATTTTATTTCTACTAAAAATTATGATGTACTATACTGTTTTTTCAAATCAGAAATATACTTTTAATTCATTTTATTTGTAGTGCATTTCTCTGCTTATTTCAATAGCTACTTTAGAAGTGCTCTTTTAAAAATTCACTGATATTTTTCTAAGTATTTCTACTATATTTATGCAAATACTGAAGTTGCTACAGCAAGCAGCCGAATCTTTCGTTATCTAATAAAAGGTTTTTAAAATCTTAAGAGACTGTGTTGAAATAATACATCTGTGATGTTTTTATTTATAATTCAATAACTTTATTGATATTTTTGTTCCTCCATTGAAATAAAAATATATTCATGACGTTACATTCAATTATTTCCATTCAATTTATAAATTCCAATAAATATGATATACATAAATATGATTATTGCAACAGAATCTTAATGCAATTTTTTCTGTTGATTTCAGTTCTAAAATTTATTTTCTCCATTTATTATGCCTTTAATATACATTTAGCAAAGTCCACGAATGGGTCTTGTAAAGTAACGAATGAACAATATTTAAATTTACAGTTATATATAGGGTTGTTCGGAAAGTAATTTCGTTTTTTTTCCGACAGAGGATTTAATTGTATTTTTTTGCACCCAACTTTACATTTAAGCCGTATAATTTTTATATGCTTTGAGAGCTCATATAGCAAGGCTTGTGTGTGAAAAATTCCAATTACTTCTACGCAGTAGTTTTTGGTTGGCGCCTTTTAAATATGGAGATCGATAAGCAGCATTTTCGACCTATCTTACTGTTTTACTACAGAAAGAGTAAAATGCTGTTCAAGCCAGAAAGAAATTGACCGATGTATATGGAGAAAGTGTGTTGACAGTACGCCAGTGCCAGAACTGGCTCGCTAAATTTCGATCCGGCAATTTTGATGTCGAAGATGCACCACGTTCGGGAAGGCCGGTTGAAGCTGATAAAGACGCGATAAAGGCATTAGTTGATGCGAACCGGTGAATAACAACACGTGAGATCGGATTGAGGTTAAATTTATCAAATTCAACAGTTTATGACCGCTTGAAAGGCCTGGGATTATCCTTGAAGCTCGATGTATGGGTTCCCCATGTTCTCACAGAGAGAAATCTGTGTCGCCGCATTGACATCTGCGATTCGCTTCTCAAACGTCACGAAAATGAACCATTTTTGAAGCGCATCATCACTGGGGACGAAAAATGGGTTGTATACAACAACGTCAAACGCAAAAGGTCATGGAGCAACAAAGATGAACCGGCTCAAACCATTTCCAAAACCGATATTCACAAAAAAAAAGGTGATGCTGTCTGTTTGGTGGGATTTTAAAGGAATCGTTTTTTTTTATCTTTTACCAGATAACACAACGATTAATTCGGAAGTCTACTATCATCATCTGGACAAACTGAATGATGCACTTCAACAGAAAAGGTCAGAACTAATCAACAGGAAAGGTGTAGTGTTTCACCAAGACAACGCGAGACCTGACACAAGTTTGGTCACTCGCCAAAAGCTTTTACAGCTTGAATGGGATACAATGCCACACCCACCATATTCTCCAGACCTGGCAGCATCGGATTATTATTTGTTCCGGTCACTCCAAAATTTTTTAGACGGTAAAACCTTCATCTCAAATGAGGAGGTCAAAAACCACCTCGATCAGTTTTTTGCCAGCAAAGACCAAAAATTTTATGAGCGTGGAATTATGCTACTACCAGAAAGATGGCAAAAGGTGTTGGATCAGAACGACCAATATATAATTTAATAAAGTATTTGTTTATTATACGAAAACTGTCTTTCATTTCCACAAAAAAAACGAAATTACTTTCCGAACAACCCAATAGTGATGGGATATCTTTTTCATGCATTTACATTTCATGGAACAAAAACTCAAAATAATTATTAGATGGATTTGATTTACAGGAAGTAAACTTTTCTACCTTTCATCCATTCTTCTTTCCTTGTGTAAATTAGTTATAATTAATATTGCGGTATCTAATAATTTACTTGTAAAAGAAAATACTGGCGTTCCTAAAACAACTGTAAAATTGTAAAATATCTAAGTAAACGTGATAGATGCATTATTAAAAAAACTTTTTCGCTTTCAAATAAAGCAGTTTACTTAAAGTATTCTGTTACTCATTGATAAAAATATGATTCAAATCATACAAGTCCGAAGAAATATTACATAATCTTAAGTTCAGGAAATCTAGTCTGTAAAAGGAACACGTCAAAAAAGGTTAAAAAAAATTAGAAATGTTAATTTTCCTTTCTTACTTAAAAGTGCAGTTAGAACTTACATTTCACTACTCTTAGGCAAATGAAAGATTGGCATAAAAAAAAGTAAAGAGCAAGTATAATTGTACGACGCTAACTGTCTACAAATAACTCTACCACTCTAATAACAAATACCAACTTTATTTACAACTAACTACTCAAACCTTATACATTACCAACTATATCGCACTCCTCATATCATCTCACAAACTCTACCAAACTTTATTTCTAACGCCCCTCTCTTTCTGTCATGCCATACACACAACTCTCCACTACCGGAGATACACGTACACAACGCCTGTTCTTATCAGCTTGACATCTGGTACAGGATGACCACAGGGTGTCCCTAAGATGTTTCGTAATTTTTGGATGATGGCTTGAGATTAAGGATTTATCCCGTCTCGAGCACGAGTTGCAACCGTTTTTGCACTAACGACAGGGTTCAGCTCTTTAACAGAAATAGCTAAGCCCTTTAACTGGTTCTAGGACAGACATATCCACGTACGTACAAAACGGCGCTGTTGAAGCAGCGCCATCTATAACCTTAACAACAATGAAAAAATAAATTAATGTCGTTTTTCGCATTAAATAAAATACATGAATTGTTATATAGTGTTTATTTTTATTCACAGCATGGTACATAACTTTAGTCTATTGTCTTTATAGTGTTATTTATTTATTTTCATTCTTTTAGGTAGAAACTCTGTGGATCTATTGGTGAACGATTGTTTTAAAAATCTCTGGCGATTCATCCTGTAATGACATTATTATTCGCATAGCTACAGAAATTATAGAAATCAGTTCCACTCAGAAATTAAAATGGCAGGAACGATGAACGTTGTACGTTTTGGAGGAGTATCGAATGCAAGTCACGTGGGTAACGTTTCAGCTCCTAATTGCCATCCGGCACAAACAACAGAATCCGTAGTTCTGTTTTCTCTTGCTTGCGTTGGAATGGGAGCCAACATTTTCTTGATGCTACTGATTTTGACGAAGAAGCCTCTCAGACGGTAAGAAATGAACTCTTGTTTTGAATCAATTGGTAGTAACTATTAGTAAAAAAAATTCTTCAAAGGTGTAAAAAATATTTTTAAGCTTCATAAAAGCATAAGTCTTGAATTTTGAAAATTATTTTCCTATTTAGTGACACAACGGCTATACTTAGGCAATTAACAGAAAGAATATTCTAGAATAACTTCTAAAATATATAAAACTTCGGAATGTCGTAATATATATAAATCACAGAGTAAATTTTAAAATATTTAAATAATTTTGCAACAAATTTGGTTGTAGACTTTGATTGTAAATTTGGTAACTCTTAAGGTTAAATTAAATAATTAGATAATTATTTAAATGCAATTACAGTCGACTCTCGATAATTGAAACCTTCGATAATAGGAACCTCTCAATAATTTGAAGCATATGCACAGCCTCTAGAAAAACTCTTGATATTTCGAACTAAGACTATACGTTTTGTTACAATCAATATTTCGAAGCAAAATTTGTGGCATGCCAGACTACAACACGCGATAATTCGAAGTTATCTTGTAAAGCTCTCGACAATTCGAGCACTCACTATCATGTAGAGTCCTGTAGCAAACAGGATGGAGGTTGCGTGTTTTGTGTTGTCTTTGCGTGTCTCCCCTGTGATGTTGCCTCTTTGATGACCATCTGTGGTCAATTAAGTGAACAATAGAGCAACCGCGCCTGTTGTCAGCCATCCATATCTTTCGTTTAACACGTGGCCTTACTACACATGTGTTCATAAAGGATGGTCCACTATTGTGAAGAAGAGATGCGTAGGATTGTGTATGAATGCATTGAATGTATTCTGTTTTAATACAGGACTTTTAGCTTCTGTAAAATATCTATACTGAATAATATGTACTTTTTAAAAATACTTTAAAATAATTTAATACAAATGTACAATTGTTGTTTTATTACATAGTTTCAAATTTAAATGCGTTAGAAAAATATTCTCTTCGTCTATTTTGGGAATTTTTTTCTACCTTTTTGATAATTCGAAGTTTTTCATTGGTCCCTTCAACTTCGAATAATCGAGAATCGACTGTACTGTTTTGAACAAAATGCTTGGTATTGGAGATGAAGAATGAAAGTCCGGAGTACTTGAACCCATGTCATTCATCCCCCACGAACATTGTTTTGACTTTGGTTTATCAAAAACGCGTTTATATTTAATTTTTTCCCTTTCAAATGAGGCTGTGGATGGGTAATTACTATTGCAAACCAAAAAAATTCCCCAGGAGCTAGTATCACTTTTTATTGGGGCACCATATAGGTGGATAACAGTTACCAAAATGTAATTTTGACGCCTACTTTCCTCCCCTGAGGGAAGGAAAGTAGGCTTCTCTGACCTGAGTCATCTGAGCGCTGATGGTGCGAAATTGTACTAGGCATTTAATTTCACCGAGAGCACCCAAGCCAGAGAGCACTTTAGAGATCTTTAACACAACCGTATCACATTAACGCTGGAGAGTTTTTGCATCATGAAAATCCAACTACTTATGCCAAGGTTGACTAAGGAAATTTGGGTGTACAAAACCAGCGCCTAACTACACCACCCATCCGGCTAACAGGTTCATTTATCCACAGAGAAAATTCAGATAGGATTATGAAGTGTAATATACTTATATAAAGAAAAGTAAAATAAAAAAAATTATTTTACATTGTTACAATGCCTAATTTAATTATTTTTTGCAGCATTGTAGTTGTGTCTATTGATTATGAAACAACCTGGGGTAAAATTTGAAGTTTTTCGCACAATGAAGCAATATTTACAAACCTTGTAGTTGTGTCTATTGATTATGAAACAACCTAGGGTAAAATTTGAAGTTTTTCGCACAATGAAGCAATATTTACAAACCTTAAAGTGATATTCTCAAATGGTATTATATATATATATATATATATATATAGTATAATAAAATGAAAAATAACAAGACAAAATTATACAACCAACAAAGCTAAAAGTTGGAAACCATATTCTAAGGAACATAACTATAAAACAAATGGCGGGATAGAAATTGTACTAGATTTAAATAAACGTATGTATAACAGGAAACAGAGTTAGAACTTTAAAATGGAAGAAACCAAAAGAATCTATGGACTAAAATGGAGACCTATTATGATTTCTAAAGCCGTTGCTGAATTAGGACCAGCAAAATTAGGGTTAAGTATACTTTACGGATCCACCTTCCTTATATCAATACACCTTCTTTGTGTTCATCTTAGATAAAAATTTGATTTTTCTGAGTCATATACATTTGAAAGTAATATGAATTTTTTAAAGATTTTTAATTGACCTGAAATAGATCCAAGTGTTAATAATTTCATTGCCAAATTAAAATACAAAATCAAATAATGCTATTAAAAACGAGTAATATTTTAAATTACTGTTTCACGAATTTTAAAAAATAGAAAAGTAATAAGAATATTTTCGTGAAACTATTATTATTCAGCAACTATTTTGTTGGCTTAGAGGCAGCGTGCCTACTTCGCAAGCCCAAGTTTGCGGATTCGATCCTGGTTGGAGTCGAAAGATTTTCTAGATGAGAAAATCGTTGGCATGCATGTCATAGGATTATGTGGCATGTAAAAGATCCCTTGAGTATCGATTTGGCTCTGGTACTCTCGGCAAAATTAAATCATGACAATATTTAACATCCGACGAGAGGTTGGGTTCAAATTAAGTCAAGCATCGAAATTTGATAGCGAGAGCCGCTACTAGACCCTATGAAATGGCTCTAACATTTGGGAACTTGCCGTGTCTGCAAAGGCTTCGTTGCCAATATGCAGCCCTTTAAAAAAGATTTAGTAAAATAAATTCTTCGAAAATAAAACGTATCATTTCTAGCATGAGAGGTTACTTTCTTTCTTTCTTTTTTTTTAAAAAATACGTTTTGAGTCATTACCAGAAACATTGAATCCAAATAATTGTAAAATATCTTTCTTAGGAAATATTCATACCATTTGATTATGTGATTTTAAGTTACTCAACTCTCTTAAATAAATAACCAGACATTTTAGTTTTTCTAATAAAATATTGAACTTTTTTGTAATCTTTACTACCTCTTTTGAAATAAAGGTGTTTCAATTGAAAATCACATAAGATAAAAATTTTTACTGAATATTTGTGCATTTAATTTATAACATAATTCAAACTGGAGCAAATGTATGGTATAATTAATGTTTGAAATTTCAAAAATAAGACTAGTTTTGCTTTCTTAAACATATTCCCTTTTTTTATTTCCTCGATCAGTAAGTAAAAGAAAAAAACATTGTATCATATGCACATATATTATATTTAAGAACAAAACTTTATTTTCTGTGTAAATTAGCAACACTATTTTAAAAAACAAGACTTATAAAATTCATTAAATAAAATTTTAAACAAATAAGTTATGCTATAAATTTTTTATGTAAAATACAATGACTTAACAAGCTAAGTAATACAAGACCAGAAAAACAAAAAATATTTGCGTATGAGTATCAAAAAAAAAAAAAGATTGATAAAAATGATTGATTACTAAATGTAGCATTTTTATGAAATAAAATTATTTTATTTGCTATTATATTAAGAAGAAAAGTATACTCTCAAGAGTGTACTGCGATATAGTCTACTATAAGTTAAAACAGTATAGCTGTCTTTGCCAACTATACGAGAGACTGAAATAAATGCGGAACACATTTCCAGACAGAAACTTTAAAATTGACAACATTGTAATTCATAATTCTGTTAAAAATGGGAAGGTATTGCTTAAATGAGTAATTTTTCAGTTTAACATGTTTAGAGATAGCTCATTTTGTATTATAGTATAGAATAAAATACGCGAAACACATTTTATACCTGAAAAAAGGGCCAGTTAAGGAAAAAATGCATAGTAGGATATATCTACTACGTATACCCGTTGTTTGCAAGGATGAATTACAAAATATAACAATCAAGATGGAAAAATAAAAATAATTAATGAGGTTAAAATTTACTTAATATTTTGAATAATTTTAAGTAAATTGCAGATTAAACTTCAATTAAAGAATGATTTAGATAATAAAACAATAAAGTCAAATTAATAAATGCAGCTGAATTATTTGATATTTCCTCGACTCATCTGTCAGTCAATACATAAACATTATTTAAGTAAAATATATAAATGTTATCTTTACGCCACTGTGAGAGACGATATGCACAACTTCGTTCTTAGTGTATCTCTACTCAATGAAACAAACACGCCTGCCAAATTTCAAATCTATAGGTCTAATAGCTTTGGATCAGAGAGTTGTGTGTGCGCAAGTTTCTTTTCTCCCCCCCCTCTCTCTTTGTATATATATATATATTGAAAGATATATATATAATATTTTGCCCTGCTGTAACCCCTAAGAGCTGATTTCCATAAAACCTATTATCAGCGGATCTTTACTCAACACAAGAAATATGACGGCCAAATTTCAAGTTTGTAGCTCTAATAGTTTTGGAGATCTCAAAATGAATGAATGAGTAACTTTTGTCATAAATATATATACAGAAATGCTTCTCTCTATAGGACAGTGAGGACCGGAATTTAATATTTTAGTCGTACACCTGTATACATAAAAAAATATTCTAAATTTGGATCTTTTCTTTAACATTATTCAAAAGCATGTTTACCGAAAATTCGATGAAAGAATACTTAAATACTGCATGCGTGTGTGACATATAGACAATACCAAGACTCTTCTCAAAATGCTCAGATTATGCATTTTTAAAAAAATTCAGTACATTTTACTGTTTAACATGCAAGATATTTATTTCATTCTTTAATGCTTTCCCTCTATGGTCAGCTCTTTCTGATCTCCAAACAATTTTGGTAAATTGAACCTATTTTTTAATTTTTTTAAAATTTTTTGCAACCACTTTTATTTTAAGAACCATGATAACTGGAGTTTTAATTTTTAAAGAAAAGTAATAAGAGAATTTGGACATTAATTTCATATAGCTTTAAATTAATTGCACTAAAAATCTTATCTGCTTTTGTAAGAAATGGCTCAAGCTTCTCGATCACCATCCGCACAAACAATGAAATTAAAAATAAAACTACTTAAAAGATATGGTTATATATTATGCTTAAGAGACTATAAACAGTATTAAACTGTAATCTTAAGCAAAATTTGTGGTTCAGTTATAGTATTTTCAAAATGAACCTAAGTATTTCGCACTTAATTCTAAAAATATTGTAAAATATGTAACTTTTAAACGTTGCAATGTTTAATTCTGATAGGAACAAATCTGTAATTTAACTATCTAATGCCCATTTAACCTAAGTTTTTTGATAAATCTATAAAATTAATATCGAAGGGCATAATTATAAATTTCATTTTTTTATTAACTTCTGTTCAGTAATTTTAATATACGAGGGTTGATCAGAAAAAAGGTTACAAGCCGCAGCATTTGAAAACTACATATTGTGGAGAATTTTCCCCCAAAGTGGAGAAAGATGGTGCTACTTGTTATACAGAGGGTTTACAGGTAAGTAGTGAAAGTTCCCAGACGGTTCAAGACGATCGAAATGGCAATACTTATGAAATTGGTGTCGTTTAAAATTGGACTCTCGAAATTGGTCTCTTTGCAATGAGTAGACAACATGTAGCAAATTTGTTCCACTCTTTTTAATCAGGCAGTCAAGATGTCGAAAATTGCAATATGACAGGGAGCTGTCGGCCAAGTTCTTCAACGACAGAAATCAACACGGCACGAATTGAAGAAATGATTCAAAATGATTGACGGGTAACTGTGCGTGAAATCTCGTCAGAGCTGAGCTATGGCAGCTTGCAACATATCGTTTCTGATGTGCTGCGATATTCCAAGATAGTTATGTGAAACCATTCTTCGAGACCTGGCTCAATGGACTAGGACCTGATTTCTCCCAAGACATGTTAAGCAATTGAGTCCTGCTTTCTGATAATTGGTGATTATGTCGAAATGTGATAGGCATGTATACCTCTAAATTCCCTTTTGTATTTTCTGTCTAGCAATAATAAATACTTTTTTATTCGACTTGTAACCTTTTTTTTTGGATCAACCCTAGTATATCTTACATAACGTAATTATGTAGCATTTTGTTGAATATCTTTGAATATTTTTATTAGAAAACATCATTTTTAAATATCAAGTGATGGAAGTAAACACCAACTTCAAAAATTAAAATTATTTTTTTATGAATGAGTAGATGCTTTCATGAAATTCTTCATTACTTCTTAATTGGCTTTGATTTCTGCATAGGTGGTTTCAAGCAATTCATCAGACATCAGAGCCTTTTTCCTGATGAAAAATATTCCATCTCAATTGGTTCATCACTCCTTTTTGAAAAAGTGTGCCTTATAATCCTTACAAAAATCCTTCAAAAGATTTTCAACTTAAGAAAGCTTTGTTACCAAAAAATGGCAGTTTTCTTTTAAAAGTAGAAGGTACTTTTTTCAAACATTATGGGATTTTTTAATTTGAAAAACTTAAATCAAAGAACCTTCTTAATATTTTGAAATTCTTTCATCTACCAAAAATATGCTACTGTTTGTGAAAATTACAAAATATGAATGAAGCATCAGAAAAAAAGTGAAATGTATTTCACACATTTAACGGTTTAAATAAGAGATCAAATTTACCACACACAAGCAATAGAATAAAAATCTTAAAAACAATATGCTGTGCCCCACGAAGCGATGAGACCCTGTACACGACACGGCATCCAATCATACATATTCTAAATGGCATGCTAAGGAATGACTAATCCAGACTAACTCTTTTTTTTAACCCAAATTTCAGCCGTACTCTCTACCTGGCTAAATGTTCGAACGAGTCACCGACAAATAAAATACTAGACATAATTAATGAGAGACATATCCAGGAAACGTGAAGATCATGGAAGATACAGAACTTGTTTTACACAGAAGGCTTCTATATTCAGGGAAAATGCGTGGGTGGGTATTATCTTGCTGAAATACAAATCCAGGATTGTATATCTAGTTAGGGCTTTCGGCTCCACAACGCCCTTGATGCAGCTTCCTTTGTTAAAGATTCACCATAATTTGGTATAAGCCCAGGATATCCAATCGCTCTCTGGGACCATAATAGCAGGTGATTGCTCATTATGACGCTAAATAAGACTTCTCGGGCGAAGCTTTCACGTCTGTTGCATTTGACGAGTACTCGTCAATCGTAATAGTTCAGATTATAGCAGGACTGATATAAGAAGACGACTTATCACTAACTGGCCCACCATTAATTTGTTGGTGTATCTATTGTAGTTGAAGGTTTCGGTGTTTATTGTTAAAGGACTGCCCACAGAGGAATCTTTTTATGTAGCCTATGCAACAGTAGACGTTTGAGAATAATGGGAACAGAAATAACACACTGTGCGATCCAGTGCTGTGTCAACGGACGAAAAGACGCTGTACGGTCCGTCACCAACTTGGGATGAGGTGTCTGTTGTCCTTTTGTGATGTAATATTGCGTTGTTTCTTGCCAGAGTTTTGGCCTGTCCAGGCTTAGATGGTTCATGTTTTTCCCACATGACTCATTGTTGTGGCATTACGCCTCGTGCTTGAGTGAGTGCTCACATTAGTCAAGTCCATTCTCACAGTGGCTGATCATGCGACTCCGTCCGAACTTCTTTAGTTGCTCGTATGGCCCTCTGAATTTTTGTTGAGGCATATTGATTTCTAATTAGTCACTCACAGCAATCAAATGAAGATACACACATTTCAATGCACCTTTATAGCGCTTACATCGCTCACTTGGGAAATTTTGAGGATATTTCTTGATCTAATCATGTATGCCAACTTTATAATTCTAATCATTTGTATAACCAGACATGTTTGTTCAATTTGCGTGATTTCTTCAATATGGTGGCAATTTTCACAAAGAGTAGTGTAGACCTTAGATTGGACCTGTTATTGGACCCTATCTGAGTTTGAATAGTGAATTAAAGGCAAGTTTAACTTTTTTCTTACCTTTAGATCAAAGAGAACCAAGGAAAATAAAATTCTGTCTTTTTCTTAGAGTGATAGCGCTTTTTTAAGTTAAGAAGATTTTAAATATTCAAAGGCACTATAGCATGGTGTATGCGTAGCTTTGGTCTGCTTCATGGTATGAATAGTCTTTCGGGTTTTTTAATAATTTTAACTTCTTTATTTATTCTTCAGATTACCTTCCATAAAATAGTAGACGATTCTCTTTTAGTATGGTAAGTGTTAATTTTCAGTTTTCAGTCTGGTATCCATTTTCAAGGATACCTAAGGAAATAAGATTGTGTACATTCTGCCTTCAAATAATATTTTTGATGAATACGCTTGTTCTTAAAGCAGTAATTGAAGAGTGTTTCAACATCAATTACCTTTCAAGTGTCTATGTTGATCAGAGTGACAACATCATTGAGAAAGGTATAGGCTCGCCTTGCCCAAGTTCCATCTACAGGTACTACAATTCTTTTTATTGTTTTCATTTTCCTTAATAGTCTTTTGCACATCATTTTGAAATGATTCCTCTCAAACAAATTTTGCAGCGCTTAAGAATTTCTGATTATATATGAGGTGCCCATCTCGTAGGGGGTTGAATGAGATTCATGATACCACAAAACATTGATTTAACTTCTGCACCTCTTCCAGTGGAACGTATCTATTAGCAATAGTTGCTGTTTGTGTAGTCTGAGGAAGAAAAATTCAAATTGTAAGTACAAAAAGAATGAAAACTATGAAAAGTAATAGTGCCGCCAGACAGATTTCCATTATCACATATTTTACACCTCGCATCATTCTTTAAAACGAATGAAAGTATTTTTAAGTTATAATGTCATTAAGAAAAGCTTTGTGAAAAACTTTCATTTAAATCAGGGATCTTTCTTTTGCGCATGATTACTCTTAAATCATCATTTACTTCGAAATTGGATTTACTTGCATTACCATTTGATGAATTATTACTGCTAATATTAATTTTATCATCAAAAAAGATACCTCTACATTTTTTTGAAAATTTACTTGATCTGACATATTAAAATGTGTTAATAATAATACATATAAGCAAAGTATTTAATTTACACTGAATGCAGCCAAACTTAAAAAATACTCAAAGATTCAAAAAGCAATAAAGAAACTTCAGCACAGAACGAAAAACATTTGCTCTGAAAATATGTAAGAGCAAATGAAAATCCTTCCAGTTACATTACAGTTAATAACAAACAAATAATTAAAACACTCTGAGACTCTTTTAGTTACCCAGGTTTAAAAGAGAGTTCAATGTTTACATTTTTCTCTCACAAAATATGTGTAGCATGTTAGTTGATTGTTATTCAAAAGTCATTTTGACACGCTTCTAATTTATATATTATCAAATATGTTTCATCGTTGTAAAGGGCTTGAAATGGGAATTTTAGAAACATCAGAAACACAAAATCGATCTTTTGAAGATATTTAAGGTATTGATTCCCTGTAAAATAACAAGAAGGCATAAGAATGTTCAAAAATATGTTTTTCTCAAAAAGATAATACCAGTTCATATAAAAGAATACAAAAATCCCAGAAGGTGAAAGATGAAGAAGGAAAGACGGTTGGTGATATTATAATTTCGGACCCATCATTCCGTTTTTAACTGATATTTTTCATTTAATTGAGCAATTATTTATAACTTCATTTCAAACATTAAACAATTTTAATGTTATTATAAAAACCTCCATTCATTTTAAAAACCAGAAAAAAAAATTGAATAAGGCAGGAAGAAAAACTTTTTGAGAGAGTGTTGTATGACTATGGAATGTTTTTTTAAAATAATTAATCTAAAAAATAGAGACTTTGAATAATTAAAACTAAGATTTCGTTTTAATAAATATGTTTTGTTTTAAAATTATACCACCCACAATAATGGACACAACTTTTCCAAAAATGTGCTATAGTGGCCATCACACAAATTTTCATACACATCTCGACGAATGACCCTTTGAAAAGAATTAAAGCATGGTATTCAATAATTATTTGATGGAGTTTTATTACTTTTCATCCATATTTACGTATACCATTCTGTACTTAGATTTATTTAATTCTATCCGGAGTGAGGCATCGTTGTTTCAAAATGTGTGAGATTACTCAGCAGCATAGAGTATGTGATACATATTTGTAGAATTAATAATTTAGAAACATAGTTTGCTTATTTATATATATATAATAAGTATAAATATAAATAACTGCAAAGAAAATTCTTGATTTCCCTTAAAGATTATTTTTGAAAAATTGTTCTAAAATCATCACACACACACGAATAAATATTACTATTAAATACACAATATACTCAAAACTCGTATTGGAAAGTTTACAAAATGGCAGAATTCAGATAAGCAATAGTCCCTTCTTCCTTGTAACAGTGGGAAATCAAAGTCGCTAATTGGTCTTTTGTAGAAGAGTAATTTTCTCTTGCAATTTTCCTAAAAGCAAAGTTTTTACAGAGCAATTATTCAATTTCAGTTGTTTCTCAGAGGACAAAAAAAATATTAAGACACGATTTAATTTAAGATATATGCTGTAAGAGGAATATGCTAATTACTCTTTACGGTAATATAGTTTAAGTCTCTTTACAAAAAGTAATTAAGCTGGGAAATAAACAAAAAAGTTTATTGTAATTTAGGTGTATAGTAAGAATAACAATAATTTTATACATCGCAAAAATTTTATATGATATTACTTCCCATGTTTATGGGAAAATTATTTCTTGTGCACATTTATTACATTTGCAATAGTTCCAGTAGAAGATTCTTGCCCTCTTTGTGTATACAATGTATATTAAATAATTGTACAGTAGCAATAATATTTTGCATAGTAAATTTTGGGATAATTGTTTTAATATTAAGAATAAAGGAAACACTCATTTTTCAATAAATTTGCTACAAATCCGCTTTGTTAGCAGAAGAGACATATTTGACATTTATCAACAAACATCAGACTTAATCTTTAAGCGGTTAATTCAATATTAAAATAATTAGTATCAAAATAAATTAATCATATGGAGCTCAGTTTAGTTTAAACAGATTCTAACAAACAATAACAATGTTTACTTATCTTGCAATCTGTAAACAGTAGACTTATATAAGGATTGCCCAAATGAAAAGTGGACAGATGCGATTGTGTCAGAATGAGTGCAGCTATAGCGGAGCAACAAAACAGGCACAGAAGGACGGTAAGAAGTGTACACCCCATATGATGTTTAACAGTGAAACCTTTAAGACATAGAGGGAATTATTTGAAAGAAAAGTTGTGCCATATAAGGATGCATCCAGATTAGAACGAAGTGAGGTAGTATGGTTTCTGATTGCGGGAGGCGAGTTTAATGTTGATATCTATCGGTGAATAGTGGCAGTCCAGGGCGAACACTGTTTAGGTCGAAAGTCTTGGAGCAGTTTGTGCAATTTTTTCCCATTTTAGTAATAATAATTTCTTTTTCTATTCTTAATTTCAGCATATTTTCCTTAAAATATACTAAGCAAATTTAAAAACAACAAAAAAATCCTCATACCTCCATTTAAAAAAAAAAGTTGCCGCAAGAGTAAGTTGGATACCTGAAAGGAATCTGGGCAGGACTTCCTCTAGAATCAAGCACGTTCTTTCTAGAGTGAAGACATAGACCTGCTTCTGAAATGATGAGATCTGTGTTACAACTCCCAAAGGATTTCTTTTTATTTTCAATAAAGTGATTCGTTGTGTATTGCGCTTGTCCACTTTTCATATGGGCAATCCTTATAACAAGATCCGATTCAAGCAGACGCGGTCTGAATTTTTTGTAAAATTGCTCTGATTGATTTATAAAGCCGAATGATTCAGTTATTTCTTTTCAATTCACTACATTTCTTCTCAAATAGTAATGCTTATTTGAATACTTCATGTTTCCTTCACAATACAAGATAGTCATATCAAGCATCAGATGATAAAGAAACCCAAGAGGTTAATTGAAGGGAATGCGTCTGAAAACTCATTATAAGTGTCTATCTTTTTTCTGGAAAAAGTTGGTTGTAAAAAGAAAATTTCCGACTTTTACAACTTTTTAGTTCGTAGCCTTAATCCTAAATACTAAAAAAAATTAAAAATTTTATGCACTTATTTTAACAAAAAATTGCTGAAATTAATTTTAAATTTAAAAAAATTTGTTTCATTAACAATACTCTAGAGTTTCCAGTTAACAAGCTAATATTGTCGAACCTCAAATTTCTGGGGAGGTTAAGTAAACACAAATTTTATGATAATGAACTATGATGTATGCTTTAATTCAATCAAAAATGACTTAATATATCTTAAACTTATCAATCAAATTGCTTTTTTTAATTGTAATATCGTTTTATTATTTAAATTATTGTCTCAATCATATCAGCGCGTAGTATAAAATGGCTGCTTGACAGTGGTTTAAATGCATTTTACTGAAATACATTCAGCTTTTAAGGAAAAATAAAAAAAATTACTCACTCATAAAATCTCCGCAGAAATTTTTGAGATTGATCTTTTTATTCATAGTGATTTTCATAATGCAAAATCGAAGACAAGTAATTCCCATTTTATCTTATTGGATAAAAATACTAAAATACAAGAGATTTTAAGATTTTTTTTACGAAATAGAAATGAGAATCAAAATGTTCAAGACTTTCTAACTTTTATTATGGCCACGGCTTGCAATAACTGCATTTAATCAAGGGGCTGATGCACAGTTAAATCACTAAGTCGTCATGTTTGCGTGATGTGGAAGCTTGAAGAGTTGGATTGCAGCTCAGGTGTCGTCCTCATCATTTGATCTTAGTTCAAAATTATGAGGTTCGTTGCCAATATTTATCGTGCTACTTTTAAAAGTTCTACGTTAGTAAACATGAAAAAACTAAACTTTTATCGAAACACATCATTCTTACCCAGAAGCAGTTGAAAGAAGTAAAAACATCAAGATTGAAGTTTGAAAAAAAAAACAAATTCGATACAACAAAATTTTAAAGCAATTTCTGTTCGAAATCTGAATATTGAAAATAACTGTGTTCGGATTTTTTGAACTGGGAACACATTTGTTGTTGCTATAGGCTTCTCAGAGAAAAAAAATATCGTTATAAAAAGGGGAACTTCTGAATTCAATTTTGTAAGTTTATTTGAAAATTTATTGCTTGACAGAAAACAAAGTCCAGAAGATTTTGGAAAAGTCTTATTTAGTATTAGAAAAGACTGTATATATAATTTATTTTACTTTTTAAAAAAAAAATATTAGGTTTTAACGCAATATTTATGAAATAACGCAATATATATGAAACTGTTTTATTGAATGTTAAGTACCAAATATAATATTCGAGAATATTTGTATTTTACAAATATTCTCGAATATTATGTTTGGTACAAAGTGTTTTTGTTTTAGAAAAAGACCTGGTCTTATATTCACAATGTGTAATTAATACACCTTTTTCAGTAAAAGAATTTTTTTTACTGATCCACCAAGATACTAGTTGTTTGTCGTTGTTTCGAATTAAATATTGCATATGAAATCATCTGAAATTTTAATGAATTATATAACTTATATGAATTATACTCTCTTTTGTACATGGCCAATCCACTCAAACTTTGTCACACTGTTCATTCCATAAGTGTCTTTCACACTCATGAAAGCTTTTGAATCACCATCCCCGTAATATTGCGTGTATTGAAGTCTGCGGTTTTTTTCTGAACGAATAAATATTCGTGAAGCCCCCACAATTTCCATTTTTGACGAGGATCCCGTGAAGTTACACTGACATATGTGGTCGGCTTTTGACGACTCATATTCAGAGTTTCTTGGCATAGTCTGAAGTCTCTTACATGTAGGACAGTAGGACGACATAACTTCTACGTCTAACACCTTACCAGTATCAACTGATATTGCAGCAACACAACCATTCATAGACGTATAGCCTCTACGCTGCCATGTGCCATCCACAGATATGCCACATTTTACAAAATCAGATGAAAAATTTTCTTTTATATCCACAATTTCAGTAGCAGCTTTTTTCATGGATTCCTCAGCTACTTCCTGAACCACATTTAAAAGCTTTACTTCCTGATTTTTGAAAGCAGTTTTTGTCTCAGTCGAGGCAAATTTAATGTTGAGCATAATTTAAATGCACCAGCCTTAAAAAATAATTTAAAACCCTTGCCTATCTGCCGCATACCATATACTAGCCTGGTATTTATGACTGGTGCATTTACAACTTTTTTTGATGAAGCAAATGCAAAGAAAAAGTCACAGCATTTACATTTTAGTGTAAAATGAGAGCATAATCCATACATGGAATCCTCAAAAAGCTCTACTTTTTCAGCAAAACATTTTGGGCAGCAAAGTTGAGAAAATGCATCCACAATAAGCTCAAGATCAATGATTCTGTTACCAAACAGAGGACCAGGCATTTCTTCTGCAGTTGACATACTCTCATTTCCCAATTTTGAAGAACTAGCAGTGCATTCAGGAACAGGTGTTGAATTGCTGTTATTTTCGGAACTTTTTGTGTATTTATTTCCAAAAAATTGTCTCTTACGCTTTCTAGCAATACTTTTAACCATTTTCAAGCAAAAATAAAACAGAATAGAATTATTTTTTAACTTTCTACGCTGTCGATTCTTTCAGTATGAAAATCAAACATATATGTAAACAAAGTCACTAAACAACAAATTTGATGCCAGATCATGAAAGAGAAACGTAAACAAACAATTTGGGCCACTTCCGGTTAGCAGAAAGGCATTTCCGGTCAGAGAAATTCATGATCAAGTAATATTAAAAAAGCTGTAACTTGGCTTCTAATTAAGCTAGAAACAAAAATTTTACAGATTTAGAAAGATAAAAGATTGAATTTTAATATTTGATCAAAAACGAAAAATCGATATTTTGACCGAAAATTGAGTTTTAAAGGTGTTCTGTCACCTTAAGAGACAAGAATATTATCGTGTTTTCTCGAAAAAATATCCAGGTTTATATTAATTTTTGTTTCAAAAAACGCATTAGAGCACATTTCGGGGGATGTGTGTCATGTTTCACTTGCACCATTATTTATATTCCACCCAAAACAGCTATGTCATCTTTTTCTAAGACATCAACATAAAGCTCATCACAGTTCACATAGGCGAAGAAAACCAATTATCCAATGTTGTGAGACATTGAATTGTTCTGGCAATTAGTCTAACTGTGATTGCATTGCAAGGTGGGATGTCTTTGATGTC
This sequence comes from Trichonephila clavata, assembly GCA_019973975.1. Taxonomy (NCBI): domain Eukaryota; kingdom Metazoa; phylum Arthropoda; class Arachnida; order Araneae; family Nephilidae; genus Trichonephila; species Trichonephila clavata. The sequence continues at coordinate 331,441 of BMAO01025072.1, read as the reverse complement.
AACCCATTTGCTCTTCTGTCAGCAATCTATTCACAAATGATGTCTTCTAATTCAGGCAATGGTAGGAGCCGAGACTTGACATACACTTACGCTTATTAGCCTTTACTTCGCTCTCTTATTGACTGAAGTTACCCTTTCTAATCGCTATTTTCGGATCATTCAAAGACGACTAACTTCTTTTCTTTGTAGAAAGCTGTAAGATTGTTATACTCTTGAGATATGCCACAATTATTTCCCTGGACTCGATGAAACCCTCAGAATCAACGAAAGTTATTTTCTTGTACAATAAGAAAAAGCTCTTTCTTTTTGCACTTGTCTGAAAATTAATTATTAATTCCTTTAAATTTATTATTCAATCGAGTGATAATCACCCGTTGCAACACATGACGTATTGAATATCATAGATTCTAATAAATTAGATCCAAGTCCATATGTTATCAAATGTTCCCGTGTATTGATCCTGAACATCGATTGGTCATTGGGCAATGTCTGGTAATCGTTTGAATGACAACCTTGCTTAGGGTTTCTCTTTCGGGTATTAGAACTTATATTGCAATTCTCCTGAACGATTCTTTTGGGGCTTGGTTTTCGATTAGGTCTTATTTTCGGGGAAACATAGTAAACAAATATATAAACAGTTTATTTTGATGAGAAGTGTTTTCTAAAAAATTACTATTAAGACTAAGAATGTTATGCGTAAACATAATGGAAAGGATTATTTTTCAAATATAAGAGGTTCCAAACAAAAAATATTGCTACGTTTTAATGATAGATGAGATGCTTTGGATGAGGAATTCACTCCCAACATATGTTTATTGTCGCATTGTTATTCTAGGTGATTAATAAACTTGTATTTATTTTTATATGTACGTCGTTAGTCTCAAAGAGATATGCTTACTATTTATTATATGCATAAATTTATGCAAGCTTAATTATTATTGTATTAAACTTATAAAAACAAATGTTATTGAAGCAAAACCACGATCCATTGATTATGAAGACGACGATATATAACTCAACTAAATTTAAGTCTAATATTTCTGAAATAAATAAAATTTAGAAGTATAATAGAATTTATTACACACGACGGGGTTTAGAATAAAATTTTAAAATTACTATTCTATACTGCAAGTTTGCATTGTCTTTCCTCATTCATGGGAATCCGTGTGAATTAAACAGTTAATTAAAAACAAATAATAACATACCGCAAAACTATTCTCAATTAAAGGAAATCGTTTCACTGTCTGAAGGTTCATTCTCATACTGCTTTAAAAATTACAGGATATAACAGACAGATACCAGTACAATATATATATATATATATATACTGCTAGTCATTAAATTTGCAACACCATGAAGGAAAGCAAATATACAAAAAGACATTTATTGTACTTAAGCAGTATGGTATGAAGACAAATGATTAAATTTGAAAGCAGTTGGGAAGTCTACAGAGGTGCGAAATTAGTAGAAACAACTGCCACACACTTGACAGCTAAATCGGATCTTACCCCGTTAGGCATGGAGTTGAACTGGGCTTGGAGGACAGAAACGGGTAACTCATTCCATGCTACTTCAAGTCTATGCTACACTTCATCAACCGTATTAGCTGGAAAGGAGTGGTGGGCCAGTCTGTCAGCAACTTATAGCCAGATGTTTTCAATGGCTGGCAGATCTGGAGATCGTGCAAGCCAAGGCAGCTATCGAATACCCTGTGTATTGAGGAAGGTCAGAGCACGAACGTGCAACGTGTGATGGTGCATTATCCTCGATAAGTATGATGACTATATAGGGAAGTAATATGTATCTGTGTTTTCCTATATTGTGTATATATCCTGAATAAACGTTTACTCTGAATGGACTTGTTACCTTACTTTTTGAAAACCCCACTTTTAAATAAAATGATTATAAGGAGATATTTCTGGTATGTAACTCCGTAAAGAGGGTTACGTTCGAGGGAGTAGTATAAGGCTCTCCTAGTTATATACGCTTACATTGACACAATGTGGAAATTTTGAAATGACAAAACATGCTTTTCTTACGTGAAATTCACAGGAAAAAATTTAAGATGGAGTCAAAATGAAGTATTTGTAATACGAAAAATGGGAATGCGTTACGCAGACTTAGAAAAAATGAAACCCAACGTCTGATGACACCTTGCACGAGAAAGGTGGTGGATAGCAATGCGGCAAATACCATTTTAAAAGAAATCTTTTGCAGTTGTATCTTTCACATCAGAGGAAATTTTCAAATTTTTCCAATTTGAAAAGTTCTATGTGATATCTAGAAATTTTACATTAAAAATGACTATGACATTTGTTATAAGCAAGTTTACTTTAAAATTTTTCTAAATAAGAAATAGCTTGTCGGACTGTGATTTTAGTTGAATAATATCAAATAACCATGATTTCATTAAAAATTATGAACTGTTTACGACACATTATAGTTACATTCATTTTCAAAGTTACAAAAAAAAACTACATTATCAGCTATTAGAAAATTCTTTACATTTACATTTGGAACTCTTTCTATATAAGTTACTTAATCATTTTATAATTTATATTATTATTTTGTTCCAAAAATACAATATTCTCTAACATTTTAAACCGTGCCATATATTTCTTAAAAATGTTAGAGAATAAAAATGAATAATCTGAAAATAAAATAAATATCTATATATCCTGGGAATTAATCTAAAATATACATCTTCATGCAAAAACAGAATTTGTATAAATGCTGTCTTTTTTTAAATTTAGAATTTGGATAGTTTTAAAATACTATTGACACACACAGTTATGCATTAACACATATTTTAATGGAATAATGATTAATATTTTATGAGATAATACATCAATATTTTAATGTGGGCTGTAATTTTGCTCATTATTTTAACATTTCCCTAGAATTAAATAGTGCATAAGTGTTTATGTACCAACAAAGCAGTTCTTTAAAGTTAAATATGTGGTTTTTATACTATGCAGTTTAAAATGGAAATGAGTTATTATTCACTAAAAATTCAGAGTTCCCGATTAGTAATTTTTTTCTCACAGTTGCTTTATTTCAAAAATAAAGGATATCTTTTTTTAATTTTAAGGAAAGTAAATACCAGTAAGCCAAAAAGTATTATATTTATATAAATACAGATAAACTTTACTATAAAGAGGGATTTTCATGCAATTTTAATTTTAGAAATGTTGTAACAGACATATATCATCTGAAAAAGGCTCTTTTTTGCTAGTTTCCCCAATAGAATGTTCATTTTATAAAAATGGAACTGAACGGATAAAGAGAAAACACTCTCGCACACTTTTGACACTCCAATTTTGGGGAAGAAAAAGAGAATGATGTATTGCGTCGTTGTACAAGTTTTATATAGACATCGGAAAGAATTCCTGCGCATATTTTTGGATGAACAGCTTTTTCTTAGGCTCTTCCACCTGTATTCTCGCAATCTATTTGAACGAAACACGAAAAATTCGAGGGACAATCATTATGGATTTCTTTTGTTTTGAAGCGCTTTTTCAGAGCAATTTTTTTCACCACTTTTTCGGATTTTATCTTCCATTCTTTTCAATATTTTATGCAATTGTTAGAGCATTTTACCATTGTAGCAGTTATCTATCCTTTATATAAAATGAATAGAAAATTCCATTTTTCCTTATGTTGTTTAACGTCCCTTACAGATTGGTTATTAATTTAAATAGTTAAAAGGAACGATCTTATACCACACACTATTTGTAAAAAAACTAATAGTGTAAAAATCTAAGACCCAAATTTAATTGTATTATAAATTCGTTATTAAATTAATAGTGTTAGTAGAACTTCAACTTCTGTAAACACGAATTCATAAGAATTATAAAGAAAATCATGATTTTCAATAGCAATTAAAATTAAACTACAATATATAACACTTTGTAACAATTGTAACACGCTAACAATATGTAAATTTCTATCAAATTTATTATTGCAAACTATATGCACTGAGTGGCCAAACTATTATGACCACCCCTTCATTACAATATTGGACCAACTTTTGCCTTTAATACTGCATGTATTATTTTGGCATGGACTCTATGAGTTTTTGATAGGTGATATGAAGAATTTGAGACCATATCCGATGAATTGTGCTATCCGATGCCTCCAGATTGGATGGCACTAGATGTAGCTGCCTGACACCCCGTTCCATCTCATTCCATAGATTCTGAATTGGATTCAGATCTGGTAATTAAGCAGGACAAATAAACAAGGTAAAGTTTCTGTAGTGCTCTGTGAACCATTTGGGGACAATGCTTGTTGCATAACAAGGAGCATTGTCCTGCTGAAAGTAGGTATCTCTGACAGGGTACTTTATTACTATAAAATGATGTACTTGATCTATGATAACAATTAATTTTGGGCATTCAGACGCTCTTCCACACGAATCTAAGGATCCATCCAATGCCAAGAAAACACCCCTAAAACCATAATATTGTCTTCAGATGGGGTTCGTACTTTCATTCTGTTTCCTCCATATCCACACCTACCATCTACATGGTGTAATTAAAAAGTGATTTATCGGAACACAATACTTTTTTCAGTCATCTACAGTTCAATCCTTGCTCTCCTTTGAGAACTGGAGGCGTTTGTTCTTGTTTAAGGCCAACAGTAAAGGCCTTTGAACTGGTCTTCGGCCTATACAGTGTAATGTGCGATGAACAGATTTCGTTCAAAGACATTGCAGTTGCTCCTTGGTTAAAGTTCCCTGCAATTTGAAGTACAGTTGCTCTTCTGTTGGACTGGACAAATTTCGTAATTTTCCTTTACAAGCGAACTTTCAGTAGCCTGTAATATTTATAAGCCTGATGTTTAGACCCAGTTTTCTGCTTGGGAATCCACTCTCTACAAACCTTAATAAGAGCTGCTCTTGAACGCTCCACAAGAACTACCGTTTGGGTATAATACTGGTTCCATCGCTTCTATAATCTACAATCTCTCTCTCTCTCTCTCTCTCATCCCGTATTCTAACACAATTAAATCTCTTTCCCACCGATTCTTCACAAGTAACAAAGTGCAATTGATGCTTCCCTATTCCTGCATTTCCTATGAATAGCTATTTTGCCCTTTTGTGGCAACTGTATGAGGTTATAGCTCATCTTTGTATAATAATTTGGCCACTCAGTATATATGTATTTCATTATTTTGCACTTTGGGTAATTTCTGAAACGTCACTTTACTCCATAACTGTGCGAAAACATTTGTATTCAAGAAATAGTCTATATACAGAATATATATATTATAACTATATATCTATATATATTTAGTTTCCACAAAAATTTAACTCTTCTTTTACTTAAATTTCCGCCAATTTTAGAACACTTAACTTTTAATGCATCTTTCCTTTGATGCGTTTTTTCTTTAAAAGGATATTTTATCACCTTTTTCTTCATTAAAAATGTAAATTATTACCTTATCAGTTCAGTTTTAATCTTGACTTTGCAGACAGGTCATTATTCTTATCTTTTTATCTTTAATGTAATTAACTCTACCATACATATTTAATAAATGTTCCATAAACCATAAATATTTTACAACTTTTAATAATTAACTTTTTATCATCAAGAAGAGAAATGGGAAGAGTAAAATAATTAAATAGGATTCCTAATCTATTAATTAATCTTGAATTACGAGATAAAAGAACCCAGTAGTGCAACGTGACTGGAAATTTTTATACATGTGAAAAACTATATAAAGAGGTGTAAATATATATATGTAATTATCGTAACTCCTTTAATCCTCATTTTCTTTCGATCTGTTATAAATGTATATGATTATTTCATTTTTTACCAGCCAGAATTATCTTTCTTACATTAAGTGCTTTTTATATGGGAGCAGGAAAATTCGATTGTAATTTTTCACCCAGTCATTATTAATTTACTTACTATGAAAATTAACGTATTTGTGTAAATATTAATCGTTCTTCATAATATTTCCCCCGCTATAGAACGGGTTTCTTATTTGGAATAACCTCGCTAAAATTTTAACGTTCATAAGTAAAAATACAAGTGCAAGATCATTTAAATGGACACAAATATGCCAGATAAATATATAAATACAAGATTTATCTTGATTTTTTACTAATACTTACCATTAACTTTATTCAAGAATTAATTCTTTTTAATGATCACCTCCTTGTAAATGTCATAAATACTTTCAAACCATCAAATTATAAAAGAAAACAAAAATAATTACGCATAAATGAATTTTAATTTTTTTAAAAACAATTTGATGTTTAGATCTGCTTAAGACCATTGACCTGTAGATCCTATCACACTGCAATTTATATTTTAATGCAGTAACAAGGAGAACAAGAGATACCAAAGAAATCTCTCTCTCTATCCCCAGGTATCAGCAGACTATAATCCAACCATCATGGTGTTGCAGACAAAAGCGTAATTCCTTAGTAAAGAAAAACTCGTAACACATTCGGTTCTCAGTTTCCTCTGTTTGATGCAATAAAGCAGATACAAAATCCTGCAGTTTTTAGACAAAGGTAGTAGTAGCATTGCATGCGTTGCAGACATTCCACTGTGTTGGAAATGACGCCGAACAGTACTTGAGGAGGCCAGTTACTGTGCAACAGATCGAAATTTTAATGACATAGTTCCGGATATGGTACAGCGGTCCATCACTTACATGTGTACAATTTGCCTGTCGTCAAATTGCCACCTGAGTAGTGATGCAATGAGGTTGGTGCAATCAATGAAGACGTTTTGTCGTCCTTTCCTGCAACCATCGATTACAGATTGGTGCCACTGTTATATGGTTGCTTCTGATATGATCACTGATTACTAGGATGGACAAACAACATTCTCTTTAGTCAACAATTTTTCTTGGTCAAACTGAAAAACATGTTCAAATAACACATGTATTCTTCTTCGAGACATACTGGAGCTGCTCATTTAAGACAATTTCACAAAAAGCAATACCAGTATTTCAAAGCGCCATTTTTTCCTGCCTTTATTTAGTGCTTGTTGGTGGTGCTTCATGCACCTGCACTTAATTGTTAATTATTTTCATATTCCATCAAGGGATACGCTCGGGGAAAATTTCGTCTTTTCAGTTTGGATGCTTCCTTTGTAATGTTGTATTTTGTATGACCAGCAGTGTAGTTGTACTGCATTGAGAGATATTTTTAAAAATTTAAGAAACTTGACTTGAGTCTAACACGGAAAATATATATTACTGTTGTTTTAGACAACATAAAACTATTTAGAGAAATGTTACATTGAATGATATTCAATTTTTGAATTTTGAAACAAGAATTAAGATTTGTACTGAGGTAGTAATTAAGTGCAGCAGTAAAAAATTTATTTTATTAAATTAAATTTAAATAATGTAATATAGAGCCACACAAAACTCTTGTGAAAAATATTAGAAAGAAATCAAGAAGGAAAACATTTTTCATGTAAAAGATATTTAACAAATAAAGAATTTTGTAAAATATCTTTCATTTCTAAAAAAATAAGGTAAATTTTTATAAATCTAATGTGCGACATAAACAATCTATATCATGTATCAAATAGAATAATCATGTGTATATTATATATAACACTGAAATAGTATAACATGTATGAAATTTTAATAAATGTGATATGTGAACCAATATCCCTACCTCGCTTAATTTAATAAACAAATTTAGATGTTGGAAAAGAAATTATTACATTTACGAGAAAAATGACTGTCTTATCCAGTGAAATATATAATAAATTTCAACTCTTTTGAGTATTGTTACTGAAATATAATTTTTTATTTGAAGTATTTCTAGCAAATTTCTAAACAAAAAAGAATTTATTTAATTTTAATGTGGTATTCTCAATATGTGTCTGTTTGAGAATTTACTCATATTTTTAAAAATAAATACTAGAGAATAATGTTGCATATATATTTTTGAATAGCCTAACGTTTCACAAATAAAGGGATTTATATAAATTTTTCACATAATTATATTATTGTATATTTCGGTAACGGGTACAAGAAACATCTGAGTCATCATTACTGTATTCAAATCTTTTTTCTTAATTAAGTTTAATAACGTTTTGATATTAAAATCTACTTTATACTAGATATCTTGTAAATAAAATTGTTCAACTTGTTTAAAATGGGTATTTTATTTTAAAAAAGCTATTTAAAATATAAAATGAATGGAAAAGAATTGGAGAGGTAAGAAATTTTATAATATAATTAAATTTTGTAAAATGTTAAAACAGAACTAAGCTTTTGTAAGAAAAATTATAAAGGAATTCTTCTTCAGATTATAAAAATGATTTGAATGTTTGTAACTTTCTGATTTTGCATACAAAATCTCAACGCATTTAATTTCGAAAAAACTTCTTGCGTAGTTGTTCGTATAATTTGTTTTTATAACTTAAATAAGAATATTTACAAATAGGTCAGAAGAGTTAAACTGAAGGACATTTTTGTATAAAATTCTGTTGAGTATTCTGATATTTATAACACTATAACATTTCAAACAAATAACTTATTTACAAACCATTTTCCGCTAGATTTATTAACGGAAACTCCAAAACCTGATTGAAAAATGGGAAATTCGAATCATGATACATTACTACTATATATATATATATATATATATGGTCAGTAAATCTCACAATTTTGAGCCGAAATCAGGAGGCGAGAAATTACAACTCAATTTCTGAACTTGATCCTCACATTTCACCGCTTGAAAGTTTTTAGATAAATTTTTTTAATGAAATGCAGCCTCTAAACTTCTCCCGAAGAGTCATTGGTGGCCTCAAGGCATGAAATCTGAATAAATTTGAACATTGATAATCATAAACCTAGAACCTTAGCCAGTAATTTTTTTCCTCCCTGATTCATTGAGAAAGATCAATGCTGATTAATGTAATAGTCTTTCTATGGTATAAAAAGTTCTCTAATGTTAACTATCCCATTATACAAAATCATAAAAAAAACTAATATACGAGGGTGAGTCGGAAGATAAGTTTCCCTTGTCGATTGAGGAGAGATTTGTGTATGAAAATGAAAATATACATAGAATGAGACATTAAGGTATCCAACTACCCTAAAATTGTGAATTTTGCCAAAAATTGACAAATGTTTTAAGATTTTATTTAATAGGAAATCTTATTAGCTTTATAAAAATACCAAGTTTATTATTTTCCGTTCACTATGACAAAAACTGCAAGTGTTTTAGTAAGAGCAGATGCCCTTCCTTTAAGGAAGATGTCATACTTTAAAACACGTTTTACTCGAAATGTTGTTTTTTTTTGCTTTGAAAATGCTCAAATGGGGCAGAAATTGCTCAAAAAGATTTAAAAATAATTAACTGAAATTTTTTGTGTATATTCCGTATAATAGTAAAAGTGTTTTAACCTTCAGATTTATTAATCACCGTTTTATTACAAAATTTACAGTTCCTTATTTGAATATAATCACTGTTTTTTTAAGCAATTTCCCATTACAACTAAGATAAAGTGCTCTAGTTTTAGTAAAACAAAATATCTCTTATCCCAAAGGTCACTTCAAAATAGAATAACATATCAACACATCAGAATTGAAAAATTGAACATTTGTTCATAAACTTTTGGTACAGAATAAGCCGCGTTTATGTTATTTTTTGAAAAATTTTACCCATTTTTTTTCAATTTTAGTAATAATAATTTATTTTTATCTTCTTAATTTAAGCATATTTTTCTTAAAATGTACTAAACAAAACTAAAAACAACAAAAAAATTTCCATTTTTTTAAAAAAAATAGTTGTTGCAACCAGCGGTTACCTTAAAGATATGACATAACTTTATTTTTCCACATAAGTATCAAGTCCATTGAAACATCTGTTATACCGCTTGATAAGTTTCAAAAAGCCCTCTTTTTAAAACTTAGGGCTTTGCATCTAGAAGAAGCATTTAACGGCTATGGGCGAACGACGAAACAGCAGGTGAACGCGCAAGACACCGATTGGGTAGAGGTTGACAGCGAGCAAGCACATGGATTCGGAAAAAGTGGTCTGAGCTTGTCATATGTGGCATTCTGCTGTTGGATGACAATGCAAACTACACTCTGTGACGGCAATGCAAAACCATATAGCAATTCTTGGATGGGAGAGACCATACAGTCCTGATCTCGCACCTTAATTTGTTTCCGGTTTTGAAGAAGAAGAATCTCGCCGGAAGACGCATTGGAAGAGTCAAACAAGCCGTTAAACGCTTCTCCCAAACGCAAAGTTCTGAGTTTTCCTGGAGAGCTTTTTGAAGCCTATCAAGTGGTATGACAAATGTATCAATGTACTTGGTACTTACGTAGAACAATAAAATTATGTCTTATCTTTAATGTTGCATTCTATGTTTTGACTTTCATACACAACTCTGACCACAGTCGACAGGGGAAACTTATTTTCCGACTCGCCCTCGAAAATCAATATAAAGCAGCGAAAAAAATGCTTCTAAGTGCTGCTAATGAATTGAGCTAACTATAGTAACGAGCTAAACGATTCCTTTACATCCTACAAGACGAGGAAATGTTCTCTTTATTGATTGACCAAGCTCTAATAATTTGGAAATAAGATTGGAAAGTTCACCTGATATATATATATATATATATATAATTGTCTTTCATGAAGTAACAGTGTTTATCATTTATTGTCAAATATTTAGGTATGTCTGAGATTATTTTTGTGTATTTTATTTTAAAGATAATAATAACGTATCAATTACATTAAAGCTGATTCTCAATCGTAAGCAATGACATCTAAATGAGGCTTTTCTAATCATATGGGTGCTTTCCTGAAGATGAAGACTGGTGATTAGAAACCAGTCTAATCATCATATACTTTGATGATTAGAAATACATTGTATATGTAAAGTTTCCAAAATGTTATGCAATAGCGCATAAAATACGTAAATCTGTATAAAAAAGGAATATCAATAAATTAGAGTGAATCATCAAGTCACAATAAATATCTTAACTACTTCATCTCATATGCTGATAAAAAATTTGTATTCAATTTAAATATTTTTACAATGCATTTTTAATCAACCAAGATCAAATTTCTGCTTCATTTATTAATTATAAAGCAAATTAGAAACTATTTTCAAAATTGTAAATATTGATACCAAGGGAAATCGAAATAATTGTTTTGAATCTCTCTTTTAAATTGATGAAAAAACAATCTAACTCCCATTCTACGTTAAATATTCTACTTTTTAAAATCTTTTCTTACAATTTCACATTATTTTTAAAAAATGTTGAATATCTTAAGAAAGTGTATATGGTTATAAATACAAAAACATCGAGTTTTAATAAAATTACAGGATAAGAGTATAATAGTAACAATTGTATAACTATTATCACGGTACAAATTTTACAAACAATAAGACAAATCGTCTTTTTGCGTATATTAGTAGCAAGAAAATATTCTTTGTTTAGCTATCACGTAACATGCCGGTAGTGTTATCTTTTGCACCAAATAGTGTTCTATCATTTGAAATATGCAATTGATTATGACCACCAATATTACCACAGGAACCTACATTTATATTATTCATCATTTAATTTTATAAATGATAAAGTCATCTTATCTATATGTAAAGAAATCTCAATTAACAAAATTCATAATGTAAGATAATAGATTATTTTCGTTAGAGGATTCAGAGGAGAAAAGCAGCCAACGACTTCAATTAATAGAACAATAACAAATTTGTTAATGGACGAGGACAAACGAATGACCACACGAAGACAAATCGACGTATATACACAAAGAAATATTATAACAGATTATTTACAGGAGTGGAAAACTCACACGTTTATAATAAGCTTTTCAATGTTCCAGAAAAGCTCTTCCGAAAAGTTCAACTAGTAAGAACTCAGACAACGTCTCTCTCGCAGTCAATCTCAACTGTCTCCGTTGTCTCAATGGTTCCAAATATAACCTCATGGAAATTCCTAGAAAGGTCGATCCTAGAGACTCCTCGATGGTTCCTTACTAATTTAATATTTCCGCCAAATGTGTCACCGATGGCGATAGAGTCAATAATCTGATAAGCCTGACTACAGCTTCTTCGGTTGCCATAATCTTATTTTTCAAGCTCATTCTGTGGGAAGCGAACTTCCTCTGTAAAACTCAATTTTCCCCAAGAAGAGTATTGCCGCAAAGAAAACAACACCCGTGGGTTGGAGGGTTACAATATGCATAATAATAACAATTTGGCTTTGTAGAATAAAAGCGGAAATTAGGAGATATTAAAGCATTTCAGCGACACATGTTGGGAAAAGTCTTCTTAAACGTATTCAAATAATTTTACATGGAAAAATAACTATAACTAGACCAAGAATAGCTTCAATTATTGTTCCTAGGCTTAGAAGTTGAAACATGCATGGTATTTATACCATGGCTATTTTCAAAAAAATTAAATGTTTTTTTTTTATTCCAAAATTACTGGGGAAAAAGCAAATGTGCATACCGTATTTAATTTAGAATTCGGTACAATTAATTTCTTTGTCCATTTATAAAGGAAAATAACAGGACCTCTTCGTTCCTTTCCCTTTTATTCTCTCACATTAATGCTCGAAAGCGAATTGTTGGGCATAAAATCATGTGAAGAGACATGTCTTTCCACAAAACGAGGTCAGCAGCTGCTGGAATTAGTTGAAGATGCTTCTTTACAGATGACCTTCTCTCCTGAAGAGGAGAGGGTGAACAAAGAGTAAATCAAGTTGACATCTAGGAATGCCTTTGATTAAAATACCCCAGTACCTCTGCTTCACAAAAGAAAACGAAAAAGTGTCACAGTCCAGACTATTAACATTCATTAATTTGAAGGGAATTACTCTAAATTAGCATTCTTAAAATTGTAGTAAACAAAGTAAATTTTAAAAATAAGTGCAAAAGCATTGCTATTTTAGTCCTCTGTAAAAACATTACTTCTTTTTTATAATATCAGTTAGATAATTCCATGCTAGATTATTTATGCTTTTGTTAACTATTCTATATACTTGCTCCCTTAGAAGATAACTGTTTATAATATTAGCTATACTTCGGTCGGTTTAAACAGAGGTTATTCAATTTTAGTTAAGGGGCATGGTACGATTTAAGCAAAAAATTTTAATTTAAGAATTTTCAAAAATTTTTTTTCGTTGCCTCTCCTATGTGTGTATACTATGGAAAACAGATTTTATGCTCAAAATTTCATAAACAGCTAGCCATTTAATATTTTAAGGAAAAAACTTAAAACTTTTGAAATGATTTTAAAATGCTACTCCTCCTACAAAAATTTACGTACACGCATGAAATTTGATTTACAAGTACGTCAAACCATGTATAACAAAAGTGGGTATGGGTTTTGCGATAACATGATTGGTATTCGTGCAATACTTCTTTTTATGAATGCTTATTGAAAATTCCTTAAAAAATTTATAAATTCTGAGTTTATTTATTTTTAAAAAAATAAGTATTGCCTTGATTCAAAAATGAATACCAACTTTTATTGCATGCACTATTAGCAATAGGTAAAAAAATTCAAAGCACTAAACACAATACAAAAAAGCCTTAGCATTGTAAATAAAAACAAACTTGCTATTTTATCTTTCCAAGATAAGTAAGTTTAAAGTTTTGATTTTCCACAGGGATGTGAATAAAAACGTACGTAAAAGCTATTATAATTCTACGTTTTTTTTTCAGTTTAGAGCTTTCAATTTTTTTGAGCTAATAGAAAAGTACAGGGGGGCCATAATTAAACTGCAAGTGTCCAAGGAGGGCTGGAGAGAAAAATACCTGGAGTATTCCAGAGAAATTTGGTATCTACAAGCGTAAGTCAAATATGCAAAGAAAAAAATCGCCATTTTCACCCGATAGATGGCGCTGTGCCATGTTTCAATGCTTATCGACGGCATATATGCAAATTCTAAATCCATCGAACAGTATAAAAATAAGATCACATTGAGTAATGGTCAATCATGACTCTGAATAAGAAGGAACGTGCATTGCAAGTGACGGTGGATCATGCTGTCTTACTTTTTCAGCATGTGGTTGCATCTGGAAGTTCGCATATTGTGATAATTTCATTGAATAAATAATGGTTTTCAAAAGCGTCTTTGTGGATTGTTTAATTTGAGATCTTAATTTACATTAATTTGTGATTACATGATACTGTAAAAATTCCCTTACTGAAGCGAATTGTATGGAATTTTGTTTAACTGTAAGTAATGTTTTTTTTGTTGTTTATATGCCTCTTAGAATGTCATTATGCTCTGTCTCTCGGTTTTGGAAGTTTTTTATACCACCGATGAGCGTTGAAATACGGTGCAGCGCCATCTATCGGGGGAAAATAGCGATTTCTTTTTTCCTTTGCATATTTGATTCGCGCATGTTCTGAAACGTGCAGATACCAAATCTCACTAGAATATTTCCAGTGGTTTTCGCTCCAGTACCCCTTGAACACTTGCAGTTTCATTATGGCCACCCTGTATATAAGAATAATTTAGTCTAAAAAAATTAGATTTGATTTTTAGACCGATTTTTGTCATTTGAATCGTACCGTGTCCCCTTAAAATGCATGTTTTATTATTGAATTCTCTGAAAGTAGATAGATTTAGAAAAGCTGCAATTTTATAAAAATGTAATTGAATTGTGCATATATACATATATAATTTAATCTATATACCATATTTATTCGAATCCAAGCCGAGTTTTTTTCCAATGTTATTGCAACTAAAAATCAAGCGCAGCTTAGAAGCGAAGGTAAAAAATTGGATTGGACGGGGGAAATTGAGCATATGATACTGACAATTAGAGCAATAACAGGTTCACGTATGTATTTCAAAGTTTTTAATACTGATAAATGAATTAATTATCACTTTTTATTATTCCTCCTCTTATTTTCTTAAAATTTCGTAAATGCAGGATATCAATAAACCATTTTAAATTATTTTTATTTTATTTTTTCACAAAACTTATCGAGAATTTGAGGTGAGGTTGAGAATCGATGGTGAATTAGATTTGAAAAATTAGGTATACAGTAGAACGTCGTTTATCCGAATCAATTGGGACGATTGTTCGGATAACCGAAAACCGAATCCGATCCATGCAGTATATGAAACCGGACACTATACGAATATTGAAAATCATCACATGCAGGAAACGTGCTTGAAGAAAAAGCAAAATAGGTGCAAAATGTCGCAATTTTACATCTATTGTGGAAAATAATCAATTATTTTTTGCTGTACCATTGTACACCTTCATTTTTTCGCTGCAAGGTCTCTGATTCTTTTGGTCCGCATATTTGACCTCCGGATTATAAACGTGCGGATAAATGACGTTCTACTGTAATCTATGCATATATATATATATATATATATATAAAGAATATCTATAAAAGTTCTTTAGACATTAAATTTAAGTCAGAATTTAGCATAAATACTTCAGTATGAAATTTTAAAAAGATCCTAGTTTACAAAATGATACATGTGTACCTCAAAAAATTTTTATGCCTTTATACTCATTTTCAGTAAATATTATTCTTTAATAAAGTATCCACCAAAAACAGAATAAAGAAACAAAAATAAGAAACAAAATTAAGAAACGAGATACATTATTTCGAAACTGAAGAAAGATTTAAGACAAAAAGAAGAAAAAAAATGACACTAGTTTTCCTCACTGTATAAGATTATAAAGTCACCGTCTGCTTCTCAGTTTTTCAGTTGTTTCGATTGATTCATTCAAACCTAGTATTCATAAATACGGTTTCTTTGACGCGAAACAATTTGAAAAAGAGAAGACTGGGAGTATTTCTTTTTATCCCAATCCATATAAGCTATGCTCGTCGTATTTTTCTGATACACTCCCCGAAGAAGTGTTTTATATTCACTTAAGTCAGATAGTAAAATGGCTGTGTTTTACTTTCATTGACTCTCAGGAAATAGTTTTCTTGTATAGAAAAGGAAATGTAAAAAAATGAACCGTTATACTCCCGATTTACTGCTTTTGTTTAGTAAAAATTTTGAAAAGAATGAAACGTAAAAATATTTTGAAATATAAAAAAAAACTGCAATGAAACATGCAAAAGCATTTGAAACTACTTTTAGCAGAGGTTTAGTAAAGAGAATTTTTTTTCTTTTCTTATTTCTTTTGTTTGATTTTGTTTTTAGATGATAATAAAGTCTTTAAGGGAGTGCGTGTCTATTAACGTCGCCCTTAAAGCAGGGATACTGGGGACAGACCTCATAATTTTGAGCAGCGGTCAAGTGACGAAGGTGACACGAGACAACACCTTACTCTTCTAACTTCTACACCACACCAACATGGGGAATTAGAATCTTGACAGAGTTTTAACGTGTATCAACCCCTCTACACTGCGGGTCTTCAGTGGCACTAGGACTCGAACTCTTGACACATCTTGACCATGATCATTAGGCCAGCAAGGCCGATTATAAAGTCAGAACTAAAAAATTGTTTTATGTGTAAGATATGCTTCTCATTGACTAATATTAAGAAGTAAAATTAGCAAAATAGTGTATATTTCCTCATGTATTGATTTGTGAGCTATAAAAACATAACTTTAAATTATGATTTCGTTATCAATACTTTTTCACATGGCAAGCGATAAATTTTTCTTGACTGTGAAATAATTTGTAACAAATAAGCTATGTCTTCAAAAGGAAGGAAATATGTTTATTTAAACAGAAAGCCGTGTAACCGAAAATTTTCCAAAATGGCGGAAATATTCTTCTATGCGTCTTCACTCATAAAAATGATTTAATTCCAGGGAATGACCTAAATAACCATAACCTCTATACATTTTACATGGTACATACTTTTTCTATTGATAAATTTTCCATGACTACCAAAGTAATTTGTAACAAATAAGCTATATCTTCAAAATGAAGAAGATTTATTTAATTACATAGAAAGCAATAGAGCCGAGAATTTTCAAATATGGCTGAAATATTCTTCGATGCGTCTTCATCTCGTAAAAATGATTTAATTCCAGAGAATAACCTAAACAGCCAAGAGTTCAAAACTGGGCACTAATGAAACGCTACTAAGAATTTTGGTATTTGCAACTGAATGTCATTCACATTCTTCAGAATCCTCCACAAACCTGTATACTGAAGAGCTTTAAATCATTTGAGAAATTTCTCACTCTTCAAGCTTAGCCCCGAGAATAATGATTCACTGCTTCACCTATTTACCATTCTAATTGAATTTTCAGATCAGCGTGTACTGAAAACTGCCTCTAGGCCAAACATCATTTTCAATTCTGCTTCATTCTTAAAAATCTAGTTGCTAGTTGTATTTGAAAATCTAAATTAAATAAATGAATGTAGAAAGGTAAATGTCTATAAATATAGCAACTGCAGATAAACAAGAGCTAAAATGTTTAAGATAGAAAACTGTATCAAATAAAGCAGTAAGATAAAAATTAATTGTTTTTGGAAAATAAAGGCTTACAGCATTTGAATAGAAATAATTATTACGTTTCACTATTCACTAAAATGTCAAATGAAATCACAAGACCTTAATATTATATGTATATATTACTTACACACACCAATCACAATACAGTAATATTACGTATACATGCTGTATCAGTACACGGTTACAAACTTTCAGGACAGATAGAGTACATCTATATGATAGGAAGTCAAATAGGAACGCATGGTCGGAAACGCTTTCCTGACGCGATAGTGACGTGATAGTGATTTAATGTTAGGCGCAGCATAGCCGAAACCGGCTGTTGCGCCAGTAAACCCGACAATCACTCACTCACTCACTCACGCGATAGTAACGACACAAAACACAAAAAAGACAAGACAAGAGTGAGAAGAGAAAACCATCTTTATTTTTTTAGTGCAGCAAAAATGCTGGGAAGTCTTTGGTTTGTGTACACAATAGATGGCATTACGGAAACCAAAGCATCATATGACGATGCATGCGCACCCACGGTTTTTGCTGCCACACTCGCTATGAAGCGTCATTTCGTCTGCCGTCAAATAGGTAGGAGGATGGAATGTTACACGAACGCTGAGCTCACTGATCTGCATCTGCTGCATACGGGGCCACTGAATTATAATGGATGCCCACCACAGTGGTTGTACTCCCAGCGTTACCCCAAGGTGGAACTCCTAGCTACTTTTTTGAACTATTGCACCGGAGATTTCCGATAGTGGATCGTTCATCGTGGGCACACAGGCACGTTAACGAAGAGTAAGAATGCCAAACAATGAGGAGAATGTTCTGGATCCTGCATACTAATGACGTGCACCTCTATATATTTTTCTTTTGATATTCTTCTTTCTTAATTTTTTTTTGCTGTTCTAAGGATAACAAACATGTTTTCTACTCTTATCCATCACTGCCACGACAGGAAAATGCTTTTCCGACCATGCATTCTTATGTGATTTTCCATCGTTTAGGTATACTCTATCTCTTGAAAGTTTGTAACCGTTGTGCTGATACACCCTGAATATAATTAATAAGTGAAATAAAGAATTATGCAACAGTTTTCTTTTTTCTATATCATATTTTTATTGTAACGAATGAGAGCTCAGAGACATTGTGAAATCAGAATAACCACTGATATGGTAGTAGTTATAGTTATTTTATTCGGTTTGAACAAAGTATCAAAAATAACATTACTTCTGGATTGGTTTCCATATCCAAATCCTAGAAATACATACAATCATATATACATATGTATGTGTATGTCTGTAATTCTACTTACCTTTAAAAAAAGCTCCTACTCAGCCCAATTTTAATGATGTGCTAATATTTTCAAGTGAGTTTACTCAGGACATTCTACTGAACCAGTCTCGACTGTGTTGTCCGGAAAGTTCACGTTTATTTCGAAGGGAAATTGAAATGAAAACATTTAAATTTTAGTATACATTTATTAGATCATACAGGTACATTCTATTCAACTAACTTTCTTCGTCTTTCATGCAACTTGAGAATTCCGTCCTTCTATATTCTCTCAATGGCTGTCTTTAATTCGTCTAATTGGGAGCAAAACTTCTCTGAATTTATCGACTCGTTGCTTCGTAAGAGCTCAAAATACAGAATTGGTTTCCAAGACACAGAGCATGACTTTCTTTGGATGAAGACTTCAGGTTGTTCCTTCAACTTTCTAGAAGACTTTTTTCACTCAACATTACAACATTTCTCTGAAGTGAAACTGTAACATCAAGAAATAATGCACATAACGCCTCGCGAATTTCAGGAGCGATAGTGGTGAGACAAATATGCAAATGATTAAATTTGTGAAAGAATCTGATGTTTTGAGAATATTCAACTGCTGCTGGAGAAGATAAGCAATCATTCTTGCAAAGGTTTGAGATTGAGGGGAAAGGTCAATAACCGAAGCGAATTTGAAAGATGGCAGATTGTAAAGGCTCATACACTCGGAACGAATATCTCCGAAACCGTATGACTGATAGGGTTTTCGTGTTCCGCTTTTAGTATTTGTGCGAAGGGGATAAACGATGGGGAAACCAGATGTTGACACCTAGCTGTTGGGCGTCTACGTATCATAAAAAAGGGACGTCTGAAATTGACCCGCTTAGTAAAGCAAAACCGATGCCAGACATTAGGTCAGACCAATATGATGCAGGTACAAATACAAGTGTTTAGGATCGCACAACTCAGCGAATACTGTTGGATATGGGACTTCCCAACAAACTTCCCCTTCGTAGACCTCTTTTGACCAAGCTTTATTGCCACCTAGCCCAAAAGAGGCCTCAGAAACATTGAGACTTGACCATAAATAAGTGGAACAGAATTTCCTGGTTGGATGAATTACGATTCCTCATTCATCATACGATGGGTGTGCCAAGGTGTGCCGTCTTCACAGACGAACAATTGCACCCTCCATGAACACAGACTGGTAAAGGCGGTATTATGCTTTGGAGAACGTTATCATGGGTGACTCTGGTACCTTCAGTTCTGGTAGAAGTAACCGTGAACATTGTAGACTTTCTAAGCATAATTGCGAATCAATTGCACCCTTATATGGCGTCTGTTTTCCCAACTGGAAATGGGATCTTCCATCAGGACAGTATCCCATGTCAAATGGTTAGAATTGCGTTAGAAGGGTTCGAGGAGCATAAAAATGAATATTATATGCTCCAGAATATTATAATCAATACTCTGGTCACTTAACTCGGTGAATCCTAATCTGATAAGACACATTTGGGATTTCATAGAAAGACAACTCAGAGATCAAATATCTTCATGTCGGAAAATCTTGACTTTAAAAGATCACAGTTTACACAATTGGTACAATCTGTCTTCAGTCATCTACCAAGAACTTGTGGTATCCATGCCAAGGTGAGTCTCAACTGTTTTACTGGCAAAAAGCGCTGCAATGTGTTTTTGTGTAAGTATTCATAATGTTTTGGTGCACTTAGGTGTGCATATGTATATAAATGTGTGTATATATGCATATGTATATAAATGTGTATATATATATGTGTGTGGGGGGTGTGCGTGCGTGTTATAAAATCAAAATTGATAGCTAATAAATCCCAAAACAAATATGAACCAAGCTGTTAAAAATTTTACGAACAACATGAAACATGGAATTATTAGGAAAATATAAAGAAAGATTCATAGGACTAAAATGATTAGCGATATTCTGATGAAATGGAAAACTATAATGATATATAAGATTTTAACAAACTTTGAAAGAAAAATTTTTTAACAAACTTTGATTTTTTTTTTAAATTTACCAATTAAAGTTTTTTGAGGGAGGAGGTCATCATATTTATAAGTAATAAAAATACGTGTTGCAAAATTATCTATCTCAAGATTTTATAGAAATATATTTAAAACTATTAAATAGAGAGCATATCATATTATTCAAACGAATCAATCATTCTTAATAAAAAAAAATCCGATTTCGTCTTAGTAGTAGTCAAACAAACAAAATTTAACTCATATACAGAAATGTAAAACTTTTGTTTGATATTGAGATATTGTTTTACAATTATATTTTTTCCGGAAATTTCCATCCATTTGTGACAAACATGAGTATTGAAAGACAGAACTATAGTTAATGGGGTTATGTACATAACTACTTTCTTGTGAAAACATTTTGGCCGAACTAAGACCATTATAATTTGTGCTATAGAGAGTTCAAATCTCTTCATTGGAGCCCAAACTTCCTCCTAATGAATAGTCATCCGGGGTGAGATGCTTCGTGTGAGACGTGAGGAGCATTATCCGCATCGATTGAGTTTCATGCTGAGAGACGTTCTTTCACTCAAAAGCGAACTCCCAACAGGTTTCCGTCTAGGTGTTTCAAATTACAAGAAAGCACAGCTGCTCCTTAATCTTACAAGATTTATTAACGTTTATTTCTATGATTTACTTTCGTATGTATGCGTTAGACATGAAAATGAACAGTCTAAAGCAAATGTATAATTCTTAAATTCGTAGTTCTGATTTCTTTTAGTGGATATTTATCTTCCTCGACATTTTATTAGAATTGAACTGTGAATAAATGATTTTTATTTTGTTGCATGATATATTCTAACCACTATTAGTTCTTTTCAGTTATAATAAGCAATTTTGCTAAAGGAGATTCGTGTGTTTTAAAGGGACACAGTACGATTCAATTGACAAAAATCGGCCAAAAAACTAAATCTAATTTTTTTTAGCCTAAATTATTTTTTATATACTTTTCTACAAACTCACAAAATTTGACAGCTCTAAGTTTAAAAATCACAGAGTTGTGATAACTTTTACGTTTGTTTTTATTCACATCCCAATGGCAATTCAAAATTTTAAACTGACTTATCTCGGAAAAGTAAAATAACTAGTTTGTCTTCATTTAAAATTCTGTAGCTTTATTTTTCTATAGTGCCTAATTCTTAGAAATATTTTCACTTGTTGTTAATAGTACATGGAATAAAAGTTGGTATGCATTTTTCAACCAAAGCAATACTTATTTTTTAAAAAATAATTGAACCCTGAATTTATATATTTTTAAGGAATTTTCATTAAGCCTTCATAAAAGGAAGTGTTGTACAAATACCAATTATGTTATCACAAAACTCATACTAACTTTTGTTATACATATTTTGTCGTACTTGTAAATCAAATTTTATTTATGTATGGTAATTTTTGTAGGAGGAGGGATTTTAAAATCATTTCATAAGTTTCAAGTTTTTCCCTTAGAAAATTAAATGTTTAACTTTTTATGAAACTTTGAGCACAAAATCTGTTTTACATCGTGCATACACATAGGAGGCAACCAAAAAATTATGAAAATCATTAAATTAAATTTTTGCGTTAATCCTACCATGTCCCCTTAAGAAAGAAAACATGATCTTTCTCTCGTTGATTTTATCTTCAAGTATCATTCACTTGCACTAAACAATTGATACGTTTTTCAGACATTAAAATATCTCTTAGGACTGATACTTATGTTAGAGTGTAATGCTATTTAGACACTTCTTCTTGCTTTGTCTCTTTATAGCTTTTCTTTGGCTTAATATATATATAACTCTGTAAGAGAAAATTAAAAACATATTTGAAACATTTTTATCAACTTTGCATTTATGATACGTGAATTTAAGATCAATTTAATGGTATATTTGCAAAAAATTCAGCTCTTATTTTTGTTATTCAAGAGAAATATTTTATTTTCGAACTGTATTCTACTTGCGAGGTATAAATCACTCTTGTTTTGTATAGGTACTCACATATAATAAGGAAGGAATAGGAAGTTCGATGTTTGCAATTAACTCTATTTCTTTAGAATATATTAAGCAAAAAGTTTTTTTAAAATTTTGAGTATTTCAGTCAAACTTAACTCATAGATATTTGTTTGCATCCCGCAGCCTAAAAGATCATCTATCTTATCTGAGAAGTAATCCTACATTTAATAATATTGTTTCAGTTCAGATTTCATATTTCAGTTGCTAAGTCAGCGTTTCTCAAAACGGTGGGGCACGCTCCCTTGGGGGGGGGGGGGGTATGATAACCCTAGGTGGGTGGTACGAGCATATCAAAAAGTTCAAAGTAAAAGATTTAAAATAATTATTAATTTACCAAAATGAAGCAAAACAAAATTTCTGACATGATAAAAAATAAAATACATATTCACACTGATATAAGATACTTATAAATGAATCAATGCGGCAAAAAGTGTTTAATAATTTATTTATCAATACTAAATTAAAAGCAAACTTAGTAATTACTAGTGATTTCCATGTAGCCTTGTGTGTCATATACAAAATATAAAACATACATTGGTAACATGTGCAGTTTACAATATTAAAGTCACGTTGTAGCTTTACCGTCGAAGTACATTATTATTGCATCCAATAAATACATTGTTGTTGAATGAGGGGGGTGCGATGAAAAGTAAGACTGAAAATTAGGTCGCAAATATGGAAAGTTTGCGAAGCACTATGCTAAGTTCATTTCTGATACAGTTTCCTTAACTGCTTTTCGAGATCAGAGATTTTATACGTATACTAACTGAGTAAATTGTAGTCAATGAATTTTACTATTGCAGGTTGTAATGTGTGTCTGTTCCTACTTCCCTCTAATCCCCCTTGTCTACTCTCGGACCCGGCTAGATGTGAGTGGAGAACTGAATAATCAGTCGACATGATTCACTCTAATTATTTTATTGTCACAAAATATCAAGCAAGCACAATAATAATCCAATTAAAATTATTGATCAAAATTAAGAGCGCGAAGGTGAGACCAGTTAGCTTGGAGATAATGTTACGGACCCTCAACTGATTTCTACGATAGCTTATACAGGCTCTATTTCAACTCAGCCTCGCACTACAAGCTATCTTCTAACTTCTATTTAAATAATGCTTACAATACCTGCATTCTTGTGAAGTCGAAGTCCTACTGTTGAGGTCTTGAACGCTTATACGTGTCGGGATCAAATCCGATCCTCACTGGGAAATCTTCAATATACACTTTTATAAACTTAGTTCCGCACTGCAATAACTCATGATCCTCCACTCACTAACTCTCAAAACTCGCGAATACAGAATTTATGTAATAAACTTAATTTGCATAATCACGTTTTCTTACCTTCGGTGAAAGTTGGTTGAGTAAAATATTTCCCTAAAAGAATCCCCGAGGAGTTAGTGGAAGGAACCGTATAGATCCGTCACAAGGTCATTGTAATAGCTTCAACAAGTTTTACAATAATACTGTTATTATATTTTTTATCACTAAGATGTACGTATTTTCAAATTTCTGTTGGGATAAAAACAACTGATGACTACAATTGTTTAAATAATAACTGATATATTAATGGACAAGTACGAGCAGATGTCTATACGAAGACAAATCAACGTATATATATATATACAAAGAAATATAATAACAATTATTTAAAATAGTGCAAGACTCACGCGTTATAAACAAGCTTTACAACGTTTCAGAATAGGTAATCTTGAACAGATTCATTAACAGAAACTCAGACAGATAAAGTTTCTCTCTCTCTCTCTTATCGCAATCAACGCACGGACAAATTCTGATCTCGACTGCACTCTCATGTGAACTGAACTCCAATTATTATGTCAAAGGTTCTTATATAGCCTAAGACCTTCTCAATGATTCCTTGACAACATCGTATTTTTTTTTGTCAAATTTACAACTAAGGGCATAAAAGTCACCAATCTGGTAACCCAGGTCAATTCTTCTGTGGTTGTCATATTCTTATTTTCCAAATTCATGCTGGGAAGCGAATTTTGTTGTAAAACTCAATTTTTCTGCTAGGAGAGTGTTACTACAGGAAAAATAGCAAACTTGACGTGTGTTTTAGTATTATAAAAATAATGAGATGTGTAATGATTTTTTTTTTTTGCTTTTGCAGATTTTAAAACATTTATTTTTACGCTTATATATATATTTAAATATATATAAATACACAAATATATATGTATATTTAAAAAAGGAATTTAAAATTAACCTCAAGACACCACTGATAAATATGCAATAGGAGTGAAATAAACTATGGACTCCTATCTAAAATAATAAATGTACACTTAATGTTATATCTAAGTTTGAATTTTCATTCATAATATTCCTTTTTCTCCTTTTCTAATTTATTAACTCTCAACTCAGAATTAATACTGCTGAGAAGGTTTATTTTGCGAAAGAAGTATTAAAACTTCAGCTAGATAACCTACAAACAGTCAAGAAGATTGTAGAGAACAGTCTACAAAATATTATGTATGTATGTTTGTGCATGTGAGGATTTTTTTCCAGCTATGACTGTAATCTACTTTAGCTTAAAAAGTTTCAAATTCATGTGTGTGTGTTAAAATTATTAAATTTCTAGATACATGTGTTAAACCTTTATCTATCGTATTATGATTTACTGCAATCTTTTTCGTGCAATATTTTTTTTGAATCACTACATTGAAAATTAAGGAATATACTTAAATAAAGTACTCAAATTTGGGAAATTTAATCCGTTAGAGATAATTAATTAATTTTGTACTTTAAAGTACCGTCAGTACACAAAGGTTTAAAATTTTCTCACAATACAAAAAGACCGAATGGCTTTTTTTAAACGAAATTTTATCTCTTAAAAATGCTTAATAGCCAGAGAACACTAGCATTTTACAGCAAAAAAAACTTTTATTTTTGAAAATGATAAAATTGTTAAAATATGTTAATTTTTTTTACATAAAAAAGCAGGTTTTACACTTAAGATTAATTTGATGATATTCAAAGAAACAATTTTTCTTTTCATTAATACACAAAAATTCATTACACGTTGCGCACTTTGAGTAAGGTTTTGATTGAATATTTTTTAAAGCACTGCATCCTAGGGTTGGATATACTGTATTTTCTGAACATGAACTACTGCACCTTGAGTCTTTTTCAGTCTCTTGATCACCATCTTAAGAATTTAACGAAAATTCCAGCAGATGATTTGAGTCTTCATCTGAAGAATCATAGGTTAGTGCATCACTGCTTTCAGATGGTAGGTTTTGTAATAAATCCAAAGCCTCTTGAAGACTGAGCTTCTTTTTTTAGATACTCTAAGAAAAGGAAAATAATAATAATAATAATAATAACACTTTGAAAACCTCCTATTATTGTTAAATCTCAGTTATAAATAAAAAATTAAAGTGTAGCTAATATTTGAATAAATGATAGATATTTCATTTAATTGTGTGGTAAAAAAAACAAGCTCAGATTCAAAGTTCAAAAGTTTTTGAAAACATTAAAATAAAAGGATATAAAAGCAAAATACGAAGTTAAGCAAAAAGAAATGCTGAAAAAGGTATAACTCTACTGCACTATAGTGATGACGCTACAACACAACAGAAAACAACAATAAGCTACACGGACGGGGGAAAAAAGTTCTTTCTCTAACACCCAGAGTGCTATCGGTACTTATAAGTACCAAAAGTTATTCAACTATAAAATTAATTATATACATTGTTCACTTAAAATAAATAGTAAAATAGTTTTCTAAGGTCTTAACTAACATACAAAAATATAAGGTACTTACCTTTTGACATTAAATACTTTTTCGGAACAAAAATGGCAACCTTCGCAATACGATCAAAATGTTAGTAGAAAACGCAACTTCTGTTTAAAAATTTACTCGCCTCCCCCGCCAAAATACTCATCATAGAACCTGCGCTGCCATGTATCCTGGAAGAGTGGAATTACAAGAAAGTTCCTGCTAAATGTCATGAGAATATTCGTAAAAATGGTTATTCTATGTAATTTGAAAGAATGAGTGGTACTTATAAGTACCGTCGGTAGATAAAGGGTTAAGATCGTGTATTTTATACCAAGCAAGGCATTTTATTCACGTACGTATTGATAACCAATCAGTTCAATCGTTAGAAACATCAAGAGAGAAACTTTAAGGGTTCAATCACGAAATTCAAAAACAAACTACTCGATTATTTTTTAAGATTTAGTTTTGTAACTATGATTAAAAGATAAAAATTCGTTCTAGTTTAGTATGAAAAACACTTCCTTCCATCTTCATTTTAAAAGTTAATGTTAAAAACAGGAAAACTATGCTAAAAATATTTCAAAAACTACTTTAAAAAATGAAAGAGCATTTATAAGACTTTATTATTCATAAACCAACTATCTAAGGCAAAGGACAAAAACACAAGAAAGGGCTCTATAGCATAATAATGTTATTTTACCTGATGCATGGTCAATAAAAATGACAAGAAATCCTCGTAAAAATAGTAATTTTAACTTTAACGATCAATACTAAGCCAATTTACCTGAATCAAAATAAGTAATTGCAATTTCCGATGCATTGTAATTCGTATCATTTCAAACTGCACATTACGAATCCAATCATTTGGAATGCTCAAAAGAAAGATAAATTGAAGGTGTCATCTCAAAAACTGAAGTTAATCATATATTGGCGTTCTTTACATTATCATGCCCCAGACACTATTTCGTGTCTCACACCATTTTCCTTAAGCGATGATATCGACCGCAGAGAGCAGTTTGGGTAAGCTATTTGACAGCTAATTATTAGAGACCATACGCACTTCATCTTAAAATCTTAATCAGGATTGTGGTAAGGATAAACAAGTCACATCTTTGCTAAAATGATCAATCGATAAATATATCCCGTTGTTTGAATTGTGTCACTTTACCTTCTACTTTTTTAAATAAATTATACCTTTTATTTAACGGAAGTTCATAAAGAGAAATGCTTCAAAATTAGAAAGGCGTAATTTTCTAGCATTCGAATAAACCCAAGTTATATTAATTGATTGAACATAGAAAAGGATAGATGAGAGAGATAAATCAAATTAATTTAATCTCACTCCCATCATCCTATGTTGAAGAGGTGATACAGGAAATGTTTCGTAAACCTTCATGTTTCCATCGAATTTAACACTATAGATTAAGAGAGGGATTACGTATATAATTGCTGCTTCGTAAACTTTAATAAAGTATTTTGTTCAGCTTAGTTGAATGAAAATTAATCAAATATTTTATGTGTTGGTGTAGGAAAAAGGCTTTCAGAGGTGAATGTGCATAGATAGTTGTTAATTTATTTCATTTTATTAATGTTACTTTAATTTATTAGAATAAATAAAGCAATTTATGTCAAAATAATTTGTTTTAATCCTTGATGCTTAGTCAATATAATTAATGTCGGATGAAAACAAAATAATATTTTAATTATACTTGGGGGTTACTTCTAATTGCGTAATTATATTTGGTTATTTCTTGGGTTGACATATTTACAACATTACTTATAAAACATTATTATTATTGAAGCCTTATTTTACTTAAAGCAGGGAATATTTATTTCGATAAACCTATAAATATCCAAAAACTGTTTCATGTTGCATTTTAGAAACTATGCTCAACAATATCACTATTTTACACCACTTTTTTGTGTTACTTTACTTCCTCTCAAAATATAAAATAGGAAGGGATTCTTGGTGATTTCAGTATTTTCCATGACTTATTTTTTTTGTTCCGCGTATTTTTGATTAATTATATATATATATATATAATATATATAGAGTTTTATGCGTTACTGTTATCATCCATTGCTAGGGAATATGTTTTGTAGTACTCACGTGGTAAGTCTTTATCTAATAGTTTTAACTTTGGTTTTAAAATATTTTCGTAATTATATATTACAGTCTATAATATTATCATTTTATATTAATAGATTATGGTTTTATTTATAATAGTTAAACTCTTCTCCAGAAATTTCTTGCTTTCCCTATGACCCAGAGTATTGGCAAATTCAGGTGAAGTTTGGCTGGCCGAAAAACATTGTTTAAACTTGCAATCCTGGTTCCTAAGGCCAGGAGTTTGCTCTAGTATTTCTGTGGCTAAAACTATTCTATCATGACTATAGTTATCTTAGGTATATAACTATTTTTTGTATATTTTTTAATATATATATATATTTAAAAATGTCAATTATGATAGATTTGGCTGTCTACTTAGGTTAGTCCTAAAAGAGAACTATGTATATCATCATAATGGTAACTATTATCAACAGATTAAAGGTTTGCCACAAGGTGGCCCAGCTAGCAACTGTCTTGCCAATTTATATTTACATTATTTTGAAAATAATTTCATTGACAACTCAGAATATGACATTTTTTGCTACACAGATGATATAATCATTTTTGGCAAGCAAGACAACTTTAAACCTAAAACTAATTTCTATCCACAATGTCTTAAATTAATACAGACAATTAGTAACAACTATGAAGCAAATTTTCTTGATAAAGAAATTAAATTAAAAATATAATGAAAGAAGTTACTAATATTTATGACAAACGATAATTTAAATTCAATATTATAAAAATACCACATTGGGAGAGTAATGTACATGTTTCTATATTCAGAAATATTGTTATTGATTACACACAATGCAATAAATTTCTAGTTTCAAATACATCAGAAAAAATAAAAGACTATAAACATTTTACTTAAATACTGTTTAATTCAAGAATACTAAAATAATTTTATTAATAGATATTTGAAAAAAGAAATTCTAAATAGTAAGAATTAAATTTCCATGGTTTATTAATAGGTTAATTTATAAGTTTATTGTTTTTCCTTGATAGTTACAGTTACCTCCAAATTCTAATTTTAGATAAAATTACTTATTCTCTTATTTTTTTTAATTTAATTTATTTTTAAATCATATATAATCATATATTATTAAATCATATATATTATATAATCATATATTATTAAATCATATATATTATATAATCATATATTATTAAATCATATATATTATATAATCATATATTATTAAATCATATATAATCTTAGGGTCCCTAAGGTAATGGTAGTATGTTTACAATTCTTAATTTATTATTTCTATTCTTTTCATACTTTTGCTAAGTGCTACTATTCAGCCATTCCAATGCTTTGAATTTGCATTTGGGTCCAGAATCTGGCAATAACTTGTTTATTGTACTCAGATTTAACGCGGGCTCTGCATTTTTGAATGCAATTTTTAAGTAAGTTACCTTTTTCTCGTAATAGATATAGATTTTCTATCCACTATTTTCAGTAGGTTTTTGCTCAGTATTATTAACAGAAAGAGGGAAGGTTGGCTGGACACAAAACATGTTCAACCCCACTTTTATATAAATTATTTTATATATAAGCTGTCCTAAGTCAGCAATGCTTATAATACTGTAGCATCCATATTTTTATACTTAACTCTATTATTTTTAAACTTAACTCTATTATTTTTACGCTTAACTCTATTATTTTTATATTTAACTCTATTATTTTATATTTAACTGTATTATTTTAATTTTTCATTTATCCTTTTAAAATCTATTGTCTGGTTAGCTTGCAATTTCAATTTTTTTTTCAGTTTTTAATGTTTATCCATCTCTCTCTCTTGTAGAGAAATTTTGACTATATATATATACATATATATATATATATATATATATATATATATCATTATTGCCAAAAAATATAAATTTCTTAAAAAGTATTATTACTATAAAATATATCATTTTTATATTGTTAATATAAAAACCTATTATCATTATTATACATAAATGTATATCATTATTATAGTTATTCTAAAAAAATGTATTGTTACAATTATTATTAATATTATTAGTGTAGATAGGTATCATTATTATTGTTATTCTAAAAATGCATCGACATTATTATTATTATTATAATAAATATGTATCATTATTATTATTATCAGTATGTATCATTGTTATTGTTTTCCTAAAAATGTATCATTACTATTATTATTATTATAAAAATATATTATTAGTACTAAATATTTTAACCGTGTGCTTCACAGGAACCAGAAAAAATTTGTAAATTCTTTACTGGAACTGATTCATGAACTTAAGAAACTGAAATTTAAACTTTAAATGTAGACCTAAGTTTGTGAACTATAAGTTACTTTGGAGAATTTTCAAGAATTACTTTATATTGCTTTTGATGATAATCGCAATAAAGATATTTGAATTATTGAAACATTGAATAATTATAAATTTGCGCTTCCACAAATAAAAAAAAAATAGACACATTTTTTATATTTATTTAAACTTATACTTCGTAAAATAAGTAAATTTAATAAAGGTGTTTTCAGCTCAACTGTAATTTTTTTTCTTTTATGCAAGAATGAAGTGTAAAAACAACTTTAAAAGTTCAAGAGAATCGAGAAATTGCATCTCCACCATTATATCATGTTATCAGTATTCAGGTTACAAGCGTCACTAAACCTGCTAAATTGAAAAGATTCGGATATCCTCAATACCTTTTCAAATTCTATCTATTCATCAAGACAACGTAGTAAATTGGACTAAATTTGCAATGAGTGTATTGAATTGAGCGTAATCTTCTCCCTAAGACTCGTTCGCTTTCATAAAGTATCATTTATCAATACTAGAACAGCTATTGTGCCCATTTGCAGGTGTTATCAGTTCCAAATACGACAGGTTTTATTCATTTATGAAATATTGTGTTACTCAGTTTTTATAATGTGCATAGTTAACAGATTTCTGAAAATATCTTTTAAAATCTATGCATTCTGTAACAGAAGTAAATTGCTTCTATAATGGAACTTTTAATTTAAGGGGACACACAATACGATTCAATTGACAAAAATCTATCAAAAAATCAAATCTAATTTTTTAGCCTAAATTATTCTTTACATACTTTTCTATATCCTCACAAAATTTGAAAGCTTCAAACTTAAAAAACGCAAAATTATGATAAATTTACGTTCGTTTTTATTCTATGGCAAATAAAAACTTTAAACTTACTTATCTCAGAGAAAGATAAAAAAAACTAGTTTATCTTCAATTAAAAAAAATTCTAAGGCTTTTTTTCTATATTGTGCCTAATGCTCTGAATTATTTTATGAACATGTTACAAAAGTTGGTATGCATTTTTGAATCAAAGCAATATTTATTTTTTAAAAATAATTGAACCCAGAATTTATATATTTTTTAAGGAATTTTCAATAAGCATTCATAAAAAAAGTATTTAACGAATACAAATCAAGTTATCGCAAAACCTATACCAACTTTTGTTATACATAGTTTGATGTTCTTGTAAATCAAAAATCATCCATGTAAGTAAATTTATTTATAGGAATAGCATTTTAAAATCCCCTCACATTTTTTTTCCTTAAAAAATTAAACGACTAGCTTTTTATGAAATTTTGAGAACAAAATCTGTTTTACATAGTATACACATATAGGAGGCAACCAAAAAATTTTAAAAATCCTTAAATTAAAAATATTTGTGTAAATCTTTCAATGTCTTCTTAAATTTTTTTCAGTTTATTACTTTATTTAATTCAGTTTATATTTGAGCTTTCATAGGTAATATTGTAATATTGCTCGTCCTATTTATCTTAAAAATGCGCAATAGTCGAAGAATATCTTATAAGTAGAAGATTTTTTTAAAGTAATTTTGGATGACTAACTTATTATCAGGAAGATATACATTATTTTTTTAAGAAATTTTAATCAGTAATGGTTTAAGCATTTAAGTCTAATCACTGAAGTAGTTAAAAATAAATTTGTCTTCTAGAATACTTTTGGCTAGTGTACGTAGTTACGCCATGAAATTTCATGATCTTGGGTTTATTTTAAGTGCCTAATCAACAAATCCAAATGTCTCTCGTTTATCACATTCTTTCAGAAAAATATTTTTAATGTAAATTTTGTCTTGGTTTATTTAATTAAAGTAACACTGGAATACATTAATAAAAAAAGCAACTTGCTGTTGTTTTATTTAGAGAAATTATAGATTAGGAACCTAATGCCAACATCCCAAAGGATTTGAAATACTCACAGAGACCGAGGGAGAAATTATTTATTATTCATTTAAACAATTTTTCATTTATAAGTATTTGATTGCTTTGTCTTGTAAAAAACTTTAATCATTAGTTACACAACATTACTTTATTTATTACAAAATACGTAATAACTTCACTTTTCCTATCATCAAATGCTGTCAAATTTAATTTCACATACTGAAATACAGGTACAATGTACTATCAAAATCAATTTTAAAACTAAGCTTTGTAACTTTAGCAATATGATTAATAAAAAGTTAGACGCGAAAGACGAAAACAATTGCGCATTTTTTATTTATCAACTTTGTTTATCAAGCAACCATATGTAAATGAAATGAATAAGAAGAAACGAGGTCACTGCAATTAGTAATGTCACTTATTTTTCGTCATAATTCATTTTCAAAAATGGTAGTTCATTTTGTAACTAATAAATTAATAAACATTTACTTTCTAAACTATATTTATGTCCTTTATTGTCGTATTAACTGAGTGAAAAGAAAAAAATTATAACCTTTCGTATCGTAAACTCCTCTTACCTTCAAAGTACCACATAAATAAGCAGCTCTTAATTAAGGAAGGGCAATTACCAATAGTTCTTTCATAATTGAGGCATAAATTAAATGAACAGAGTGAGAGTAAATGTCTAAGTGCACCAAACATTTACGAATACATACAAAAAAAATTTCTCTTCAAAATTTGATTTCATGTGTTGCTCTTCCATTCACTTTTAGTCTTGCTTAAATAATCATGAACATATTTTTTTCCCTCGAATGTTAATGTAATCAGGCTGAGTTGCCTTAAATGTTCCTCTTAATTTAGTTAAAAGTGCTCGAAATATAGAACAGAAGACGAGAAAGACGCGAAATGAATTAAGTAAAGCTCGAACTATTTAAAGCAAAATGCTTTGTTTGCTCTGATCGCAGTCGACAGAATGCTCTCTGCTCTATTCTAACATACAATATAACTTGAACGAGAAGCGAAAAGAGAACTGAAAAGTCACAGCAGGGAAGATTTAATGTATTTATCTCTTTTGAGTGAAGTAAAATATCAAGAAACATAATGGAAATATAAAGCAAATTTATTTACTGCAATTTTATTTATCCAGTACTGTCGTGAGATACTTCTTTTTCGACAAGTTATTACTTCGTGGTATCGACTTCTAAGCATTAATAAATTAAGCTGATTTTATTTTTTGAAAATGTATGCTGCAATTTTATTTTTCACGGATTC
Organism: Trichonephila clavata; assembly: GCA_019973975.1. NCBI lineage: Eukaryota > Metazoa > Arthropoda > Arachnida > Araneae > Nephilidae > Trichonephila > Trichonephila clavata. The sequence continues at coordinate 297,386 of BMAO01025072.1, read as the reverse complement.
GACAGCATATCTTTATCATTTTGTGCTTGTTATTGCGATTTTGTTTCAATATTCTAATAGAGAAACTCGTTAGGGGGATCATTTTGTCAAAATTATATAAGTAAATTAATACAGATTCAAAATATCTACAGGTTTCAGATTTGAATAGGACATTTTACCCAAATTAGATATAGTTAACTCTTTTCTAATAAACATATAAAAAAAATTAACGATATTTGTATTTTTTATTTTCCTTCTTTTTTTCTCTTCCAAATCTTTTGAGATTAAGCTGAGACCAAATTTATTTCTTAAGAAATTTATTAAATTATACTTTAAGCAGGGTTTTGAACTCTTTAGATGAATAAAACATTCAAAGATGACCAATAGCAACAATTTACACATTTTTAATGTCCTTTCCTTCACATGTTGTACCAATTAATAAACTATATTTCAATTAGTTATGCTTTTCCTCACATTGTTATCTTTTAAATTTAAGCTTTATATTAGGAGAAGAATCTATTTGTCTTTTCTAAGAAGCTTTACATAAGTAAAGCTTCTTAGAAAATAAGGAAAATTACACGCATTCGTATTTGAAGGAGTATATACACAATTTTCCATTGTTTGAGCAAATACAAGCGCATGACGAAGAAAAATTACTTTCGATCCTCTTTCCCACCATCGATTCCATAAACTTGTTGAAAACACACATTTTACTTCTAGCGAAAACAAACATCAATCATCAAAAGTGATTGATTTAGATGAATTTTATTCTTCTTAGACCGCCTTGTACTTGAAAAAGGTTCATTGGTTGTAGGACATTAAAATTGCCCTTATGTATTTTTAAGCAAGCATGTATTATGTTTTACCAAGTTCCTTGAGAGATTCAAAAAATAGATTTGACTACGATAAAAATAAATTGTTTACAAAAAGATTCTAAAGAATTAATGATTTGGATGTTTAATTTAAACATTAAAGCATTTTATTTTAAGCATTATGTTTGGAAATTAGCTGTGTTTTCGCTTCACCAATCTTTTTTTTGTGAAGAAATAAGAAAGCTTTCTTCTATGCGTGGTACTTAAATTTTGAAGCTGCATCTTTTTTCTTATATTAAATTGGTATTAAACTTCATAGCTTCTGAAATATGAACATTGTTAAATTAAAATAAAATAATTTTATTTCTACATGAAAAAGACGTAAAACGAAAAAAAAATGATTATATATATTTTATATTACACAGTATGTTTTTGAAAATAAATTAAATCTTGACCTTTCCTCAATATCAATACAGAGAATTCTGTAAAGCATAATTCTATAAAAGAAATAATTCTCCTAACTAGCTCTCTCTTTCTCTCTCTCTCTCTTTATATATATATATATATATTATGCCATGTATTTCTTTCATATTTTATGTTACTATATATATATATATTGTATTTTCATTTGAAAGATGGGTGCATTATCGTTGATGTTTAATGTTTAGTGGTTCAGATATATTGTGCTCTTAGTTGTTTTTTATAATGTTTCAGAATGCGATGGTGAATAGCTTAACTTTTCAACTTTAAATTTTTGACAATTTGGATATTTCCAAATTGTCTTACCAAGTTGCAATAGGGGGAAGATTGGCAACATTAAGCTAGTTTAACCTCACTTATCGGTCCTAAGTCCTAAGTTCCCCTTGGCTAGTTTATAAATTTTTAATTTGTTTTAAAACATTGGTATTTTATTTTTTATGTTCCCCATTGGTATTTTGAAATGGGGCTTTGTATTCTAGGATTCTAATTATTTCAAATTTTTGTTCCTTTATAGAATTGTGACAGATTTTTTATATATTTTAATATATATATAATCAAAATTTCTCTACAAGAGAGAGATGAATAAATATGATCAAAACTGAAAAGATTAGAAATTGCAAGATAACCAGACAATAGAATTTAAAAGGAAATATGAAGAATTAAAATAATAGAGTTAATGATAAAAAATATAAAAGAATGGATGCTATAGTAATATAAATATTACTGACTTAGGACAGCTTATTTATAAAACAATTTATGTAAAATTGGGGTTGAACATGTTTTGTGGCCAGCTAACCTTCCCCCTTTCTGTTAATAATACTGAGCAAAAACTTGTAGAAAATCTGAATCCATTATGAGAAAAAGGTAACTTACCTAAAAATTGTATTCAAAAATGCAGAGCCCGCGCTAAATCTGAGTACAATAAACAAGTTATTGACAAATTCTGGACCCAAATGCAAATTCAAAGCATAGGAATGGTTGAAAAGTAGCACTTAGCAAAAGTATGAAAAGAATAGAAATAATAAATTAAGAAATGTAAATGTATTACCATTATCTTAGGGCCACTAATATTTTATATGATTTTTTAAAAAAACTAAGAGAACCAGTAATTTTATCTAAAATTAGAATTTGGGAGTAACTATAACTATCTAGTAAGAATAATAAATTAAATATAATAACAAATTAATAAACTATGGAAATTTAATTCTTACTATTTAGAACTTCTTTCTTCAAATATCTATTAATAAAATTAATTGGGTATTTTTGAATTAAATAGTATTTAGTAAAATGTTTAGAGATTTTTATTTTTTCTGATTTATTTGAAACTGGAAATTCATTGCGTTGTATGTAATTAATAACAATATTTCTGAATATAGAAACATGTACATTACTCTCCCAAAGGGGTACTTTTATAATAATATACAAGTGATATTATATATATATATGTATATATATATATATATATATAATATACGTATATATATACACTCATGTCAATAAATTACGGATAATGAAGTTCAGGCAAAGAAAAAGAGACAGAAGCAAAACAAATTTGACTTATTTGTAAAGTCTATTTATTAAACAAAAGGTAAAGAGCAAAAAAGATGCTATATGTTTGACATAATTAATAAAAATTGCGATGTTTACTCCCTGGAGCAAATTTCAAAAAAGAACCTATTTACAAAAAAACAGTATAACATGATTAGTATGATGGTTAATACGGAGTATGTCTCCCGGACAATGCAATACAGGCCATACAATGCCTACGCATACTGAGTATCAAATTATCAATCTGATCTTGGGGAATATTGCACCACTCATCAAGCAATGTCATTCGAAGTTCCAGTAGACAGATGGGAGGGGGTTGACGGGCTGCAATTCGTCGGCCAAGCATATCCCACACATGATCTATTGGATTCAAGTCCGGTGAGTATGCTGGTCAATCCATACGGGTGATATCCTCCGATTCAAGGCATTCGTCTACAATGTTTGCACGGTGAGGACGGGCGTTGTCATCCATAAACAGAAATTCAGCACCCATGGCGCCCCGAAACAAACGTACATGTTGTTCCAGAATGACATCCCGATAGATGTGGCCTGTCATCGTTACACTCTGAACATGCAGGTCAGTTCTGGAACCAAGAATATTTCCTCCCCAAACGAGCCATCCTGCACCACCATAACGGTGTCGTTAAATGGTGTTCTGTTGGTGGTAACGGGTACCTGAAGCTCTCCATATGAAAGTCCGGCGAGAATCAGACTGCAAACTAAACCTGGGCTCGTCGGAAAACATCACACAAGACCACTGTTGCGGTGTCCACAATGCATGCTCTCTACACCAGATTAATCGCAGGCGACAGTGAGTTGCGGTAAGGGGAACACATCTGACAGGCCTACGAGCATATAGACCAATGTGCCCTAAGCGTCTGTACACGGTCTACCTTGAAACTGTCGTACGGGTAGCTGAAGAGAGCTGACGAGATAGGTCTGATGCTGTGCTCCGTCTGTTTCTTTTGGAAACAAATGCCAAATACCGGTCCTCATTCGGCGTTGTAACTCGGGGACAACCTGTGCTGTAACATCTACTCACATTACCATCATCTTGGAATCGTTGCCAAATCCTGGAGATTACACTCTGGGCGATTCCAAGTTCCTCGGATACTTCCCGCTGGATACGTCTACATTCCAGTCGTACGATAATTCTACCACGTAAAAAATCATCCAAATGCTTCCTTTGTGCCATAATTATGCGGTTATTGCACTGAAAGGCTTTTAAAGCGCTTGTGAACAATTTTACTTCTTTGCCACCATTCCTTATATACCCCTCTCTTACACTCTCGTCATTGTGACGTACTATCCGTGCCATTTGGTGGTTTCCTGTCATTTGCATATTCTTCTTCAAGATGTGTGTAATAATTCTACAGGTGAAATTTTTATTTTAGAGTTCAATTTCTGTGTGATTCTGAATCATCCTTAATTTATGGACATGAGTGTATTATGTCCCCCATTAATATTTTGAAACGGGACTTTGTATTCTAGGATTCTAATTATTTCAAATTTTTGTTTCTTTGTAGAATTGTGATTAATTTTTTATGTATTTTAATATATCTTATACAGTAGAACGTCGTTTATCCGAATCAATTGGGACTGGACACCGTTCGGATAACCGAAAACTGAATGTGATCCATGCAATATATGAAATCGGACACTATACGAATATTGAAAATCATCACATGCGGAAAGAAAGAAAAATAAGTACAAAATGTCTTAATTTATCTTTATTGAGGAAAATAATCACTTATTTTTCTCTGTACTATTGTACACCTTAGTGTTTTTGTTGAAAGGTCTTTGATTCTCTTGAGCAGCAGTAGTTGAGTAGGACAGCCCTCTGATTGTTGTTAGTACCACTCCATAGCTGTCTCTAACGCAGAAACGCATCAGCATTTGATGGACCCTTGCTACTTTCGTTGTTGTTGTTGTCCTCGTCTTCATCCGTTTCATCGCCGACAGTGTCAAATTCTTCTTGCACGTATGTCACAATCTCGTCACCATTTAGTACTTGAAATCCATTGTCTTCTGCATCACATGCCATCCAGGTTTCTACATCAACGAAACTCAACAAAAGAGCCCGAATAAAATCCCTCACTTGGAAACAAGCTGACCTAATATTCAGCGCAGATTTTTACTAAATCACACAACTGAAATTCCCCAAATATCCCTCATCTTGGGTTTTCCCGTCACTTTTGGCCTCACGCGAAACAACTGTTGAGCATTGCACTGTTCTAAAACATATCCGGTCTCTGGTCCGGATATTTGACGCTCCACACAATGAATCTTCGGATGAACGACGTTCTACTGTATATATATATATATATATATATATATATATTATATACATATATATAATATATGTATGTATGTATGTATAGTTGATAAGAAATGAAAAAAGGGGGAAATGAGATTCTGGTAGTGGAAGCATTTTTCACATTTCCATGTTCTTTAAATTATGTACACTAAGCTAGCTTCTCTTCTGACGACTATATATATATATATACATATATATATATAATGCTTTTTTCCCTTCTCTTTTATATTCGTTTCTTCTCTTTAATTTACTCATTTCTCCAACTTTTATAAAATTGTCTGAAAGCCGCAATCATGTCAAATTCTGCTTAGAAATAAATTCATGAAAGGTAAAAAACAAAGAACCAGACAATGGACTGCACACGCATTAATTTATGTAGACTAAACGTATCACGTATTATTTGCTTCTATGGAATAGATAACCGTAATAGAGAAGACAAAATAAATAGCTGCCATAATGGGCGTCACGTTGTCTCTAGAGTAATAAAATAGAGACTGGTCTTCCTTAACAGTCTCTGGTTGCTAATATTTTAATTAAATTTACGTTTATTATATTTTCTCTCTATAGAATCTAGACACGGATTAAACTTAGAGAAACAAGATGTTTGAACCTACTGAAAGTATATAACAAATGAATGAAGCACATTATAATTTTGTAAAGTGGATTTAAATTGCTTAAATATTATGAATAATGAATTTGCTAGTTATTATTTAGTTTTAATTCTAAACATTTAAAACAGTATATTTATGATGCTATTTCGTCAGAGAAAGGGAAGTGCTTTTGTTATATTTATTATAAGTAATAATTATATACTTTTATTATAAGTGAATAATTCAAATAAAATACCACAAAGCACCAAAAAAAAATGCCTTAGAAAGATTGTAGATTGTCTACTGCTCTATTTTTATAGTTCATTCAATCTTAAAAAATCAAATCAGCTTTACGCTTTATTTCTTACAAAGAATTAATCTGAAAAGTATTAAGTGATAGAAATCCGAGTCTGTCCTCCTTGATAATATCTGATATAATTTTATATATATATATATATATATATATATATATATATATATATATATATACATATGTAATATAACAATGTAATTAACGATGTATATAATATAATTATATCGTTTTATGATTTGTAGTCGTGGCAATTAAAATTCGGAATACTCATCATATCGACTTTTATTTTAACATAGATGAGAAAATTGTTCAGCTTCTATGCTCAAGTCTTAAGGAACAAGATAGTAAATTATTCCTTCTCTACATTTAAATACAAGTAAAAACAGGAGAAAAGGCAATCTAAAAAAATATAATCATGTGTTCAGATGAAGTGAAATATGCTATTTACAGAAATCACATAAGTATTTTAGGGAAAGTTTCGACCACTCAGTAAGACACGAGTAAGACACGACGATTCTTTTACTAGGAATCGCCTATAAATCTGTCAAAAACTCATGCTATAATCCTTTTAACAAAGAATTACTAATAAATCATTCAAAATATACGTTTTAATCCTTTAATAAGAAATTAAAGAAGACGCGTTTTGAAATAGTGAAAAAATATATAATATTAAAATTCTAAGTTATTATTATTATCATTATTGTTATATATTCTAGAATTCATTCCGACATGAGAATATCCGAGAGAGAAATACCATCGATGCTTATATATATAGTTTTCATGCGCTTTAGTAATAGGGATTAATATTCCCTAAACAATGATGTCATTTCTATAAATAACTCGTTATTCCCTTCACCTGGACACGTGACTATTTTTTGAAATGTATTTTTCCCGATTCTTCCCCATATATAAATACTTGCTATTTGAATAATCCCTCCCTCTCTTCTGTTTTGTGTCTCGTCATGTAATCGGTTGCAGATTGGTTTGTGTATTGTGTTTTGTGTCTCTTGTCTGCTTCTTTTTATGTGGGACGCTATGTGTTAAATGTACAATAAACTGAATTTACTATAGCAAAGGATTGCCTCGTCAATGTCATAAAAAATAAAACCTCAATAAAAATTAGCGATCTTATTAGAAATACCATTCCAACGGCCATCGTCTTTTACAAAATATATTATATCTGTGTGTGTGTGTGTGTGTGTAATATTTGGATCTTACTCATGTAATTTTTTGCAAGAAAATGTGTGAGTTCTGTTCTTATATAGATCAAGCTACATTTAAATTAACTTTGCTATAAACGACGTTTGCAACCTAAATATATTTCAGAATAAATGCATATTTTGAAGCAGAAATATGTAGGGTTAAACTTTTCTACGTTATGTAATAGAACCTATAATTTGATCTTCTCATTATTTTGATTATTTAATTTCAATTTATATATTAACTGTAAATAATTACATAAATATAATAATTTAATGAACTTGATATTTCACCACGCCTAGCAAATATGTTTATTTTTAGTATAGGATGATCCATAAATAAGTATACACAGTTTTGATGCACAATAAATCAAGAACAATGTAAAATATTGAATGTAACTTATAACAGAATTGTATAGGACTACTTAAAGTTTTCTTAGTGACAGTCACAGACAGGGAAATCTTAAGACTCTTTGAAGCCCTGGGCCCAGAGAAATCTTAAAACTTTTGAGGCTCTGGGCCTCTATGTAAAAGTAGGCCCTACCTGAGATCTTTAAAGGTAAACAGTATACAACATCCATTGTCAAATACTCGTTCAAATGGTAATTTGAAACAAATAAATGTGCACGACTCAAGAATCTCAAAAACCTAGGCACAAACTGTCTCGATCGATGGCCGCATTTCGACTAAATAAGTCGAATAATTGTTCATGGTATTAATCCTTGTCCTAGACATGGACAACGCGGTTATCACATAGTTATACAATCTTACCACTTTTGTCAGTTGACATGCAGTTTGAAATTTCCTGTTTTTCGAAGAATATGTACGGGAATAATATTTGCCCATTAAAATTATCCGAATCATGATCGTATTAAGACATATTCGAGACCAAAACGAGGCCCCGGGCCCAGGCCCAGTGGGACCATGACTTAAGACGTCCCTAGTCACCGATGTTTCATGTGTGAACCTTTAGTTACACGACATACATTGATCTCTTTCCGCCCACACGCATGTTAAGGTATCAACTCCATCGATAACGGCTGTGATGTGCTGCTTCAGGTTCGTTCAGAACTTTTACTTTTGCACAAACAATCCGTAGTTTTAAATTTTTCATATCATTGGTGGATAGGCTTTCTAGTTGGAGGTTTTTTTCCGATTGGTGATCAAAAATGCTGTTGCACAGCAGTTGTGATTTAAATTTTGCTAAATTCAAGAACACAATAAACCTCTTCCACTATAATTACCGCCATTTTGAATGATAAGTCACATGACACGCCCACTATTGCTTAAATTACTTCTGTCAGGGGCTAGACACAGACTTTAAAAGTTCTCTACCTGAGGTGGTGACTGTCTTGAACTAGTACAGTTTTACAGTATCTGGAAAGTGTATACTTCATTATGAATCGCCTTGTATTTAACAAATTACTTTGAATTTTTATATTTCACTTAAATCATGTCAATCAAACGAGTAAATATTTTGATGTTAAATGTAACTTTTTCTGTAACTCTAGCTTGTTCTACTGCGTACCATATTTGCAAAGTTTTGTGAGTAAAAATTGCTCATTAAAAATGTCTAACTCATATGATCAAAAAATCCTCGATAAACTCGTCAATCATTTTTAAAATGTTTCTGACAATAAGATTTAAGAGGTTTTTCAAAAGCTTTTACCTTTTTTTAATCTATGAATGAATAACTCAAAAATAAATTCAAATGTTTTTTTATTTGCATAATAAAAAAGGAACTTTTGCTTTAAGCAATAATTTTTAGAGAATTTAAAAGTATGTATTTTTAAGCAAATTTCATCACATATTCCAATGTAAATTATACGGATAGATTAGAAAAAGCAATGCTATTATCGAACAATATAGTTAATTAGTTTTTCTAGTTATAAATGAAATTAGCAATAAAAAAAACCAGAAATTATATCAAAAGTTTGTATGGCCATTTATTAAATAAATTATAAAAGTATTCATGAAACGTAAGGAAGGGAACATAATTATACACTAAGTTTGCATTAAGTCTATAAGTTCGGTAAAATATATAAATTTGAGGTGTTGTATAAAATTATTTATGTTGATAAATATTTTAAATCCTGCAGTAAAATATCTGTTACTATTATCCATCATGTGATAGTTATTAACGTTCTTTCTCGCCATTGCAGCTTTTAAGTGTGTGTTATTTTATTTGATTGAAGATTTTCGAGCTACGTACAAAAGAGTAGCAATAGTAGAAAACAGTACAAATTTCACATCATAAACTTTATTTATGAACCAACCAAGTGGTATTTTATTCTTCGGTTGGAGAAACACTCAAGCCTATTTTACTGGAGAGAAAAAATTATGGGTTTGCCAGAGTAATTGTATACGAGTACTTAACTTTACCTTGCTACGCCGTTACTTTTTTTCTTCTTTCTCTCTTTAGTATGGCATTTTATTTTCCTTTATATTGACTCTTAAGGTATTTAATTCTAAAAAAAGGCTAAAAAATAACCCAGAATGCTTATTAAATGTCAATTTTAAATATTTAAAATTATGGAAACATACTTAAAAATTTTTTAATCAAATGCCTAGCTTCCATAATAAAATTTAAAAAATATCGACTTAATAAAAATTGCCATGAAAAAAAATTAGGATTAAATATTAGAATAGATACTTATTAAAGAACTTAAATGATTCACAGAACGACTAAGATTAAAAGAAGAATATTTCGGGTTAGTATTGGAATTACGTAGACATTTAGAAATATACCAATTTTACAATTTTTAGTAGTTTTCAGTATCGGTAACATTATTTTTATCTAAATTTTTTATATATTATTTTATCGCTAAAAAGTCGTTAGAAATGAATTTTGTCAACGTGTGTACTTATTACAGTTTCAAAATTCACAGATCAGACACGTGGATGAAATAAGAATTTTAAAATAGTTATTTTTATTTAGCTAATTTTATTTTATACATTATCAACTTGAGAGATAAAACAAAAAATAAGTCTTAAATTTGAATTAAATAGAATTATGTAACATAAAAATTAAAATGCGTAAGTTGTAACTGAAATTTGCTAAGTTAGACATTAAAGGAAGTTTATATCAATATATTTTAAATTAACGTCATTTAGATGCATAAACTATTTATCAATTAGTCAATACGCAGTATCAAATTCAATTCTCAAATTCATAGAGGGAAAAAAGTTAGTTCATACTAAGCGCATAAAAATTTCTAGAAATGAATACAGTTTGACTGAAAAAAGTAAAACTGATAAATCACTTACAAATTCTGTAGGATTTTATTTCCTTGAATTAGTGTCACGAACTAAAGCATATGATAAAAATTATTTTTATGAAAATTATTTTGAATTACTAGCTTAATTTATTGAAAATTAAACTTTTATTTTCAGATGGTCTCAAGGCCTGCTATTTCATCAAGGATTGGTCGACTGCTTACGGGCGAGTCTTCTCATACCATTAGGCATTAGCGTATTTCTATGCCAGCGCATGCCACGGTGCTCAATAGTTGAGACAGCATTCTTGCTGTTAGTCACAGTATCCACCGTCAACATACTTACATCAGTAATAAATGATGCTCCTTTACTTCCAGAACAAACAGAAGTATCTAACGGAGATTCGGAAAATGGCTATGCCATGAACTCTGAAAATAATCACGTGGTCCTCGACAGTCCTCAATGCATCATCTTCGGACTATTCATTATTTGGTTTGCCAGCTTCACCATTAACTTGGGTCCTACATTTCTGAGTGGAGCACTTTCTTCAGCACGAGAAGGAGTTGCCCAAATTGATGCTTGTCCAATGGTCTATGCTCCGGTTCGCCACTATGTCCTCAATGTTCTGTGGGTGACCGTCAATCTGATGTGCGTCATTTTGACAGGAATCCACTTGCGCAAGCTGTACCGAGATTTGACCAAGTCCAATTTGGAAGCTTTGAGAATTGCTGGCTTGGTCACTACTATGATATCCGTTAGATCTGAAAGAGATCTTTGCGAATCCCAGCACATTCAGAGTTATATAGACAGACTTGAGAAAGAAGGCATACGCAGAGTAAAGATGTTCGTCGTACTGCTGGTTGCATATGTAATATTCTGGGGGCCACTCTTTATTGTCATTCTGATTCAGCCTGGAATCAACGGCCCATCAACATCCTACGAGATGTCCTTGCATGTTGCATTTGCCCATACCTTCGTGAATCCTACTCTGATATTAGTCCTTCACAAGGAATTGAGACACGCAGCTGCCAGTGCCAGTTGCTGCCATTCCACGTGTGAGTCACAAGAGCCAGAACCTCCGTACGAGCCAAGTCCAGCAGCATGCAGACTGAACAGAAGTTACATGTAAGTATAGTAGTAAGTAGGGTCTAGGGTGTAGGGCTTGAGTACAGTTATAGACAGTTATAGTACAGTCTTTTTCTAGATTAGCTCTAATCAATATTTTAAGAAATGCTTATTATAGAAACAAATTGCTAGACAATTAATATTAGTGCTATTGAGCAAAAAATAGTTTATAGTTTCTAAAATATTTCTCTCCTTGCTCATAATTTGTTCTTTAGGTGTATAGACTTCTGGGTGGCATACTTTTCATTTGCGGGAGTCATTGTTCGATTTTTTTTCAAATATTTAATGAAAGTGACAGTGACTAAACCCATAAAATCCACCTGGTTTTCATAAGAATACTATCAGTCTAGAGTCTCTATTTTAGATCATAGTTACGTTATAAGTTCAGTTAAAATTTTTCTAAAATAGGTAAAAGAAATACGTAGTATAGAGTAATTGATTTATAATACTTAGAGTATTGACGTAATAATACTTATAGCTTTAGATACGTATTAAGTCAAGAATTATAATTTCACATGAAGAGAGGAAAAACTAGGATTTTTATTGGATATAGTTTTTTAGATTAATTTTTTAGTTAGCTCTAAAGCATTAATCTAATTCTTTTCACTTCCCTAAGCAACTTGTACACTGTTCCACAGAATCCTGAAAAATGAGTGACGGAAATTGTGTTATAAGATCTAGATATCACAACCATTATTACAAATTACTAGGTTACAATAATTGTCAGTATTAAATATAGTACAGAAACTTTACGAAGGAAAAATGTATACAATTAAAGTAATCATAAATTTTTTAAGGAATTAAAGTATTTAATACTTTTATCGGTGATTATTAAAAAAATATTTCATTTAAATTTTAATTATTGCATCAACTTTTTCCATTAAAATGGGTACTTAAAACTACATTGAAAAGATCTTTCACAATCTAATCAATAATTTATTTTTCTCAAAATTTAACCCTAGTAATAATTTGTTTAAAGTGAAACATTAAATAATTTAGAATTTTATTGGAAATACGATCTTTATAATGCAAACGGTTGAGAAAACGATAGAAACCGTTGATTTTATTAATTACATTTATAAATGAGATTATTAAAAGGAAGTTATATTTTACTATTCAATTACGAAGAAATACGATTTATTTTTATCTTACATCGGTTCCGCAAGAAAGGTACGGTAGAGTTCCAAAAACTCAAGCTAATGGGGACCAAAAAGTGGCAAAATTTGCGGAAATGCCGAGTTATCGAGAATGGGATTAAAAAAGAACAAGTATGAGTGTTTCCTCAGAAAGTATTGTACTGCACTTGCATGTATTATTTGCTTGAGAATGCACTGAAAATAAACTGCCGAGATATTATTTAACAAAAGAAAAGTTCGTACTTTATGGTGGCATAAAGCATTTGCTACTTGCAAATGAAAAGTAATAAATATATAGTATACACAATATACAAAAAAAAATTTTAAAAATTTACCTGATTATATACATCTCAGAAAAATACTTTATGAACGCAAAAAGCTGCCTATTGTGAAAATTAAGTAGCCGACTTTGCAAAAACTGGCTACATTTTTTAAAAATAAATGGGTAATGTCCTGTTGCCTTTTATACTTCATTGTGCGTTTTGCTGCTTCATCACGAAGACGACGAAGAAAAGTCCATTACTGATGCACCTTGTTGTTTAAAATACTGAAGGGAGGTTTCGAAAAGCCTTTAGTCCCTCACGATGTGATATTTTAGAAGTTTGTACGGTGTCCTCAACGTTAACATCTTCATCATTTTCCGGCATTTTTTCATTAACTGTGACAGTAGCAATAATTTCTGCATCGGACATAATGTCAAAATCAGTATCGTTCGGAAAATAAGGTTTGACGTCATTTTCATTGGCTTCTGCACATCCAAGAACTCTTTTAAAGTTTACATTTCCTGCATCTTATTCAACGAACTCATTTCCCTTGTGATTAGAAGAGTAGATAAATTTCTGAAAGTTTTTCTTAAGGTATCCGACTGGTTGCGAAAACTTTTTTTTAAAAAAATGGAAATATGGAGATTTTTTTGTAATTTTTAGATTTGTTTAGTACATTTTAAGAAAAATATGCTTAAATTAAGAAGAGAAAAAAAATTATTATTACTGAGAGGAGAAAAAATGGGTAAAAATTTACAAAAAAATAACATAGACGTGGCCCATTCTGTACCAAAGGTTTATAAACAAATTTTCAATTTTTCAATTCTGATGTGTTGCTATGCTATTCGTTTTTGAAATGAACTCCAGGATAAGAGATATTTTCATTTTTACAATAACTAGAGCACTTTATCTCAGTTATTACATGAAATTGCTTAAAGAAATAGTGATCATATTAACATAAGGGACTGTAAATTTTGTATTAAAACAGTGATTGATAATTCTGAGAGTTAAAACACTTCTACTATTATACAGAACATACACAAAAAATTTCATATTTAATTATTTTCAAAACTTTTTCAGCAATCACTGTCCCCGTTTGAGCATTGTTCTAGTGAACAAAAAATGATAGACTTGGTATTTTTATAAAGCTAATAGATGACCTATAAAATAAAATCATAAAAAAATTTGTCAATTTTTGGCAAAATTCACAATTTTAAGATAGTCGGATACCTTAAATTGAGACATACCCTCTGTGTCCCCAAATAATTTTCCCCCGCGAATTCTATCTTTTCAACTTGCAAGGGTGTGGCTAAGTTATTCGGAATCCCAGGTTATTGAGTGCTGAGTTTTCGGGACTCTTCTGTATTTCGTATTGCGTGATTATCTCTTTATGAAATTTTCAAAATATGCAAGGGAATTAATTGCTTTAAACTTTGATTCCTAATGAGACTAAATGACATATTAAATCACTGAGGTATTTATGGTTCAAATGGCCTGAAACTAGTAGTGTCAGATAATTTTAAGTACTGTAATACGCAGGGATCATTTCAAAAGTAATGAACATGGTGGAGCTACTGCGACGTGTTAGAGGCATCGAAAAGGAAAATTATGTCCGTAGTTCGAACTAAAAGAATATTCCTTTGTCTCACGACACCAAATACCTTGTTGTTATTATTGATAAAAACCTTACCTTCAAGCAACGTATTATACATATTAGAAAAAAGTTTAATGATACAGAGCATAAATTATATGTGTTCCCCTTAATTTCAAGAAAGTCTAATTTAAGTAGACGTCATAATCTGCTTATTATCTACATACTGATCCCAAAATCTGTCCTGGACTATGTTTTCCCTGTATGGGGATATGTAGCAAAGGACTGGATAAAACTGTACTTGAAAGTTCACAAAATATTATTTAAAGACAAATGAAGCACTCGCTGGTTCATGAGAAATTGTGCTTACAAAGCAGCAAGCAAAATTCCTACTATTAGGCAAAAAATTTTAAAAAAATGCATTAAAATTTTTCAGTAGCATCGATATCAAGATATATCTCAAATATCAGTTTAAACAGGCTTAATATATTATATATCCTCGTGCACGCGTGTGCGATCCTGATTTACATAAAAATTCTTGTTTTATTTCATGTTTTAATCCTTCCAGCTTTCAAAAAACTTTCTTTCTTGGGTTAACAGATCGGCTTCGTTTAATTTACAACCCATGATATAATTGGTTGCTGCATTTCCAAAAAATTAAATAGTATTTTTGCGGATAATCTGTCAGCCGATTACAAACCTTCCTCTCAACAACTTTACTTCACGGATCTTTTTTTCGACAAAATTTCTCCCTCCAAGGATCCCTTGGGGGGCTAATCTCCTTTAGATGAGTATGGGTGTCTTAATCCCGAGGTGCCCTAGTGATCTTTTCCATTTCCCAAGAGGTTTACTGTCTTTGGTAAACACGGTTGTCACGAACCAGGGGTACCCTAGGGATCCTTTTCTATTTTCGACCCTCTTTTTGTCATTCAATTTCCTCTTTCATCCCTTGTCCCGTTTAGACCACAGTTAAATATTTTAAATATACTCGAATACAATTCTAGATTTTGTTTTGATTGGATTATTTTTCATTATTAATAACATTATTTAGTTTTTCTTTTGTTATGCATTGATTTCCACTTGTTTGGCAATAATATTTTTCTTCTATTTTTTTCGATATTTAATTTTTTATATTTGTTGTACTAACAACGTTGGAATCACCAACCCGCATGTTTGCCGGATGCGGCGTTCCTTAAGGTGAAAAATGGTGTCCTGGGGATACCTTTGCGTTCCCTTTGGCCCACGCTTTGCTGTAGATGGGAGGTAGGAGAGAGAGCCCGCTCCTGTCAATCGGCTGGTGATAAATCTATTCTGAGTATCTGGATAGGCATTGTTGCAGGGCTAGTGCTGCAGATAAGAGGTGTCAGATTTACCCGTCGGATCCTAACCCTGATGCTGGGTGTACTTCAGGTAAACGGCGAGCCTGACTATTGTCAGTTGACCGGCACACTATCTCCCTTGTTGGACTCCGAGGTAGGAGGCACGCCAGGATGAAGTTAACTTCGCACTTATGGATCCAGATTTGCTGTGTCTTACCCACTCTCAACATTGACACAAAATTGCCAATAAATATAATTGTCTAATTATATTTATACCCGACAACGAAATGTCTTGAAAATCTCCATTTGCAATTCAGAAAACTATTCAAAAAATAAGCGGAGAACCAAAATTCGCTAAGAAATTACGTTCTGGTGACTTGCTGGTTGAAACTGTATCAGATTTGCAAAGTAAATCTTTGCAAAGCAGAAATTTTTAGATACCCCTTTGACAGTGGGTCCTCACTAATCTCTCAACTCCAGCCAAAGTGTGATTTCTGACCTGACATGATGTGCACTTCTGAGGCCGAAATCCTCGAGGGATTTTCAGATGAGGGTGTAATTCACGTCAGAAGAATCGCAATAAAAAAACATGCTACAATTATTTCTACGAAACACTTAATTTTAACGTTCAATAGCCCAAAACTACCAAATACAATAAAATATGGTTACTTAAACTGTAAAATACGTCCATACATTGCGAATCTTCTGCATTGCTTCAAGTGTCAGAGGTTCTATTGGGACAGGGATAACAATCGTGTACGTGGTGTAGAGGCATCAATCCTCAAAGTCTTAATCCTGCCTTCTCTGTAGAACAGCACACTTCTCTCACACGTTCTGTGATGGTATGGAGTGCCACTGCATATGACACATGGTCACCCCTGTTATTGATCCACGACATCATGACAACCCAGAGGTGCGTGTCATATTTTTCAGTCACTTGTGTTGCCACTCGCGGCAGGGCTCCAAGGAGCCATTTTTCACCGTGATAATATTAGCCCACACACACAGCAATGGTTTTACAAAACTGCCTTCGCCATATTTCCACCCTTCTGTGGCCCATTCGATCCTTAGATTTGTTACAGATTGAGCATATGTGGGATCTCTTAGGACGGCAAGTTAGACAGCCTACGAGTTTGCACGCTTAAACCAATTGTGGAACAAGATGCCGCACAACATCAAGCGAGATTTGTATGCCTTAATTTCTGACTGTATCACGTCTTGCATTCATGTTAGAGGTGGCCCAACAGGATACTAATACCTCCGTCAATTTGCGATTTTGTTTCTACAAAAAAGGATCATTTTACTTTGATTTTGTAACTACTTACTTAATCAACGGGGTACTTACGTTTGCAGAATTTCGTTTCATTCTGACTACTCATTCTTGGTGCTCAAATTCTTATGACAATGAGTGTATATATTAAGATCAAAAGTGCCCATAGACCTTTATCGCATATAAGTCCGAAATTAGTATGATGTTGGGTAATCTTTTGCTACAATAACAGCAGAAATTATGCGGAGAAGGCTTTCCGTGAATTTTCAAATGTTGCAATTGAAACTTTTACAAAAGAACTCTAGTCAGCTTTGTTACCATTTGAGGTGTTGTGGTTCAACTCACAGATTGCGTCCTAATTCATCCCATGGATTTTCTCTGAGATTCCAGTTTGGGCTTTGAAAAGGCCTGCTCAATTACTGAATATCTCTGTCACCAAACCACATTTACATAGGCTGATCAATATGTACTAGAGCATGATCCTGTTGAAGCAGTATTTGACTCTTGATAAGCTATTGCCCCACTTAAGATAGGGCGAAATTATCAATGTCAAAAAAGGCTTCTTTCTTAGGAATTTTTTGCACTGGATCCACAGGGTGTTTGCCAAACCACGAAAGAACACTCTTAAACCCCGTTAGGCTTTTCCCTCCAAATTTCACTTGTGATACAATACAATCAGTTCCAAAGCTTTCATCATGTAATCACCGCATCCAAATTTTACCATGGGGTTGCCAAATAGTCAAACAGTGCATTTTCAGTCATTGTTCCTAAACAAGAGATATCCTTGTTAAAGATCCCTATGTTGTCAAATTTTGCACCAGTGTAAGCGAGGCAAGCCATTGGTTTCAGTAATGTTTGGTTTATAAGCAGCTGCTCTACCATAAAAACTAAGATTTCAAAGTGTTTGAAACAATGTTGCATCCAGTGACTTCTTTGAATTTCTGACATGTTTATTGTCCAAATCCATTCGATTCATTCCATAGCTATGTTCAAAGCTCTGTGGTTTCTTTCTACTAAACGGCATGCTCTACCAGATAGTGATTGCAGAAATATACCCGTTCACTTATCCATTTCACAATAACATCATGTACAGTAGAATGAGACACTACTAACATAGCAAAAATGTTAAGAACAGAGACTCTCCACTCTCCTTTTCCCAATGTACTTATTAAGCATTGCGAAATTGTCTAAATTCTTTAATATTAGTTAGGGTGCTGGTAGCTCGGTATCACTCGCTGAGTCTCCAATTTTGCGAAGGGTCTGGATATTTTAATTATAAAATGTGTTCGTATATATATGCATCTTGTAATTTTTTGTGATTTTATTCTAGATTAATGTGATTTATTTTCAATAATAGAAGCCTTGAATACAAATAAAACTCAGTTTATATTTGAAACTTCCCTTCTTTCGGGTTTTCAATTTTTGGTAAAATATTTGATTCAGGTGCATGAAATACATTACAAAAGAATCTTAATCTCCTTGTCATTTTGAACAATTTATCTAATAGCTTTTGTGTGTATCAGACTTTTCTTTCTTTTCTTTTTTTTATTGTTTATTTATCTCGTTATTACTCTATATTTGATCTCCTCGTGTTATAGTTTCTGTTAACCATATTTTTATCTGTTCAATGTCTTAAAATTTTCCAATATTTTTCATTTTTCTTTGCAAAATTTTATTTAATTATAATAGTTACATTTACAAATGCTTACCAACAAAACATTAGCTTAAACTCGGGAAGAGAACTGTTGAAATTTTTTTGATTATCACACTTGTACATTACAGCAAGGAATTTCATTACGCTATTAAAAACCTTCAGATAATTTTTAATGCCTAATTTCTCGCTTTGATTGCATTGACACTTGCTGGTGTGTGATTAAAATTTTTTATTAATTCAAAACTATAAAATATTTTCCTTTCTCTTTTTGCTTAGCATAATTAATCTGTACTGACAAGAATTTAAGAAGGACTTAACTCCCTTTGATAGTACTTTTGTCATATTTTTAGTAACGGATAATATATATCTCCTATTAGAAAGATTAAATTTACAAATTATAGTTATTTGAAGTTTTATTACCATTGTAAAAGGATAAATGTGTTGTTATTTTCCTTTTGGAAGCATAATTGTTCAGCTTTAGGAACAATTGCTCAGCTTTAGGTTCAAGTCTTTTGCTGGCTGTCTTTAATGATAAGAAAGAAATATTAGTAATGTCTTAGGTGTGATGGACCAATGACTTGCAACTTTTTTAGCAAAACTTGTAACATAAATGTAGTAATAGTAGCTCAGAAATGGTTTGTTCAACGACGATCACTTGTGCATTTGCAATACATCTTAATTCTTTTTTACTTGATTTTTAACACTTGTTTTTTAAAGTGATTGCGGTTATATTTTTCACAGCTAATATAGGATAAAATTCAGAAGAGAAAATAGATAATTTTGGACTATATACGAACAAAAATTGGAGATTTAATAATTTATTTCAGTTAATATTGATTTTTAATGTTAACATTTCATTATATTTTTAAATATTAGAACGATAGCCTTTTTTAAAAAAGTAGATATTTCTAAATTACAGTGCTCAAATTGGTCCGTGTTTATTTTTATTTGGTTTATATGTTTTCTGAAAGAAAATATTTGAAAATGTGAAATATCAGAATTAGTGTTTATGAATTAGTGTTAGTGTGTATGTGAATTAGTGCAGTGAATTTGAAATATCAGAATTAGTGTTTTTCTTATATTTTACATAAACTCTTTTACAATTTGAATACATTCTACAAATATTCACAAACTTTCTTTATACTCGTGAATCAGCCAGTTTACGTCTAAGATTGTTTGAGGAACTTATTTTAAATTTACAAAAATCGAAATACTTGGGTATTTATGCGTTACAATATCTTCATAATGGTCTTATAAATTTATACATTTCTTAAACATTTCGGAAATGATACGATGTAATAATATTTCTTCTACGTTACGTTTTATGTGCCCTAATAATAGCGAAAATTTCTATGTTTAAAGTTGTTCATGTTCTAGAAATGCAATTATTTTCTACGAAATCGACTTGACTGCATGTGCTATGTTATTTTAAGATACAAACTTCTTGTTAACTGGCCTAAATGAATGTAATTTATATTACAGCACATGTGGAAGGAAGGCGTTTAATTTAATTTCAGTAGTTAGGCCATACTATTCATATTTTATGAATAGCGAAGCGTTCGTGTTATTTGTAAAATATGAATATTAATATTTCATTCTCAAAATTATGGCTTAAGATTAGTTTGCTACACGTTTCATGAAAAAGGAAAAACTATTTTTTTTTAAACTGACTCTTTTTTAACACCCTTTTATAAGCTTCACTTGTATGTAACGGAATCTTTGAACTCAATTTTTACCCACTTCAAAAGGTCATGTTAATTCGAAATTTCGTTCACTTGTCCAGGACCGATGACAAAACAATAATTTAATAATTTTGTTCAATTGTCCTGATCAGGATCATCAGGATTAACGATTTTCCATTTTCAGATCCCATTTTCAGATTTGGTGACTAAAAGATTAAGTTACAATTTGGTTAGATTGACGATAAAAGGGTGTTTTTTAGTTTTTTTAAACTATAATTTATTATTATTATTCTTTATCCTTTGTTTCAGAGTACTTTTCAGAAATAATCCCATGAACACATTTATACACTTTGTCTAAGAGTTTATTTTAGTTCGAGGCTAAGAATCAAAACTTCTTACTAGAAAACTTTCAGACGTCTAGACAAACCGGCGTCCGTGATTTTTACTTCCACTGTTAAATGAGCGTGTATTTTCAACGGTTTTGTTTCATTTATAAGTATTAATCCTTGAATACAAGAAAACACACACATTAGTTCTATACCTTCGGGATAAACGATCTTATATGTAAGTCGCTTATTAATAGAGTTTATCTTTGAAATGTAATTAGATTCTTTTTTTTCCAAATCTATTCATTTCACGGGAATTCATTTTCAATCAAATAAAATGAACGTTATAAGAAGCGTACTATTTGTTATTCTCTTCAACAGTGCTTCTCAAACTTTGTATATTTCCGACCCAATATTCAATCATAATTTTCATCACCCCCCTCCATACAATAACAATGTATTGAATTCAATACCACTATACTTTGATGCTAAAGCTACAAAACAACTTTAAGTGCAGCCGGCGTATATGAACGTCTTGCTCGCCCAAAGTCTTAATTGCTCCGGTCGTATATATACGTCTTTTGGAAGTACGATCTTTTTTGTGCACTGATATCCATAAAATTATTCCGAAGGTTTTGAAGTGCAATAAAAGGACGTTGATAGTGTTTGAGAAGGATTTACTTATTTATTTCTTATCTCCCCCAAATACATCACATACAAGCGACTACGTGGAAAACGGTCGCGTTGGGGAGCAAATCGCGTAACTTTTAATCGACAGTTAAGGGTTTAATTATAAGCCGTACAAATTATCAAGATAAGCGTTAATTTTCGCAAATAATTTAATAGTTTGAATAATTTAATTTAATATAATTACAAGCACATGGGGGTCCTAGTAATTATTAAACGTGTTCTTAACTTAGTATTATTAAACTAATTATAAAATACATTGTGCAGTATGCTACATTTATCAGTGTATTATATCAGAGTGTAAATGTGTATTTTGTTTTTTATTTTTGTCAGAATGTATTTTGCTTGTTTACTTTCAGTAAATTAATAACTTTTTGTTTTTGACTTTTCAATTTGCTCGCGTCCCGTCGAGTTATCAAGCCCCCCTGGGGAGGGCACCCCACAGTTTGAGAAATACTGCTATACAAGCAAATATTCAGATGGAGAATTTCTGTTTACAGCTTACAAAGGTTGTGATAATTTCAATGTGTGTGCAATGTGGGCAAACATTATAATAAGATATGAACTCTCTGTTGTTCTCAGTAACAGTTGTTATTTGTAGGAATTGTCAAATGAATTTGAGGAATATAAATCTATTACAGTTGCATTCTTATAACAATTGCCTTGTTGTAATGTATGAAAAAATCTCAAAAGAAATTATCAAACCTAGTTGGAATTACATATTATGTATAAGGTGAAGCATTTGACACAGGACCAAATAAATCAAAATTTAAAAATTATTCCTTACCACTAAAATATTTTTATACATTAGGATATTTTAAAATGATAACACATTTCATAATATTAATTCAGCTTTTATTAAATAAAGAAACATCATACAAAAAAGTTGCTTTCTTTGATTTATTATTTCTTGAAAAATTTGTTTGTTCGGTTTGTTAAAAGGAAATTTTAGCTTAGAAAACTGTTAGAAGCTGATATTCTTTTAAAGTTTTCAGTTTCTCAATTTAGTTCTAGCAAACTTTCTTTTTTTAAATTATTCTTCACTTTACAGGCCCAAAGATTTGTCATTGAATTTTTTTTCTCTGAATTACCAAATTCAAATAAGACATTTTTAAAAAATTTTCATCAATAAATTTATAATTGTATTAATTTTCTGTTTTACTTCGAAGTTACAATTCAGTTGACTGGTGGAGAAATCCTGTGGATGAATCATATTTTCATTGTTAATTGCCTCAAAATGAAGCATATTAATATCAATAAATTAGTATATTTGCGTGATACACCGGAACACATTGTATCTATGTAAATTTTTTTACGTACGAGCATGGCTCAAGTAACAGTACCGATAAGAGAATTAACATTATAAGTGCGTTCTGGTAGCTTTTATTGTAGGTATATCTGAAAATAAAGGAATAAATTGACTACTGTGAAATTTTGAATATGCGTGAGTCCTTGTAGTCTTTGTATGTCTTGGTAGTTATATCATTACAGCTGACAAGTATATCGTCTTGTTAGCGAGGAAGAACGTTACAACCCAGATAGTCTAGGCTAAAATGAACTTTATTTTGTCACAGTTACTCAGATATCACGGAAAACTATTTTCGAACACGTGCGTTAGGCAGGATTAACAACTAAAGACCTTTTAATGGTGTGTCCCACTATTAAGAAAGCAGCCCAGATCCATTTGCAGTAGTGACAACAGAATTGAAATTGGATTGAAAATGACAGAGTATGTTTTCTCTTCTCAAATGAGAGTAGATTCGATCTTTCATCTGACTTTGCAAGCCAAGATTCAACGTGAGAATGCCTATTGACTCTAATATATCGATACAAAGCTCCGACAGGTTCTTGTAGTGTAATGGTATAGGTCGACATGATGATGAAAGAGCACGTGATTCCACCTGGAACTATGAACCCTGATCGACGCATTAAAGAGTTTTGCTACCTCATGTTCGTCTTTCGGTTCTGGTGTCGGCGATACATTTCGCTATATCGATTACAATGCAACATGTCCTTGCACAGGTGCTGTCTAGATAGTAAGGATATTCAAATTGTTTTACCACCACGCTCTCCAGTTTTTAATCCAATTGAAATGCCTTCTAATCCGACTGAATCCGATGCCTTAGGATGATATTTTGGTACAGATCACCAGCTTCTAACAAACGAAGACATCCTTATCCGTGCACTTAAGGAGAAAAGGAAAAACTTACCTCAAAAGAATCTGGGTGATTTTCTTAATAGCAGGTCCTTTTGTGTTGACAGTTGTTTCGGACTTCACAATGGACATATCCAATACTAAAATGTTTTAGGAATTCCTGTGGGGTGTTCACATTAAAACGAGTTTTACATAAGAATTTTTATTCGGATCGATATGTGCCCTTTCCTCTAACAATGCACTTTCTGTACTTAGTTTCAAAATAAATGACGTAATATACAATGTTCCGGCAACAACACCACATCTGTAAGTATGACATTCAACAATTATTTGTCTTTACGCTCCACCGATATTTTTCCTACGTCGTTAGGTTTTGTTCACCAATAGACATAATGAACCCCACTGGCTCAAGAAAAACAGTTTTAATGACGTCGATCTGGAACACAGGTCAGTAAATTGCAGCTATCATCCTATCAGATGCAATCTATCACATACAAAAACACGCAAAAATCACACAAAAAACCGTTATTTCGAAAAACTTTTTTCATCAGTTTTCATCCCGTTTTATTTTCATTCTTAATATTGGGAGAATTTGAATAGAGCTGATTAATGAAGAAATGTTGATCTTTCTTTCACAGCGTGATAAATTTTTTGTCTCATTAATTCGACTTCCAAACTATTATTTTTGATAAATGGTCTTATAACCAGACAGCCATTATACTCGCAATTCATTTGAATTATATGGTCGATATAAATTCTAAGTCTGCCATCTGACAGGAAGCACACCTGTGTTTCGAGATTTTTAAATAAATATTTTGCATTGGGGAATAACTATGTATATTTTATTAACTCGAGTTAATGAACTTCACCAAACTTTACTGGGTAATATTTTTACGTAGTTATTAAATAAAAAGTCACACAGAGTAATCAGCTGTAATTCTTAAAATTTCTCCAAAAATTATATTACATGTGAAAAAATTAGGTTATGTTAAAAAAGTAAATAATAAATTCTTGCTTTATAAATAAAGTAACAAAATTTCAGGGCAAAAAACTTTTACAAAGATGAGAAATTTCTACCTAAATACGCAAAAACCAAATTATCATGAAATATATAATTAAGTTCTTAAAAGGACTCATACGATGATAGTTATTATTGCAAAAACAGTGTAAAGTTCCTAACAATCCAGTAATGTCAGGATAAAGTTTTGAAACATTTAACATTTCTCGTATATTTCATTTGTAATGTCATAAATAAATTGGAAATATTTTTAAGATGAGTATATTTTTAAAAATAAGAAATATATTTCACCAGTTGTGAAGTGAAAATTTTCTTCAATAAAAATCCAATAGTTAAGTACAACTTATAAGAATAATTACTACATATCAATTCAACTAATGTGAATGACCTTTTTTCGAGAAACTAAACTCCTCTCAAAATTCTTATCAGTGATTATTGCATCCTTGTTTTCAGTTGCCTTAATTTTGAAAGCTTTTTGAGTAATATTCTCTAATGTAATTACTTTTCTTTATTTTACTAAAACTTTAAACGCATATATAATTATTTTTTCGAGGTATTCTGTTTAATTTTTTATACAGTTTTACCTTGAGCTAACGTATTCCCCCTATTTATTGAATGTTACTTGACAATTGCTTTGCTTGAATCAAAAAATAAATTTTTCGTTGAATGATACAAAGGAAATTTGCCATATGGTGTTTTTAACTTAATAAATAATTATTTAACATTATTAATTGATCTTTAATATTTTTCTTTTTCTGCTTTTCTAATTTTTTTATTGAAGCTTGCTTCATAAATTTAAAGTTTTTGAAGCTGAAATTTACATTTATCGAAATCCAGATTTTGATTTGAAGCAAATAAAAAGAGAAAAAGGGAAATATGACTCTAATTCTAGTTAAAAATTAACGATCAGCTGAGAGCATCTAACCATAGAAAGAAACACATATATTTTAATTTGTGGAAAGTAATTAACATGTGTTTCAGAATAATAAAAAAGTACCATACATACTGAAAATTAAAACTACGTATGTGCTTTGTTTTGTTATCAATTTATTGATCCATTGTTATAATTTTGAACTCATAAACTACATATTTCTGAGATAATTTTACATTCAGTAATCATTAAAGTAACAGCAAATGTTTTTATAATTTAAAAACTTATCATAATTGGGCAATTAAAGCTTATACTACTCATTAAATGAAGTAAATGGTCTGTCTCTCAATATTTTCCAACATTAGCGTAATCATCCTCCATAGAGTATTTTACATGCATTTCTGTTTCTTTATTTTATAAGTCTCTCTTTATATTTTTCTTTCCGTTAATGTTAATGGATTGAATTCGTTCCTCTCTATTCGTTTTCAAATCTTTGACAATAAATTATCTGGTTATCTTTCAAACTTCATTTATTTCAACGATTATTTAATTCAAGAATATGTATTCTGAGTTAATTGATACAAATGACGGACTATTGTGATTGAAAAAAAAACGTTTTTTTAACAGACTTATAATTAAAAATTCATTTTTTTAATTATTTTTCTCTTATGTACATCCTATTTTTAATCCTTTTTACTATAATTCATGAAACATTGAAAGATGGGCAGGGTAATTTAACTAATGGGTATTGTTAAATGGAGCCTGAAATCATTAAAAATGTATAGAAAAGCTCTTATCCTATACATTGTTTCATCTATACTCCTGACGCTCGAAAAAGGACGTTACTCTAGAATTAAGTGTAAGCATTATATTCTAGAGTAATGCTCTACACATGCTAATAACACACACAACTCTGTTGAAACTAACGATTAAAAATGGATGTGAAACACATAAAGATATTTTAAGTCACCAATTATCTTGAACACCTCACATTTAAGAAAACAGTCTGAAAGCTTCAATGCACAGGTTAAGATTCCCACGCAACAGAGGGACTGCACTTTAAATAAATATATTAGCTGTTACACCGAGTATGTTACTCCAGGGTATATCGTCGTAGAGGAAAATTTATTTTTATTTGTTCCCTTATTTATAACTCTTCTGCAGTAAGATAAAATCATTGCATCGAACGTATTTTGGGAAACAATGTTGCTTAAGAAAATATCTTTCCTCGAAAACAGCAATTAATACTCATTTTTTAGTAAAATAAATTGCTTTAGTTATCTGGATTGTATTTTTTGCTGCATTTTTTTTAATGAAGTCGGCTTAAATAAAGTTTTAAGGAAAATAAGATTTAAGTTTGAGAAAAAAAATGTAAATCTAAAGAAAATGTCATGATAAAGATAAATACAAGTAAGCATGAAGCAGTATTTTTCATGCTAAACTGCTATTTTAAGTAAAAACTCACTAATTATGAAATTGAATATTAACACATTATAAAAATTCTAAATAAACTGTTTGTCAAATAATTAAGTATACTTAAGCAATATTTTAAAATCTTTTACGAGGTAACAATTCCCAAATTCTTTCAAATTTTCTTGTAACCATTGCTATCTGAGTCTACCGTTCTTTTTACCCAGAGACCTCTAAAAAAAATAACGAATATTATTAATATATATTAGGTATTTTTTCTCTCTCTGCTTCAGTCACCGCGGTAGCCAAGTGGTCTAGGCATCGGTTCATGGCTAGCTTATCATGAGTTTGATCCCAGTACCACTGAAGACCCGCCGTGTAGGAGAACGATGCACGTTAAATCCGTCGAGAGCTCAAACGTCCTCCCGTTGGTGTGGTGTGGTAGTTACAAGAGGGGGATGCTAGCTTAGGTGTCGTCCGAGTCACTTGACCATGGTTCAAAGTTACGTGGACCGTCGCCAAAAGCCCTCGTGTAGCTGAAGAGTGCGACGTTAATATTCACTCTCTACTTTTCAAAAATAAAACTTTCTACTAGTTTTTGATCATTATGTGCCTACGACTTTTTTTATATACATTTATTTTAACATGAAGGATTTTTCACTCCAAATATTTTAAAATTACTTATTTTTATTTAATTCTTTCTAAGAAAACAAACGTATTTTAATCAATGCATTTTTCTTTGTGTTGTTATTTTGAACAAAATTCCATAAAGGGGAATTTTTTAAGTTATTGCTATTAATTATACTGTAATTCTAAACACTTATTACTGTTATTTATACAATTAACTTACGAATTTTAATCATTTGAATTTTTTTTTATCAAAATTTACAATTTTTTTATGAATGTCTTATTATTTTTATCGAATGATATGTACTAAAAAGGCGTTTTTTAAATATTCTTGTTTTTTGCATTACATAACTGGACTTTTTTTATTTATAAAATTAAATTTTATCTACTAATATAATTTTTTTTTGTGAATAACAAGATTATGGCTGTTCTTTCTGTTTCACAAGACATTATATATACTATAAGATGCCTCTGTATCTTATTATTTATTGACAAAGAAATTCGTCTCCAGTCTGACACAACAAAAAGCTTCAGTACAAAAAACAGTTTAAATTATTTTGCAATATAGTGTAGTACATAAGATTAGAGACTCGTTCATCAATCAAATTGTCTCTTTAGATGTCAAAATAACTTATAAATATTGTTTAAAAGCAGAATTTACCATTCATTCATGTTATACGATCCAATTTTTCTATAAAAACTATGAAATTATTTTCGTTAAAAATGTATTTTGTTAAATAACCAGGCATAAAAAGGTAAAAAAAGTGTGTTTCAAATTGTGCTTCTAAAAAGTTTTTTAGTTCAGGAAAAGAGAAAATGGCTTTTAATTACATTAAAAATACTTCACTGTGTCGTTTTGAATTTCAAATCTGTTATTATATTTCAATTGTTATCATTCATTGTAAGAAGAATAATGAAATGTGACCAATGTGTAGGTAAAATGTAAATGTTTTCATAAAAACATTTTATGCCATGTATTAAAACAAACAACCAAAGTATACAAGGTATAATATAGGTATATTAGAGTCTATCGCATTCTTCGGGATAGTTTTTCCATTTGATCAGACTGGATAGTGTAACATATTAATCCAAAATGAAATTTTTATGTTTCAAACAAGAATCTGAGGAATTATAAAATTCATAATTAATGCTATACTTGTACTAATCTAATGCCTTGTACTAATCTAAGTAAAATTCTAATAACAGCAGTGTACTCAACTGTGTTGTGTAATCTGGTAAAAAGTTATTTTACCACTATTTTGTTCATACAAATTGTCCTGTGTAGTAATATTTGTGCTTAAAATTATCAAGTTTCTAAGTTAAAGTTATTTCATTTCAAATAAAAGGATATTTATTGGAATTGAGAAGTTTAATTCAAGAAGAAACACGAATTTGAATTCTTAAAAATGTGTCATAAAAAATTGTAGTTATTCTAAAAGTTGACTAAAATATCAGATATCTCCCTTTAAAAATGTCAAAATTTTGCTATATACATATAATTCAGGTATTAAAATTCACATTAATCTGAAACACACCCAGGCATTGTTAATGACAAGTTATTAAGATTAATGATGATAAAATGAAAAATTGTAACAACCAATTAACTAACAAAAGAGTTACCGGCATGTCAACAGCTAGGTGAAGAAAATTAAAAAAACACCTAAAGTTTTCCTCCCAAAAAGCATTCATTATACTAATTTCAAAAAAGATAGAAGCTCAAAGAAGGAAATAAAAAAATATCTAAATTCAAGTAATATGTAAGAAAAACATATCTTCATTTCTACGAATCTCTTCATAAAGTTATCAAGAACTTGCTTTTCGAAAATAATATTATTCCTAAATAGGAAAAGAAACAGTTAGAAAATTCCAAGAAAAGAACTAGAAGCTTATGGAATGCAAGAACTTAAATTTTCTCTTCGAATTTTATCAACTGTTGGTAAGCATCCGAAAGTTTCCATGAAATGCTTTAAAAAGTTTGATATTATTTTCAAATGGAAAGCACATTGCACTTCCGCATGCGAAACAAATTGCGATAAAAAAACCCTGTAATTCGAATAAAGCTTTCGAAAAATTTTAATATTTAAGCTTTCCAACTACCTTAAAATTGAGAATTTTGCCAAAAATGGACAATTTTTTTATGTTTTTGTGTTATGGACTATCTTATTAGATTTATAAAAATACCAAGTTTATTATCTTTCGTTCACTAGAACAAAAACTACAAGTTTTTTAGCAATAGTAGATGCCAGTACACTTTAAGCAAGATATATATATGTCATACTTTAAAACACGTATTACTCAAAATGGGGTTTTTTTTAAAAATGCTCAAACGGGGACAGTGATTGCTCAAAACGTTTTGAAAATAATTAACTGAAATTTTTTGTGTATGTTCTGTATAATACTAGAAGTGTTTTAACCTTCAGATTTATCAATCATTGTTTTGTTGCAAAATTTACAGTCCCTTATGTTAATATAATCACTCGTTTTTTAAGCAATTTCCCATAGTAACTGAAATAAAGTGTTTTAGTTTTTGTAACAATTAAAATATCTCTTATCCTGAAGGTCATTTCAAAAATGAATAACATAGCAACACATCAGAATTGAAAATTCGTTTATAACCTTTTGGTACAGAATGGGCCGCGTTTATATTATTTTTTTGTCAGTTTTTACCCATTTTTCCCATTCTAGTAATAATAATTTTTTTCTTCTTAATTTTAGCATATTTTTCATAAAATGTCTAAGCAAATGTAAAAACAGCAAAAAAATCTCCATTTTAAAAAAAATAGTTGTCGCTAGTAGTTGAATACTTTAAGAAAAACCACAGACATCAAACAATCGTCTTTTAGACGTTGATAAATTCAATGTTTTCGCCTTTAGATACTGTAATATTTGCATATAATAAAAAAACATTAAACCAACAGTACTGAATTTATCAAAGTTTAAAAATAATTGTTTAACTTATTTTAGTAAGTTTAAAGCTCATGTTTCCTATCTTGATGTCATCCTGGGTAAATTATTATAACTTTGCTAGGACTAAATAAAGAGCTTTTTGTTAAACTTTTCAAATTTTATTTTTAAATAAAGTATAATTTTTACCTCGTACTTCTAAAACAGCATACTTGATATACAGTGGTTTTTTTGGAATGAACTATAAAATCCTATTAAAGTGTCGCTAGTTCTGTTTATAGCAGAAAAACTCAATCACTTCATTTTAACTATGTCAAAGTTTATTGCAGTTTCTTCGTTAGAGAAGTCTGCTATTGACCGGAAAATGAAGCGTTCAAGACCACCAACAGCTCGTTCAATCAGTAACAAAAAGAGGTCAATTTGTCTGAGATGGGGGGAAAACAGTGATTCTTATTTTTCTGAAATCTCAAGGCTGTTACATTCTATAAGAACTTTCCATTGTTCCATCTATTTGCTTAAAACAATTGCAGAAACGAGGATTTAACTCTACACAGATGAAGCAAACTTTTGAGGCGACAAATCAATGCAAATTTTTCAGCTCTTTTCAATGGTATAACCCCTAAATATTCACATAAAGAAGTACATGAAGTAAATTTAGTTGACTCAGATTTTAAGGTTTTCTGTGTGATGTTTCACAAACGAAAATATTTTTTTTTTCCTTTTTTTATATGTGAAAACTTTAAGTATAAATTATATATAACATATTTGAGCATAATAACGTCAGCCCATATAACAACACATATTTTAACATATTAACTGACATAGCATTTCAACTAGTGATCTCACTTTAGTAACTTAAAGTGAAGTATGAATTTATACAGTTTAAATTTACATTAATATGAGAGAAATCACACTGAACAGTTTTAAAAGAGCCGCAGAGTTGCATGAGTATTCCTTTAAAGACTAAACAAAATAAATTTAACCCTCAAAAAGCCTAATACTTCCTTTGCAGGGAAATATTTTCGAATTCACATATCCTACAGTCCCTTCCATAATCCCTCCAAGTATAAATGAGTTGTCATTTAAGAAGGAAACATTTTTGTCTTAACTGTAGGAAGCAAAAGAAAGTTTTTTATCTATAAACCAGTTATTCTCACTCGATCTGTTGTTACTGCGACGTAGATTTGTTTAAAAACAATTCCTGTGTGTTAATATAATTCTTAGTGTGAGTGAATGTTTATAAACGCTTTACACACAATAAAGCATTGTGACATTTGAGAAAATTAATGGTAGCGTGAGAGCTAAAAAATCAAATATTTGGTTTATTTACGTCACAGCTATTAATTACAATATATACATTTACATTGAAGTTATTCATAATATTGACTATTTCATTAGGGCTCAGAATATGTTATTTGTAAGGGAGAAGGCAACACAACCGTTATCTTCGGTGTTTACCAAGGAATCCCTTTCTACCTCATGTTTTTAGGATGGGAGCGGTTTCTTTCTGACACCTCGAATTAAACTTAGAGTTTCCAGCTCGCAGGTGTCCAGCCGTTGCGTTTTCTCACGGTCATAGGTTGCCAGGACAAGACCCCACAATATTTAGGGGTGCACGTGCGCATAGAAACGGTGTTGTCCTATCCTCAAAAAGAAGTCTATTTTTCTACTGTGTGAAGCGAAAATGTCATAACATCTTTAAAAATATACATTATCCCACAGTAATTGCATTTTACAATTAAATTCACTACATTTTAGTATTTTTAATTTAGCTCTGAATTTTGATTAAATGATTGTTTACTAATGTCACACTTCGGAGCTTTAATAGAGTTATTGATGATGATCCTCTATATTTTGAACTACTGTCAGGTTACGAGTTTGACATCTGATCTATCACCCTGCTCTTCAAGCGTCCAAACAAACGTAAGGGCTTTGAGCGTCGATGGATTTAACGTACGTCACCACCTTCATGTGGTGAGTCTTTAGTGTAACCCACGGCTAGGCAGAAATTTATCTGTCCAAGTGTTCGTGAACATGGCCACCCCGCCACCGCGTCCGCAGTATGTATCAGAGAAAAGTAAATCTCCCCTCCCCAAATGGGAAATCACAATGTAAACTAATCAAAAGATTGCAGTAAATGCTGAATTGAGTACTTTCAAAAAGCAGTGTTTTGATAAGAAAGTTATGCACGTGCAAAGAATGCGTCTATATTATGTTCGTGAAGCACACGAAGATTTGATAAGAATTTGCTGCATCTATTTTTCATACTTTATGCATTGTAAAATAATTATTACAAAAAAAACCAATAACATTTTCCAAGAATTCAAATAATAGCAAAGTACTTTAGTGACTGCTCAAACTTTTAACAAAACAAGAATCCCACGTTTAAAATTTTAAAAAAAAGGTTTCAGTTAACACGAAAACAGCCAATTATGGAACAAATGTCTTTCCGTCCTACTTTTGTAAATTTTATATGAGTTCGCTGGATTCAAAAATTACGTTAAAAATACACTTGGAAATTCTTATTTAACATTTACGTCTTCAACCCCAACCTTAAGATTTTATGATTTTCTCTTCTTTTCACATAGAATCAAATATGTTTCAGAATTATTTGTAAAAGTAACATTCTGACGGGGGGGGGGGAATAAACAATGAAATTCATTAACTGTTTTTTCGATGAAAAATGTTTAAGTAAATAATAAGTTAAATATTTTATTCAACTGTTAACAACAAATACTAGGTTAGGGAAAAAGAATTAATTTTTTAATAATAGTCTTCAAACTCCTTAGAAGGTTGCTTTTTAGTTTATTAATATATCTGTTTTGCACTTACTGGTTTGATACTTGTTATACACATTTGTGTCCACAGTTAATACATTTTAAAAGTTTATTTTATGTTTCTCTTCTTCTTCTTCTCCTTGAAAACTTTCTTTTAATTATACCTTGAAGGCTTTCACTACCTTAGATTGGTAGAAAACATGTAATTAAAACTATCTTTAATGTGTAGAGAAAGAGAGAGAGTTATACTAGAGAGGGTTGGAACTTTAATAGTGACAACAACTTATTTACAAAATAAATATTTTTAATTCAAAAGTGATTCATATCACCATGTTTCATAGAGCTTCAGTATAGTCGCCAGCACTGTGTATAACCCGTTTCCAACGATGAGGAAGTCGCAGAACACCGGTAGCAGCTCCAGTTCTGTTGATAGCTAGAATGGACCGGTCTACTGCCACAAGAATCTGTGGAACAGTTTTGAAGCGAATGCCATGAAGTGGTTCCTTCATCTTAGCTATTAAGTCACAAGATCTTAGATCTGAGGATCGATTACTGTCCATTAGTGCAACAACAGCATGCACGTATGCTTCGCTGACACTAGGGCGACCTGGCCGATGCATGTCTGCCACATTTTGGCGTTTTTCATTGAAGGCTCTTACCCATCTTGCTACAGTTCTGTAAGGCAATGCAGATTCTCCGAAAGCCTCTTGAAGTCCTAGATGGTATTGTACAACCTGACACATTCAATTTTTAGACAAATTCGTTGTTCCTGTTTTGAAAACAACCTGACAACACTTACCTTAGCCCGCAAGCTGATACAAGTGTATCGATACCATCTATATAAGCCAGTAACTACCTCCGCACCATGGTGATCATTTTGGCGTAGTGGTTAAGCTACTTGATTTCGAATCCAAAGGTTCCGGGTTCTGTCTTCCGGATAAATGCGCCACTTCATTGGTGACCCTGGCTGAACTCAGAAAAAGGCAACCTTCTAAACTGTTGTGGTGCCGTCTATCCACCGCAAATGCAACCAAAGCCATCACATAGTGACGCAATCTTCAAGCTATGACATGGTGACGCAAGCCGTCACGCAAGAATAACGCAACCAGCAAAGCCGTCACAAATAGTGACGCAGCAGCTAACACGCACGATATAACTACATCGTTCGTTCACCTATCCACCAACTCACTGGTAGGGGAGTGTGTAGTGATACCATCTATATAAGCCAATAACTACCTCCACACCATGGTGATTATTTTGATGTAGTAGTTAAGTTACTCGGCTTCGGACCCGAAGATCGCAGGTTCTGTCCTGCCGGATAAGCACGCCATTTCACAAAGATCAGTTCTTCGAGTCACTACGAATGCACGTGACGTAGGAAGGACGAGTCTTTTTGTTGAGAGGTAAGGTAGGTATGTAGCTCACATGTGCTATACACGACATTCTTTGGTTTTGTTGTGTAGCGTTTTTACAGCAGTGTTGCCACTATTAAAGTTCAAACCCTCGTATTAATGTCGCACTATAAAGTTGCACGAGGGCTAGTGGTGACGCACCTCGCAATTTTGAACTACGGCCAAGTGATGAAGAAGATATTTGAGCTGACTCTAACTCTCCTAACTTCCACTCATCAAAGGGAGGTCATTCGAGCCTCGACCCCCTCTACAAGGCATGTTTAATAAAAAATGAAAGAGTATTTCAAAGAAACCTTTATAACTTATAACTTTAAATCAACGAATGATTTGTTTTACACATGATTTCGTGATACATAATGTATATAATTTAGATGTCTGATTATAAAGTTTCACTTTTTAAGTACTAAATTAAAAAATATATATCTAGTTTCTGTCAGCTTAAATGTTTTATAAAATTCGTAACATTATTTTTTTGTATAATCGTATATTTGAATAAATTACATTGAATCAGTGGATGAAGCGGATTCTTTTCTTTAAGAAGGCGTGGCATAATACGTCGTTTTAAAAATAAATTGAGCTTTGATTTTGTTGACAATCTATCAAACTAAATCATTTGTATCATTGAGATTTCAATTTTTATTTAATAAATAGCGATAACTTTTCTTTGTACTAGGATTGTAAAAAAACACATCCTTGCTTCAAAATCGTATCTGTTGTGAATACAAGCCATCATAAAATTTTTAAAAATATCCTGGTGAAGTTTGTTGAATAGTTGAGGGAGCATCTCATCTATATGTATGAGGTGCCTTGAAGGGGTCAAATAGCCTCAGACGGATAAATCGTTGGCTTGATAACGAGAACCAATCGCTTACCTTCGAATGTCACATGACATGCATCGATCAGACGGCTGTCGTCTTTTGAGAACTTTCCTGGTTAGCAATTTATCCCTCTGGGATGATGCCTTATCACTTTCTGAGAAAGTCTTCAAGAGTCTCATTTATAAGCTGACACATACTTAAGAGAAACAAGTGAAAATTCTACGCTATTCAGCAGCAAAAAAAATTTAATGCATGATAGCCCGAGGTATTTTTTTGTCCTACGATGAAAGACTTTTAACTTTGTAATAAACTCAAATTCGTGCGATAAAGGCCTTTTCCGGTATAAATTATGAGCTTTAAATTTCAGCGATAAATTTATTTCCTAATATAAACAATGCGTTCCTTTTCTAATGCATGTTTACAACATATGTTTTTAAAGGTTTTGAAACTTGCTCATATGAAAATTTAAACTTGAAATATGTGTGTGTGTGTGGTGTGTGTGGTGTGTGTGTGTGTGTGTGTGTGTGTGTGTGGTGTGTGTGTGTGTGTGTGTGTAGGCCATGTTTACCAAAATAATGATTTCTTAAGAAACACGACACGAAATATATATATATATATATATATATATATAAATCTCTTCTTTTTTTTTATCATCTGTTTCGTTAGAAGTACATTATTAAAAGTTTTGTTTTATAATTTGTTTCGCATCATCTTTTTAAATAATTTCTTCTATGCATTCCTGTTCTCATTGGATGTTCTGTGATGTGTATAAAAAGAGGTTTTTTTATTATGTAATAATATGCAAATACGCCATTCATTTAAGAATAATTAGCGAGCTTTACATTTTATTTATTATTCGTCTAGACATACTGTTTTTATTGATTGCAGAGAAACAAAATTACTACTATTATCTGTTCATACACACATACGCAAAACAAATATTTTTTATCCTTATAATTTATGTAAAAAATTTATCTACATTAGAAGCCATGAAACATAAGACATGTATAGTATGTTAATGAAAAAGGATATGCATTTATTTATTTGTGAGCCAGAATTTCAAGGAATATATCTTTAAATTTTTAAGTTTATTTATCTAAAAAAATTAATAGAATTATTTTCATTTCGCTTATATATGTTCTAGTGTATAGGTGAAAAAACATATTCTATATTTTTCACTATAAGAGAAATTTTAGCAGATTTATAAAAAAAGTTTTTATCTTAAATATCTGGTTTACCTAATTTACAGCATATTTTCAAAATTCCTAACGTATTATGCAAATTATTTGGGACAAACACAAAAATTTTCATGTATGTAATTGAAATAACATCTTCCCTTAAAAGCACATGACATTGCCATTAGTATAAAATAAGAACCTATCTAGCTTTAATGACATATTGCATACGTTTCGCTATGAATTTCACTAATTTGAACACATAAATTTTTGACAACTTCATCACGAAACCAAACACTTGTGACATTCTACATTATTCTGCTCTTAGTTAAATTTATTCCCACGTCTCTTCACAAACCTTCGATGGGATTTTCATATAGAGAATTAATTACTACGCCAATCCAAAACCACTAATTTCTTTTCTTCAAAAAACAAATTTTACCAGTTTAAAGTCAATGCGTTGTTGCAATATTTTTTTGAAACCACTAACACTGTCTGAAAATTCATAGATAAAGGTATTTTTTTTTTGAGTTCATCAATCCTTTAACTGGTGTTAAGCTTCCAGGCCCTCTAGGACTGATCCAATGCAAACTTATCCCAAAACAATTATTTTTGAGGGTTTTTAGCTATGTTTGCTTATGATATTGTTCCCTACTGTGTTCTACAGGTCCACATTTACAAATGTTGATTCATGTATTTGTATAACAAATGTATTTCTTCGCTGAATACAGCACTATTCCAGTTTTGGGAAGTCTAGGATTGATATTTCCTTGAATAATATAAGCGTACTTTTCTTCATTGAAGGGGTTATAATAACAGTTTATGATTTGGTATTCTTGCACGTTTTTCACTGTTTCAGTAAATCTTCCTAGTTTTTGTCCAGGAATTTTACTATTTCGTTCAAGGAAATTGTCTGTCTTTGATATTGTCTTGTATCTATTGATTGTGTCCACATTTACTTTTTCATTTTAGAGAAAGTGTCCCGTACTTATTTTTCAATCTTGGTTAATCCTGGAATTATTGTGAAATTAGCATGGATTTTTCGATTCCTCTGCTGCATCAAAATGCCTCGCGGACCTAAGGATTTGCTAACTTAGGTAAACAACTCTAACTCTTTTCCTGAGAGGGACATTCCCTTTTTCGTTCAGATGATAACCAGACAACCCACACTTAACCAATTTGAAACGAGTTAATATCCCTTCTACCCTGTGACCCAGCTAAAGGTGTGAAAGGAATTAAAGGATCATTCGACATGATAAATTCCAATTATTTTTCATCACTATAATCGACTAAAACACAAATAACACTTTAAGTAGGATAATCCAGTCAAGCAATAGAGAGAAGAGACGAGATTCACATTTGGGAAGAATATGTTCAGTAATGCGGCTGTTCCTTAATATTACTTTACACAGAGCTTACTTATTTAATGTCCGCCTAACTACTTTAACACTCTAAACATCAGCTTAATATAAGGTGACAGTACCTGAACTTATGCAGTCTTTTACTCAATCCAACCTAACTTTAACACTTCTTGGTTATAATCTTTTACAAGGACTTTAAACCAATTCTGGTAATCTTCACCTAATAACTATCGTGTCACTTCTTGTTAGCTAAACTTCTGACTTTCTAACTTTCTGTTTACCTATTCTCTTCACTGACAATTCACTAACTATACACTACTCTCTTCTTTGCCAATTCACTAACTATTCACTATTCTCTTCACTGCCAATTCACTATTCACTATCCCTTTCACTTCTAATCCACTCACAATTCCCTAACTCGTTAACTCGTGACGTAGGAATATATATAATAAACTTAATTTGCATATTACATTTCCTTCTTTAGGAGAAAATTGGTAATTTTTGCTGGCCCAAAAGAATACCCAAAAAGACTGTTACTTGAAGGTCGCGTATAAATCCGTCATAAATTTTAACAGTAGCTGCCACGCAGTTGTGATATGTGAAATGTGATCTACTTGTGATGATCCGTGGCTTATGAAAAATGAAGCTTATCCTAGTTAATAAATGCAGTACTTTCTAATTAAATAGCAAGTTGTGTTTTCATTAATATAAAATATAATGCCATATAACTAAATTCTACACATCATTTTCTTCTGTGTTGCGAATTAACGTCATCTTTACCTCACCTTACAGGGACAATTGGTTTCAACAATCAGACATACACTCAAAATATCAAGATAACTCATTTACATTCTTGTATATTAGTACCAAATACATATCTGGTAGCATATAAATCTCAGAGTTATTTGATATAAAACTTTGATCTTATTCATTTGGTTATCATA
This sequence comes from Trichonephila clavata, assembly GCA_019973975.1. Lineage (NCBI taxonomy): Eukaryota > Metazoa > Arthropoda > Arachnida > Araneae > Nephilidae > Trichonephila > Trichonephila clavata. The sequence continues at coordinate 258,407 of BMAO01025072.1, read as the reverse complement.
ATTAAACTAATAAAAAATAAAGTCAGGTATATTTCTGGAAATAACAATTCATAAGATTCGTCCCTTGTCACATTCATGCGTTTAAAATGAATTTTCATAAATATTTAACTTCATTTATATATTCAATGTTATACATTCAATTTCATATCTTCGTTTAAAATGAATTTTCACATTATCAAGAATTTAAGACAAGTTTTCTCAAGAAATTATTTTTTAGTAATATTTTAGTAAGTATGATAAAAATAATACATTTTCGGACTCTCTCAAAAATATAATATTTAATTAAATGATTGCACACCCACACACACACACATGTCTTCATTAAACTTATATTAAAAATCCTAAATAATTTCATTTATATGTATAAGAATTGTCTCAGTAAAATAAATAACTTTTAAAATTATAAGAACTAAATAACCATCGTATTAATAATTTAATGCAATTTAATAAGTTCTTTATTTTATTTAGCTTTCATGGATGAAAATAAATTATTTCGACCATTTTAAAAAACGTTTTAAAAATTCAATAATATTCTCCTTTATTACGGAATAAATTTTCCTCGAATTATGAATTTTTTAAGCCAAAACCATTCATTTATTATCTTTCAGAAATTTATCGAACTAAGCCACTTTATTTAAAATTAGTGACTCATTAAAATGTCTAAGTTTTCCAGGTATTACATACTTAAGGAAATAACTTGCATAAATAAAAAATAAAAAAAAGATTTTCTTTTCAAAGCAAAACAGCTCATTTTTTAAAAAATTATGCACTAATTTCTGCATTTATCGAAGAAAAAGGATTTTTTGATGCATGTATTCGATACTGATAGCTTTATTCTACAATTTCTGTCTGCATTTGGATGCGTTGCAACAGTAACTGGTAATAATGAATTAGGTTATATAGTTAATTATGGATCATCTTTAATATCTTCATGCGCTCCCCATTTTATTGAGTGGATAATAACATCTTTTCATTCAAGAAATATTTTTCTCTCTCTCTTGCTTAGGTTATACATAAAACCTAATATTTTATTTACAGAGCTATGAATAAAATTGTTCTGAATCATATATATCTACTTTAAGAACCAGCAACTTAATTTCTTAACCGTGTCTGAATCTTTAGCCTAATTTATTTCTATTTTGCAAAAACCAATTTCCTACTTTATATAGTTAAGTTAGTAAATAAGTATACAAAAAAAAATAATCTATTTTATTAAAAAATATGCTTTGATTTAATATTGTCTATCATTTCTCAATTTATGATCGTTCTTTTCGTATCCAATCGACTCTCGCTAATTCAAACCTTCGATAATACGAACCTCTCGCTAATTCGAAGTATATGCTTAGCCCCTAGAAAAACTCTTGATATTTCGAACTAAAACAATACGTTTTGATACACTCAATATTTCGAAGCAAAATCAGTGGCTGGCCAGAATACATCACGCGATAATTCAAAGTGATCTAATAAAACTCTCTCGACAATTCAAACACTCACTATCATATAGAACCCTGTAGCAAACAAGTTGGACCTTACATATTTTGTGTTGTATTGTGTCTGCTTGTCTCCCCTGTAACTCTCCCCTTTTGATGACCATCGGAGTTGACTCCGATAACTCTGACAGAAGCTAAAGTGTCAATATAAACAAACTACGCAGCTTTTCCCTTCAAAATCATGTTTATGTGAACGTTTTTCAAGCTTCCTTTATTCTAGAAAAACATGTTGACAAAAAAGATTGAATGCCGTAAAGCAAAGAAAGATAACAGACTTTTTTTGTCAGAAAAAATAATTATGTATATAGTATGTATTATTTTAACAGTTGTTTTAATGTATAAATGTATTATTTTATACACAGGACTTTTAACTTCTGGATAATATTTATACTGTATAATATGTACTTTTTAAAAATACTTCAAAATAATTTTATACGTATGTTCAATTGTTGTTTTATTACATAGTTGAAAATTTAAAGGTGTTAAAAAATTTCTCTTCGTGTATTTTAGGAGTTTTTTACTACCCTCTTGATAATTTGAACTCTTGATAATTCGAAGTTTTCATTGTTCCCTTCAACTTCGAATTATCCAGAGTCAACTGTATATTTAAAAAGTTAAGTAACATCAAACAAAAACGAATTTCAATTAAATGTACTTAGATAATAAAAATTTTATTTTTTTAATCTGTTTTCGCTTAATGTTGAGGAATAGAGCTTGAATTTAGAATATTTTTTCAGATATAAAAGAACTGAAGCATTAATATTATGTTCTAGCTTCACTATCGCATAGATAGTAGCATATTTTTTTTTAACATACTCTTCATTTTTTTAGTTCATTTTTTCTTTTCTGTAGAAAATGTGTTTCGCCTTTTATCACTTATATCTTAATGATAAACAGATTATCCATTTATGTGTTAAAATAAAAAAATTAATATTTATATAATATTTTGAAATTTTAAAAACACTGTATTATAAATAGATGTATGAATTATAATATAGCAAATTTTCATGAAAATTGAGAGACTTTTCTGTCTGAAAATGTGTTCCACGCTTAGTACAAGATCTTGTACTTTTGGAAGGAAAATAGCCTTAAAAAATACTTAAGCAATATTTTTGTATATGAAATATTTTGTCATGGTCATTCTCATTAGAAATGGGTAAAAACTTTTTATCCCTTAATTCTTCTCGATTAATTCTATTTGTGTTTAAATACAGATCATTTGTTATCAAATTCCTCTCGTGAGCAAAAAACTAATTTCCAAAAATATCTGAGTTAAAAAGTTAATAGATATTTGAAAAGGCTCATAAAAAGGAATTTAAAAAGATTCTTTTAAATATTATTATTTTACTAGTTAAAACACCCGTCTTTTTCACTCTTGTAAAATTTTTAAAAATAAAGTTCAGTTAGCAAGCATAACATATTTTTAGCCAGCTGAATTTATCAATTTCTCCACTTAGCTTGCATAGTGTCGACTTTTTAAATGACAGCCCACACGTTAAATATCAACTACTCGCAATACTACGAAGTGAATTTCTAAAAGAATACTTATGCATGACTCATTTAAAAAAGAATTGCAATTCTGTTACACACACAAAAAAACATACGAATAAGTGCAAATTTCTCCTAAAACAAAGCATGACGTCTTGTAATGAAATATACTATAAAACCATACGAAGTGGTTTAAATATCCCTTTTGTTTCAGAAAGAAACAAAGGTGATTGTGTAATTAAGAACTTGTATAAAATTCTACGATTTATATATCTCCTCTCATCCTATTCTTTTTCCAAAAGAAGATGAAATATTCATTCCACATGCCGTATAAATCATCCTTTGGATCAATGGGTTTTTAAAAGGAGTGATTTAAAAGTAAAAAAATCTGAAATTCACGCATTTCAATGCCACTTTTTAAAAAATGGCTGAAGCTTGGCTAACTGGTTAACATGCTTCAAATAAAATTGTCTTTATTGAAAAAAAGGATCTCTCAGATTAGGTAAGAATCGCAAATCTACAACGTTCCGCTTAACATCTTGCAAGAAAATTTTCTATCACCCTTTCAACATTGATTTTAAAAAAGTCTAATGCAAATTTTGAAAAATTCGCTTCAATATCCACATTCTTATTATCTACAGTATCAGTGAATCAAATTTTGAGCATCGAGTCTCGTCCGCCTTTGCTCTATGGCACCCTTCCACAAACTCTTATTATTATTAAAATATAAAGGTTGCCCACACACACACACACATTCACACTCAAATAAAAAGTGGACAAGTTGAATATAAAAGGGATACCTTTCTTGGAAATCTAGAGAAATTGCCATGGGTGTTGTAACACAGGTCCCATTATTTCGGTAGCAGATGAATGCCTTCACTCTAGATAGAACGTGTTTGATTCTTGAAGAAGTCCAGCACATCTTCCTTAATTTCATCGTCTAAATAGAAACATAATACTCTCTTAATTGGCCTAAAAGCAAAGAAGTAACAGGGTGACAAATCCGGACTGTGCGATGGGTGTTCAAACAAAAGGATTTTGTAAAATTTGCCTTGGTTTCACGGAAGACGTGTGGTCAAACAGATCCACTTTGTAGTCCAGATAGTCAAGCAGTCTAGATAGTACTTTGTCAAGCAGATCCGATATCGTTTGCCACCCTTCTCGAAAACTTTTGCATCAACTGTTCAACAACATTCGACCTAAACAGTGCTCGCCATAAAACTGCCGATAAATGTCCGCATTAAACTCACTTCCTGCAATCAGAAACCATACTACCACGCGTAGTTCCGATTTGGTTGCATCTCCATATTGCACTATTTTACTTTCAATTAGTTTCTTCTACCACTAACAGGCTTCACTGTTAAACGTCATATGCAGTGTATACTTCCTACCGTCCTTCGTATTCCTGTTTGGTGGGTCTACTATAGCTGCACTCAATCTGATGCAATAACATTTGTCCACCTTTCATTTGGGCAACCCTTATATATAAATTGGCCAAAAAAAGTAAGGAATGTGCAGCTTCTTCATGAAGGACTTGTGTGATCTTCATAAAAGCTACAGCTTGAATTAATTGAATTCATTTATTAATATAACAACAATCTGAAAATGTATAAAATTAAATAAAGATTGGTATCAATGTAAATTTTAATGGTTACTGAAAACCAATTGTACATTTTAAATGACATAGCTCCATCTAGTGCAAAATGACAACACTATCGGACATGTCACCTGATCTCTAAACTCTACCTAATCATCTATTCTTACTAATTATGTTTCTAAAAAGAAAAGATTGTGACTTGTCAAACTTTTACTCAACTAGTAATCAAATAGTTATTTTTATACAAATCCTGTGGTGTTTTTTGTGTGTGTGCGATTTCTTATATTACTGCTTCAACAAAATTTGGTCTCTAATGGCAAAACAGTTTCCCACTCCGAGCTCCACATAATCATCTAAGAAATCAATATTCACTACTAAAAATCGTAATGGTACATAAGTTACAGTTCAATAGGTGATCACCATTCATCAATAAATATGAAACAGCCTCAAACTGAAAAAGAAGTTACAGCATTATTTTAATTAAAAAGCTTCCTAAACCAGATGAAATATAGTACCAACTGGTTATAGGGACTATGAGGCCAAACACTTGTAAAATCGCCAAATTCTGTTTCGTTATTGCAATGAATGTATCTAACTGTATTGTATATCCTATGTTCCTGTTGGCGACAACTCAGAAAGCCACCATCAAACAATTATCCTTATAACAGATAAGTTCCTAAAAATGGACATTAATTTTGAAGAAACTACCATTGTCAGTTCTGCCTAAAATCTTGGTTTAACTTACACTATAAGAAGGAGAAAAAAAACGACACCAAATTCTGTCACAGCTTGTTGTACTATACTAAACTGCAAACCAATAATGATGATAGTAGTTAATCGAATTGGTAACAAAAATAAAGTAAAACTAAAAATAATATCCGAACACTCAAAATTATATATATATATATATATATATATATATATATATATCAGAAAATTTTAAATGGAAATATTCTGTCTTTAAAAACTACCTAAAAGAAATAACTCGAACCAATTTAACTTAATATTCCCCTACAAAAAGAGATTTTATTAAGATTAATTGAAGTGAAAAACTATCTAAAACATTTAAAAGCTTTGATTAAACCGTCATCAACAGTGCGCCTGCATGAACTGAAAAATGACTTCCATTAAAACACTAATTTAAGTAACAAACTAACTAAAACAGTTAAATCAAACCAAAATTTATCTTAGAATTACTTAAAAAGATAAAATAGGCGTAGTTTTAATTTATCAAGATCCAAAATACAAAAAATAACAGTAAGCAAGAGTCCTATTGCTGAAACTAAAATGCAACTTTTGAAATAATGTTTTATTTTTATGACTATTCATTTAAAAAATAACTTTAATTCTGCTACAAAGAATATAAAGTGAACAAATTAACGATAAATAAACACAATAATAGTGGAATCAAAATCTCTAAACAAACTATATGAAGTATAATTCATCTCATTAAGGGTATACCGGGGGAAAGTTATTTAAAGATTCTTTAGGACGCTACAATCATAAAGAACCACGAAAAAATTGAATTTTTAAAAACTCTCTTCTCGCTCGATATGCAAACCATCTTCACCCGCAGTTTCAACGTGCCTAATTTCACGCGTCCGAGTCGTTCTTTTTTTGCGTTACATCACAAATGCACACACTATTAATAATATAGATTCAATACTTTATATTTTTCCTTTTGTTATAAACAGACTTGTAAATAATTTTTCATTTTCAAGTTTGCCAAGCTAGTTAAACTTATTTTAAAAAAGTTTGCTGCATAATAAGAATAAAAATATATAATTTAAAATTTTATTTTCATTTTACTTATTATGAAGCATTATATTGTAAGATTTTACTAATTGTAAAAACTTTTACTGTATAGTAAGAATAAATATAATTTAAAATTTTCTTTTCATTTAAAATACATCAATACATTACAAGATTCTGGAAAAATAACTTTCGCCGATTATTTGAAAGAAAAATGGAACAGTCAACGTCATAGATGGTGCATGATGTTATGCTCTAAAACAAAATCCAAAATATCATTATAAATAAGATGTTATCTTTACTATTTTATTTTGCCTAGAATTTTTCAGACATCGTGTATTTTTACGAGAGCCACTTAAGTGGATTCACGTATTTCCCAAAATGAATATTGTTTATAAGAAGCTATAAATTCTATATTTTATGAATTCTACTTTTATTGGGATCTTTCTAAGAAGTAATGTCTCATGGTTTATAACATAAATGGTACGAAGAGGTGACATCTTTATTTCTTCGATAAATTTCAGATATATCTTTAAGCCATTCAATCCCGCTAACCAATACTAACTCTCGTTTTTAACTTTCTTCCTTTACGTGTATTGCTTGCAAATACTGGCGATAAAATATTCAGATGAGTTCACCTTCTGCAATATTCCAATAAACGCGCAACTAGCAGACAGAAATTTCTGTGTGTTTTTCTCGTTTTTCTTTTCTTTCTTTCTCTCTCATTCTTTAAGCGATGAGTTTTGGAAAATCTAATTTTGAAAGGATGATTTAACGACTAGAAAACAAGGACTAAGAACATTTTCGATTTCACATTCGATCGTATAACTATCCAATGCTCTTTTTTAAATCAAGTGGCAATCTCATGTATCGCCATAAAAAGTAATTGAGGGGGAAAACAGCTCGTTGCGTACTTAATTCAATTAGATGGGATGGTTAGATAACACACAAAGCCGTCTGTATAAAATCTAGCTTTATACACATACGATTCGTCGATGGTTTTAATGACCACCAAAACCAATCAAGGGAATCGAAATGTTGCAATTTTGGTTCGTTTTTATATGCGTAATGCCTATTATTCCTATGTTGGCTTGACCGCAAATAGACATTTGTGTACTGTGTAAAATTATTGAACTGCTCTTAAGGCCCAATTTACTCGATAAAAAAATGTGCTGACAAAAATATCTTTTAATGAGTTCTGTTGGTTTATTCAATTCCTACTATTAGCTCACTCTATCCCTATATATATATATATATGTATATCTTGTTCAAATTTTCAATCGCTAATAAAATACTTTCTATTCATCCAGTCAAGTTCAAGTAAATTTTTTTAAACTTGTATTGGATAACACTTGATGTTAATACAGTTTTTTCAAATATTAATTCGTTAATTACCGATTAATTAATTAAACTAATTACTGTTGTTTTAGACACCAACTTAGATTCGTCGCCATTGTTGTAAAAATATAACTGTTAAAACAATGCCAAAAATTGGTGTCGAAAACTGGTTTTTCAGCCAAACAAACCAAACCGGTGCATTGTTACAACAATGCAAACAAATTGTGCTCTTTTTTTAATTCCTACTATTAGTGTTCACTCTCTCTCTCTCTCTCTCTCTATATATATATATATATATATATATATATATATATATATATATTTTGTTTAAATTTTCAATCGTTAATAAAATACTTTCTATTCATCCTTTCTCAGAAGGAACTGACTTGAAAAAAAAATTTATATTACTTGGTTTTCTTTACATTATCATATTACCTAGTTAAGAATTTGGAGCTTAAAATTTAAACTTTTCCAACTAGTAATCAGGTTAATTTAGGAAAAATAAAGTAAAAATAATTTTATTTTAGAAAATAATAGAACAATAAAGTTAAATGTCTCTTTTCCTTTAAAATTTCTATCATTGTTGTTGATTTACAAAAAAATCTCGATGAGCTCTATTGAAATTTAAGAAACACGCATTAAAATAGTTCCGAGAGAGTGTAAGGAATTGCAGTTATAACAATACTAATATAATTTAACGCAATATAATTTATGGTGACGTGTTCTTACTTGAACTGCTCGAATAACTGTAAAGCTAAGTATATAGATTTTTTCGTTCCTTCAAATATTCTTTTTAAGAATATTAGATCAATTGAATTCACATACATTAACCATTAATATATTATGCATATTAATGAATAAAGTATATTAAAAATCGTCAATAATTAACGCTATTATTACTTTTAAGACACGCAGTTAAATTTTCAAGATACATGAGCAGTGATTGAACAAAAAACGGGATATACGGGAAAATGTGGTTAGATGTTTTTTACTTATCTTTGAACATATATTTTAGCACCTTTGAGTATAATATATTATACTCAAAGTTTATTATATGTTTTCTGGCAATAACTTGTTTGTTGTACTCAGATTTAGCACGGGCTCTGTATTTTTTAATGCAATTTTTAGTTAAGTTACCTTTTTCTCATAGTGGACTTAGATTTCCTATTCATTATTTTCAAAAGGTATTTGCTCAATACTATTAACTGAAAGGGGGAAGGTGGGCTGGCCGCAAAACATGTTCAATCCCGCTTTTATATAAATTATTTTATATATAGCTGTCCTAAGTGAGCAATGTTTATAATACTGTAGCATCCATTCTTTTATATTTTTATAGTTAACTCTATCATTTTAATTTTTCATATTTCCTTTTAAAATCTATTGTCTGGTTATCTTGCAATTTCAGTTCTTTTCAGTTTTGATCATGTTTATTCATCTCTCTCTTGTAGAGAAATTTTGACTACATAAATATATATATATATATATATATATTTCTAGTAAAACAATTAACTCTTTCTTTGTCTTATTTGTTAGGTATTCTTAAATATTCATAAAAATATATGTCATGCTTTAATAAGAAAATTTTAATAAATACTTTTTTACTGAACAAAAAAGTATTTAAAAAAGATTAATTATTGTGTATTTTTTCAATTTAATCGAAAGGAAACTATTGCGAACTTTGTTTTAACTCGGCAACTCACTTTCAAATGAACCCTACTTGTTAATATACTCAGATATGTTTGCTATATTATAAATTTATTTAAAATAAAAAGCTCAGATGTAACATCAACATTTATCTAATTCTAAAACATGAAATTACAAGTTTTTCTTTTGTTAATCCCAGTTTTAGAAAATGAGTTTGGATGAAGGGTACCAAACTCGTGGCCTGGCCAGTATATTGGCACTCAATATAATATAACAAAATATCAAAATTTCTCCCGAAATAGGAAATATAGTAGTAGAGAAGAGATGTCACGTGTCTCAAGACGTAAAGATAAAATTCTTTCTCTTTTATAAATGATTATTATAATGCATTATTCGAAATAAACCTACGTTTCTATGAATATTGATTTTTTCTTTGAGGTCCTTCTTAAGTTAAACCTTGTTTATTTGGCCCAAGTCAGCCTTTGAGTTTGACACCCTTGGTTTAGATGTTACTCGTATTTATAATAAATACCGTGTACATCTAAAAATTTATAACATTTTCTTCAATAAAGAAATGTATATATAGAAATATACTTCAACCTCATATACAGAGTATTACTGTATCTCAGTCTTTTATACTTATAATGTGTTTAACTTAACGTTTTAAAAAGTAGACTTCCACGTTTTCTTTCTAAATAATGAGAGCCAGTTAAAATTATGTTAGATATATCAGCACACTTATATAGCATCAACATTTAAAATTATTTTTTGAGAATTATTTCATACCTGCCCAATCTTCTTTTTTTATTAAGGAAGTTGTGTAAATCTTATACGTTTCCAAGTCATGTAGAAAAATAGTAAAGAACCCTTTGTTTGCCAATCACCACATTTGTTGAACTGTTCCTTGGAGAATATCATTTATTGCTTTATTGTATAAGTTCTCATTATTTACTCATTCATTATTATTCATGCTTATATCCATCAAAGAATCTTTGATAAAGTCTATATTAGTAAAAATGGAGTTGTATCGGGCTGGTATTGGTTTTATATTTTGCTCAGTTTTAAATATCCTAATTTTTAGTATTAGAATAGCATGGGTTTTAATTTTAAATGTAAAATACCATTATAGTGTAATCTACCTTATTCATTTAATATTCAATTAAAATTAAAACATTTGTATTTCTCTTGTTTTGAATAGAATGCAGAAGGATATTGATATGCCTAATATAAAATAATTATTCCCTTCTTTAAAAATAGTTGCAGTTAATAGTTATTTAGCATCTACACTTTAATGTTATTTAGTACTTTCTGTAACCTTTCTCACAGACATGAAATGAATACAAAAACAATACTAAAATATAGTATGGTCATAAAACATTTAAACTGCACAGTTAATCGATTTACAACGATGTAGATGCCATTAAAGCGATAAATTTCGTTGGATTCTATTACTATTCAATAAGGTCTGTAAACTTCAGATCAAAAATAGTTAAAAGAGATCTAAATAAAACAATTTTAAAAAGCAAGCGAAATATTTCTTGTAGTTCTTATGGTAGAAAGTGCATTGTACGAAGAAATTTCACATATATATTTATGTATAACATACAATAGAAAACCTGGATAAAACTTTACGTTTAAATTTATATAATATGCGTTATGAATTCATGATTATATAATATGTATATAATAAACTAAACAGCAATATTTCCGACATTATTAAATCATACGTTTGCTACAAGTTAAATGTTAGTTTAACTTAATTTACATTTTTACGATTATTACTTACTTTGTTTAATCGTAGATGTTACGACTAGTTAAAATGTTTTGATAATTATCTGATTTTTTTGCAGAGTTTATTAATTTTATAATTTTAATTTTACATTCTTTTTCTTAAAAAATTGTTTAAATTTTATACATTGTTTTCATTTTTTGTACGTATGGTAAATTGATAATTACATTTGAGAATATATACGGAAATGCGATACTGCGGCTACATTAGTTTGACCTTTCATGCTAATCACTTGCGCAGATTTTATTTTAATTTAGATTTAGTATAATGTAGTATTAGATACACACATATATATATATATATATATATATATAGTTTTTAGTATATTTAAGTCTATTAATTAACCTCTAAAAAAAATACCCTCATTGCCATAAAAATTTGCGCACCAAAAAACAATAGTGGGATCGTACCGAAACTTTGCAAGAAGGTACATGTCGGGCAGATATGCATGGGATTAGAAATGCAGCGTGATTGCGCTTTGCGTAATGCAACTAGAGGGCGTTGAACTTTGTTCTCCTTGGAGTATAAAACTGGTAAGCAGAGCTTGTTTGAATGTACTTAATCGTTTGCAAAGGAAATGCTGAGGTAGACATACCATTACGTCGCCATTGAAGATAATAAGAACATCTGTCAGAGTTCTAGAGGGGAAGAATCACCGTGATAATGGAAACTGGGTGGTGAGCTCGGCGAGTAGCTCGTCAAGTAGGTCGTACTGATTTGCCTGTGAGGAGGTGTTGGGACCAGTGGGGAGAAAAAACGTCATTTGCACAGCGACCATGCTCAGGTTGCCCTCGACAGACCAGTCGTCGAGATGACCGTCACATCATACGACACGCACGCAAAGAGCTGACTACCTCATTGGCTGCTGTCCAGATACAGGCAGCACCTTCACTATGGGTCCCTGTGTCTTCCCGAATGTCTGAAAAGCATTTAGCATCGCGGCGCCTATTACGTGTGCTGCCAATGAAACCCACCCACCGACGCTTCCGTTTGGAGTGGTGTCACGCACGATGGAATTGGACTGCAACGGAATGGAACCAGGTCGTCTTCAGCGACGAACCTAAATTCACCGTGAATGGTATGGGATGCCATACCATGCACGGTTTGAGCAGTGATGACAACTGTGTTCGTGTATGGAGGCCCCTTGGTGAACGCCTCAATGCTGCCTTCGCTTTACAGCGACACATGGCTCCCACAGCTGGTGTGATGGTATGGGGTGCCATTGCTAACAATACACTGTCACCCCTAATACTGATCCATGGCACAAAATGACACCCCGGTGGTACGTCCATGACATCTTTCAGCCACATGCATTACCAATCATGGCAGGGCTCCAGGAACTATTTTTCTACAAGACAATACTCGGCCACACACAGCAAGGATGTCACGAGACAAGTTTAGTTTCTAATTAATAGATTGTGGTAAAAAAACTTATTTAACTGTATAGCATTTGTTATTTTTATTTCAAACAAAACTCAATTTTTTACGCAGGAAAATATGCACTTTAATTAGTAATTTCCAGGCTATTTTGTATCATAGAAATAATTTTATTTTCCAAGCAATATTTTTCTAAGAAATGAAACACTATTTTTATTAAGATACATATTTTGTTTAAAAAATATAAGTAACTGGAAGATCTTGTTTTTCAAAAATTCGATCTTCCTGCATTTTACTTGGAGCTACAATAAACCCCTAATCGTTAGAGTAAAGAAAAAAGTTTTTCTTCGGCAACCTCTCTTTCCTAAAAATAATTTCTTTTTTACATTATATGCAAACCAGGCATCATTAAAAGACTAGCGGATCGGACCAGGAATGTCTTTCACCCCATTTAGAAAACTCTTTTCAATCTAAATTACTGTTGATAAAGAAAATGTAAAGAAGCAAGTCTTGTTCGCTTTAAAGTTTCCCTTTTCTTCGTTCCTGAAATCTACCATTTCCCCATACTATAAAAAAGCAATCAATAAATTTAATCGTAAGGTGATCTTGATATCTTATTACACGTTCCCAAGTACTTTGATGTAGTTACTCTAAAGATTGCATTTCAGTGTCTATTTAGTTAAAAGTTTTAAGTTAAAAAAATTCTAGACTAAGCCATTGTATATATTGTTAATGGCTTAGTGTAGCTTTGCCTTACAAAATGCAATTACTAAAATTTGATTAATTTTAGAAGAACAAAAATGCATTTTTCAACTATTTATTGTCTGAAGTAACAAACATTTTACTTCGAATTTTTGAAAATAAATCCGGGAAGCTTCCTTAAATTGTCATTAGTTAATCTACATTTCTACTAGAAATTGAATTTTTTGGAATACTAATAATACTAAATGTCTTATCATTCTACGTAGATTAATTGTGTTAGGCAGAAAAAAAGAAGTAGTTGATGAAATTCTTTTTCCTGTGTTTTGGTACTATTTTTCCTAAATATAATATGTTTTCTAAGTTCTCTATAAAGTTTTTTAAAAACTTACAAGTTCTAAAAATTAAACTTCAAAATAACTTCTAAAACACTAAACTTCTAAACACTAACTTCTAAAAAAGGTCTAATTTATTATTTTAAACTTTTTTGTCTGTAATAATGTCTATATATATATATATATAGAATCTCTACAAGACATATATATATATATATATATATATATATATATATATATATATAAGTCATACTGTTATCAAACTTAAATTCAATGATTTAGGATGTAAGTTAAAATTAGAGAACATAAGTTATATATTTTACTTAATGCAAATTTTATACGCGAAAGACAATTTTTAGGAGTAAATAAAAGGGATCTGGGTGATAATCATGTACAAAATTATTCTGTAATTTGCCTCTTGATACGTATTTTATTCTGTAGTTACCAGGTAAAATTGGTTTTCGTTGTTATTGGTTTTTATGTGACTCTAGCAGCTAACGTATCAAATCTTTAAAGCTACAAAAATTGACAAATTTTTCCTTATCCGTGCATAAAATTATTTAGGTAAGGTAGTAATAGATTATTAGGTAGTAAAATAGGTTTCGAAAAGCAGGAAGCATAAAAATACATAGAATTCGGCTTTATCTGAAAGCTGAATAATTTAGATGCATTTATATTTACTTCAGAAATTCTCAAACTGTGGGGCGCGCCCCCTAGAGGGGCGTAATAACCCTATGTGGGGGGGGGAGGGCTCAAGCATTTCGAAAATAAAAAATTACTTAAAAAAGTAATAATTTACTTGAAGAAGGCAGCAAAACAAAATATGTATTCTTATACAATAAAATAAATACACATTTACACTGATATAAAATACAAATAAATTTATCAGTATTTGTGATAATGCTTTTGTACTAATTGTGATTGTTTAACAATACAAAATTAAGAACAAGTTTAACAATTATTGGTGACTCCCATGAACTACTCTTGCAGAACAATGTTTTTCAAAGGAAGATTTAAATCAGAAATTGACACTCCAAATTCTTTTTCTATATTTATAACTTATTTATTGCTATTTAGAAATTAAGAACAGATAAGTATTAAAACAGAAAAAGAAAGAATGTGTGTGTGTGTGTGTGTGTGTGTGTGTGTGTGTGTGGTGTGTGTGTGTGTGTGTGTGTGTGTGTGTGTGTGTGTGTGTGTGTGTGTGTGTGTGTTAATTTCTAAGATTAAATCATTCCTTAAAAATCATTGCTCTACCTGTCCTATTACCTAAAAGTTACTTAGAATATGTATTACTTTAAAGTAACAAGACAAAATTTAATACTTGTCATGATAATTTGCACGGGCTATTATTGAGGTCATATTAGTGTGTAAGTACATTATTATTGAAGGGGGGGCGATGAAAATTATGACTGAAAATGGGTTTGCAAATATTGAAAGTTTTTAAGCCACTGTATTACTTATATAATATTATGAACATGACGAATAGTTTATTCTTCAAAATACTCTCTAATTTTTTTTAATTAAATGCAACTGCTGTCGGATCTACATGTGATTTCATGCAAATCGTGTGTGTTTATTTAAAATATTAAGCATGTTTACCTGAAGTCTAAATAATCTGAAATTAGCATTTGTTTAACTTCTTTTTACCTTTGAGACTTTCTAAGAGCGTCGAGAAAATTGCATGGATGTAAAGTCAAAAGCAAAACCTGGTGTCTCGAAAAGAATTTGCAAGGAAGAAACTAATTAGAATTTACTGCAAGAGAGGCTGCTAGAAGCCAGTACCCGAGAGATCAAGACTTCGTTTTAGAGGATGAGTTGAAAACAAGTAACATTCTCTTTTGTTTTCCGAACCCGAAACGATTCTTATTTCACTTAAATAAATTCTTTGTCGGAAAAGTAATTGCGAAAAATAAATTATCTCTGTTTTAATGGTCAATTTACGCAATGATAATTTAAAAGAAAATGATTTGTATCTTATCTCTGGAGGATTCCGAAAATGCGTGTAAGACTTCATAAAGAAAATTTTGTATCGTAATTAATTTTAATGAGAGAGAATAATGCTGTAAATGTAAAGTTCAACTGGAAGCAACTATTTTTTATCTGCATAGTTGTTTCCATGCAAATCTCAGATTCATATTTACTTAATAAACAATGAAAGATAAAGCCTTATGATCTTCGTTTAAAATTGTTTTTACTAAACGGATATAAGCAAAGCTTCTATCAGGTGTTTGTTAAAGAATTTCGATATAAATGTAATGAATGAATTAGCTTTGCTTTATTTTGATGGGAATATATATAAATATAGTTTACTAACCATTAAATAAAGGATTTTTTTGGATGAAAACGCATATTTAAAATTAAAAGAAAGTTCATTTTATCACTATTTATGCGATTTCAATTATAAAAAGTAATTAATCATGAAGTTTGTATCAGTCAATTTTTTTAAAAAATGTAAACACTAAATATGAGCTTAAATATTAAATAATTTGATGTTACAAAAATTTCCTTTTTATTTAAAAACGGGAAAATTTCCCTGTTGCAGTTATGATTTCTATAAGTTTCCGAAATAATTATTGAAAGAAATAGATAATGATAACAAAAGTTAGTATTTCATTTGAGATACTTTTGTAAGCTTTAGACTTAAGATAACTCGAGGAGTTGTAGTTCATAATCATTTGTTCTGGAAAATGTCTTGTAGTTTTGATTTGAACTAACACAAATAAAAAAAATTACATGGTAAAATGCATAAACACTGAAACTACTAGACTAACATATGATCTTGAAATTACATAACGGACATAATGTACAATATTTTCTACGATTAAAATACAACTTTTGAACAGCGAAAAAGTAAAAAAAGAAAGAGAGAAGTGTTTGATAATATTGAAAGGTAGTAATATTCCTCGGAATACATACAAAATTCATAAATGTTCTCTAGGTGGTGCTTTACATAAAAAAATGACAAATTAAAAAAAGGAAATGACTCATACACAAGATTTATAAGTAGTGAAATAAAATGTAAAACTGAAAAAAACGAAGAATAATTGGATTCCCACTGGTTCTAGACGGAAAAAAATCTCGGGATTTGATTCTTCATGATTTCTGACTACAGAGCCTCTAAAAGAATCTTTATCGAGGTGATTTTAAAAGACAAAAGACTAAATGGAAATCACTACTGAAATTTAACAAATTTTTAAAATTAAGCTGTAACTATTTAGAAACTTAGGTTATTTCAAAAAACCACTGTTCAGTATTATCAAGCATCTCTTAAACCTAAAATTCTTTCATGAATTCTTTGAGTGTATCTCGTATATAGTCAGTGAACAATCCATTCTCCCATTTTATTTACTGAAGGCTGTGTGTGTGTGTGTGTGTGTGTGTGTGTGTGTGTGTGTGTGTGTGTGTGTGTGTGTGTGTGTGTGTGTGTGTGTGTGTGTGTGTGTGTGTGTGTGTCATTAAAATATGCTTTTTAATAAATAAACCAAATATTTTTAAACACATATAATTATTACATGGATTTTTACCTATTTTCAAAAATGAGAAAAGAGTATATAATGTTTCACCACTACTTAAATTTTATCCAATAATATAAATTATTCTTACGGAAGAAAAGGTAAAACACCAACCACTGAAAAGTGCTGAATAATAAAATTTATCCGCATTATAATATTTTATATGGAAAATGTATCACTTAAAATTTTGTGAAAGGGACAATAAATTGTATTTCTTAACCTTATGTACTTTCTTTGTAGTTTCTTGAACAACTTCAAATCTAATTACTTTGGTTGGCTTTAAACATAAATATTTTGAATCATAAATGAAATGCACGTAACTCTTTTCTTCTTCATTAAACTGAGAGTTTAATTTTGTTCTTCGACTTCAATCGTATATCAAACCACATGCAAAATAATAGTGTTCTAATAGCACAGGGGAAAAAAGCAATTTGTTGCAAAAATAAAATATTCCGTAAGGACATTTCTAAAAAATAAAGTCAGTATTAAAGTGTTTTTATTAAAATCCTCATACATCCCTTTACTTTATCAACGAGCGATCTGTTTTAATAATCCACTTTACTTTTGGAATCTACAAGATTTTCAGATAAAATTTTATTACAGAAGAAAAAATAGTAACTGTTAAAGGACAATTTTTTTAAACTATGTGAATTTATTTTATTTTATGCAATTCATTAAAATAGCTTAAAATAAGATGCATGATTGAGGAAATTAACATATTTCAATAATTGAGCTAAGAAAAATAGGATTGCATTTTATGATTGAAATGACTCATAAAAATGCCTGGTGATTAATGTTACTTATGCAACAAATGTATGATTTAAAATAGGAGGATCATCCAGAAAATAAATACCGTTCAGTTATACAAAATGAAAAACACAATATTTATTGGAAAAAACAACTCTCTTACACATTAGAAGCTTCCTTCACTTCCTTAAGCAATCATTTCCTTTATTTACAGCGAAATATGTTTAACACAAAAACGCTTAAGACGAAGTAATACAAGAGTCCCAAAAAATAATCTGTATATTCATGCATATATTTTTCTCTAAGCATGAAACGAAAATCGCTTAACACTAAAAAATTTCGCTTCTGGTAATAATTGAGAAAATTTCTGTATTATCGGACAGTCCTATTGTGTCATAGGAAGAATTCGTTGTAGTAAATGATGGTAATGTGAGTACAGCCCCCCAATAATGGCAGACAAAGACATCAAGCATATTATTTAGGCAGATTCCAAAAATGAAATGAATAATGCAACTCCCTTCCTGTTCCCACGTCATCCGAAATGAAGAACATCATGAAAAGTATGCGTAGTTACTTAGAAGCACATTCCAATGGTGACATGAATAACAAAATGGACGATATCGAACAATTTATTGAAAATTTGATGCTCAGAAAGACAATGCAAAGAAAAAAAATATCAGATTATTTTTTTTAAAAAAACTCAATATTTTTTTTTCAAAAAAAAAAACTTGAAAATTTTGTATTAAATTTCATTAAATTCTTGTAAATTTTTTTATTTCATTGATTTTTACCAAATACATGCATATATACATATCTGTGTAAATGAAATATACTCTAATAAACTTAATTTTTTTTAATATATTTTTTTTTTCAATATCTTTTAACACAAAAAAATATTTCAATCCCCTCAGTTTCGTGTTAAACGATATTCACTGTAAATATTTCTTTGTTCACGAGTTACAAAATTCCAATGACATGATCTTTTGTCGCCAGTGCATGAAATCAGATGGTCCTTGTATTTTCTAACTCTTCACACTTCCAAAACGTTTACCTCCCAGAAACTCTCAACTTATGGAAAAGATGGTAATCACTAAGAGCAAGGTCTGGACTATTGGTATTTTGTTTCAATGTAGTAAACACCTGGGTGATTGAATTGACGTCAGAACAGCTTAACATATGAATTCGGAAGCTCATGAATATAAAAGACAAATGTTTAAATAGGTGATGATCATGTAGAAAAATGGAGGAAGCTTCAGGTACGTAACAGAATAATTTTTGCAACAAATACTGTGTTTTTCATTTTGAATAGCTAAACGGTCTTTATTTTCTGGATACAACTTTTGTATTTTTCACTCTAATTATAATTAATGGAAGCTCCCAAGATTGAAAAACTTCCTTTGAGAGTTTCCTACTCGAAAATTTTGATTCGAACTCGACATACGAGAGGATGTAAAGGCCATAATGAGAAAACAGGAAAAAGTTAGTTTGAATAAATAAGCAACTAAACAATTTGGTTGCCTATTTGAGATCACAAACAAGTTAATTGTTTATTTATCCTCTATCTTAAAATATGAAGGGAAGATCAAAATGAATACTTAATTTTAAATAGTTAAATTCTTACTTATTTGAATTCCCCAAACGAGAGGCAAATCCTCCGGAACTGTTTTCCGATGTTGAATCTCGGCTAATGTTACTAATGATCTAACACAGCTCTCAGCTCTAATGACGTAACACAAATTGGATCCAACTTCATCCGAAACTTGATCTAATTGCATCACTGTATTATTTACTGTAATAATAAGCAAAAGCTGAGTAATATTGTATCGGCAAGGAATTTCTATCTATCTGGTTGTATAATTGCTATCTTACTCTGTAATCTAACTACATTTCACGTTGTCTTACATACCCCTTTGCATATCACATCTGCTATGTAAGAAGGTGACAGTTAAATTTCCATAACACTTAAGGTTTCTGACTACTCTAAAATTGTGAATTTTGCCAAAAATTGACACATTTTTTTATGATTTTATTTTATAGGTCATCTTAATATCTTTATAAAATACCAAGTTTATTATTTTCCGTTCACTAGAACAAAAACTACAAGTGTTTTAGTAAAAGCACATTCCATTACTTTAAACAAGATATGTCGTACTTTAAAAAGCGTTTTACTCGAAATGTGTTTTTTTTTAATACCTAAACGGGGCCAGCGATTGCTAAAAAAGTTTTGAAAATAATTAACTGAATTTTTTGTATATGTTGTGTATAGTAGTAGAAGTGTTTTAACCATCAGATTTATCAATCACTGTTTTATTACAAAATTTACAGCCCCTTATGTGAATATAACCTCTGTTTTTTTAAGCAATTCCATGTAATAACAAAGATAAAGTGCTCTAGTTTTTGTAAAAATTAAAATATCTCTTATCATGAAGGTCATTTTAAAAATGAATAACATAGCAACACATCATAATTGAAAAATTTTAAATGTGCTCGTAAACTTTTGGTACAGAATGGGCCGCGTTTATGTTATTGTTTGTCAATTTTTACCCATTTTTCCCATTTTAGTAATAATAATTTCATTTTCTTTTCTTGATTTTTGCATATTTCTCTTAAAATGTATTAAAAAATCTAAAAACAACAAAAAAATTCCCATACCTCCATTTTTTTTTAAAGTTGTTGCAAGTAGTTGGATACCTTTAGGAGATTAATAATGGAAATTATAAAAATCAAAAAATATTATTAAGTAAAATCAATTTTTACTTTGCTTTGAATTTAGAGGTTACACTAATCTTTCAAAAATTACAAGACGCTTTGAATTATAAAATAATTTTATTCATTATGTATCGGGATATATAGCGAGGCTTCTCTCTTAAATTAACTATACTTTTATTCCTTAAACGTAGTCTCTCTTCTAGTTAAAAATATAAAAAGATATGGATTCAAAAAAACAGTTAAATACTTTACAAATCAAAAACTATTTTTAGCATCTCTTTTCAGTGCATAAATCTTAAATATCATATTTACAACTACGAAGTTTATAAGACTTTTTAAGAGAAGTCTAATAATTCTCACGCACTGTAATAAATTCCGAAATGAAATCGAATTTTTCAAAGTTAAAATTTATAATTCTCACTCTACTGAATCTTAAGTCATCTTCAATCCGAATGCTCTAAAATTCTTTTCAGAAAAGTCATTGTTCTCATGCACACTAAAGTATTCCAACTTAGATATATTTATTAGAATTAAACTTTGAGCACATATATAAAAAAATTCCTTTTAAAAATATTTAATAACTTAATGTTTTGTAAATGATTTTCCTGTGGCATTTAAATTTCGCAAAGTGGTTATTATTTGTTTTTACATGAAAATTTAAATACGAATTTTCATAAAGAGCCTAGTTAGATTTTCATTCTACAAATTGAACTCAAAATATGTTTTCGAAAAAATATATCAAGTTGAAATAAAGATTTCATCTTTAAATTTTTCTAAATTATTTTTATAGATTCCTCATGAATAGGATTTTGTTTTTTATTGAGGTAATATTTTATTATTAAGTATTCTTAAGTATTGAAACTGCGAAAAAAATCATTTTATTTCATTTAACACTCGCCCATGCAGAAACATAAATCCCTTTTAAACATTCTCAAAATATATTACTTTATTTACTCTTAATGACTTTCTTTTGCATTCTTATTTATTTTATTTTCTCTGGTGGAAAAAACAAGAATGTATATATTAAATACTATACACTTAGATTTATTATTTTAAAACGCATTTATTATTTTTCAATATGGAAATTATGTTTTTTACGAAAGGAAAGGTATATTCTTTGTCTTCCATCATTTATGAAAACAAAATGCATTAAAAAAAAATCAGAATTATGCAAAAACAAAAAAATCTATTTTAATTAACCAATTGAAATTTAAAGGAGTATACCATAAAAATTATTTATTCTTTTAAATTTCTCCGATACCCTAATTCTGGATAAATATTGAATGTTGAAATTATCATTTGAAAAATTTCTTAATATTTCTAAAAATTTTGATCACATTGTGTGTGTGTGTGTGTGTGTGTGTGTGTGTGTGTGTGTGTGTGTGTGTGTGTGTGTGTGTGTGTGGTGTGTGTGTGTGTGTGTGTGTGTGTGTGTGTGTGTGTGATATTTCGAAGTGAGCAGTTTCTCCATTAAAAAGAAATTATTTTTAAGTAAGATCTTTATCAAACTTCATGCATTCGTAAGAAACTTAATAATAAGATTTAATAATTAATCCTGAGAGGAAAATTAAAAGCATTTTTGCCTTTCTCTCTTTTTATAAAGAGCGGAAGAACAAGCTTGTATTTCTCAATGTCTATAACTTATTGTAACAGGATATCAGAGAATAATTTTCAGTAGATATACCAGCTGCTGTTATAATCTCCTTTGCTGTCATAGCTTTGTTCAAACTTATCTTCCCCAAGAGCCAATTCCTTCAGACCAATAGTTTTTCATATTCTCCTTCATTAGGCACTTAATATGAGGAAATGCTGTATTGATTCAGCGTTAATACCGTTCGTGCAAGAAACAAAGCTACGCATAACACACAAGAGGTTCTCCCTATGCTTTGTTCGGCTTTTCTTAAACATGTTTAATCAAACAATACAGTCTGCTTTTACAAATACGAGGGAAAAGAATTCAATTTGTTGAAGAGAATTTTCTGCGAAACATAATTATCTAGCTACTTTTACATTGCTTTACAACAAGGGAATTACTATTTAACGAATTGTACTCAATGGGAAAATTCCATTATGAGCTTTGAATTTTGTTTTAACACTTAATGAATTGCAAACGTATATAGATATAGCAGTTAAAAAAGACACCTTGATGAAATAAAAACTGTGTTATAATTGAAAGAAGATATAATTTATCTAAAATGTTACCTTCAGAACCAGAAATATAGATTACTTTCTCATGCAACTTATCTATTTATCTAATCACGCATATATAAAGAAAAATCTCTTTTTGTTTGCTGTAAAAATAATTTCTTATCAGAATTATTAAAAAACCTCATACTACTAGTTGAAAAATGAGAAAAATATTAATTTGTTTTTTATGCATGTATCTTTATGTTCAAAGTTTTGGGATTCATGATAGTTTTAGAGGTAAGAAGAATAATCTTTATAAATGCCACTTGTGCGATTTTAAAATTCGATGAATGAATTGAAAATAATTTATCCACTTATATCAGCATCAACTCATAAAAATTCAACTGTAGAGCATTTTTCTCTTGGATGTATTTTTCATTTTATCTATACTTATTTAATGGAATCGTGATACAAAACTGAGTTACAGTTAGTTTTTACTGACGACTGATTAGCAATCTTAGATATTTCTGCTGTCATCTTTGGATTTTAGTCAATAAGATATTATCTATTAAAATGCACATATATTTTATTAACTCAGGGGTGGCCAACCGTTTTAGGAAGAGTGCCACGTTAAGATAAAAAATAATTAAGCGTGCCACTTCCAACTTTTCGAGCAAATGAAAAGGGAAAAAAAATGTTATTTAAGGCTTATTAAGCAACTTTAACGCTAAGAGCACATTTTTAAAGCACAAATCTAAATAGAGGAAATTTAAAAACAATATAATAAATGAGACCAAAGCACAAAATTAAATTTTATTATTAATCAACTCCGTTAATTTTGAACGATATTTTGATTTTGTCATGTTCATAAAGAAAAACATATGTTCACAAACGTATGTTGATTCAAATCTACAACAATATCTGACAGCCAATTCGTGTGAATTTGAAAAATTGCTCGTTAGTACAAATTTCCAAAATTCAATAGAATTCCTCTTATTTGCTTTTCAGTGTAGTATGGTGCTGTATGCAATAATTTTTATTTTTATTTCAAGTAGGCAACAATTAACATTTTGCAGAGAAATTGAAAAAGGATTTGTGAAAAGATCTACATTTTTCTTATCATTCTGAAGATCATCAAACCTAGACTCAAAGACTCATACAAAAATGGATGTAAAATTTTCAAATCTATCACAGCTCGGAGCACTATTAACTTTGTAGATAGTTTCTGCATTAATGTGAAATATTTGTTAATTTTTCCCTCCTAAATCAAGACAAAATAAGCAAAAGTGTGTTCACAAAAGAAAGTATTTAACCAGCAAGGGTAGAAAAAATACAATCTTTTTACTGTAATCTTATATTTAAATTATTTTAACGTCTCTTAACATCGGTAACAAAAGCTAAATCACATAGCGATTCTAGAATAGCAAGTATTCACTAGGCAATCCGGTCTTTTCTTCCAGACATTTTACACACAACCATAAATTCCACTTCCTTAAATTCCAAAACCTCGCAAGTGTAAGAAGCTTTGGAAGGCCAACTCGCACAACAATGCATTCTGTACATGGTAAATTTCTACTGAATCTCAATTAAGTTTTTCAAAATAAATTTTAAGATTTTTTTTTTGACTGAGATTTTTTAATAAAATAGTAAAAAAAATTATTGTTTTTGATTATTATCTTTTAAAATTTTTAAAAAATTTTATTAAGTGCTCGCGGTCACTGTTACAACTCCACCGTGCCACACTTTGGTACGTGTGCCATGGGTTGGTCAACTCTGCATTAACTAATACATGTATAAAACATATTATACATTTTATTTCCTAGTAAAAATAAAAATTCATAAGTTATGTTTTACATTAAATTGCTTTAAGAATAAAAAAATCTATTATAATTTGATAAATAAAATAATCCATCATATGTCCAGACGTAAATGCTAACAATTAAAATAAAACTTAGCAGACTTTTCTTCTCAAATTATATATATATATATATATGTGTGTGTGTGTGTGTGTGTGTGTGTGTGTTGTGTGTGTGTGTGTGTGTGTGTGTGGTGTGTGTGTGTGTGTGTGTGTGTGTGTGTGTGTGTGTGTGTGTGTGTGTGTGTGTGTGTGTGTGTGTGTGTGTAGTATTTTATTACAATAAGAAAGTCCTTGCGCATCTATTTCATTCCACAGATATCTAAAATAAATACGAAAAAGGAGAAAATATTTATGCTTTTTTTTTCTTCAGTGATTCTTTCCTAATGAATCAAATATATGCCTCAGGTCCTTCATGCAAAAATAAGGCTCGATAAAAATTTAACTCTTTTGTGGCTTTTTGAGAACACGCGTATAATATTCTTTAATAACCAAAAAAAATTTTATTTAAGCAATTTAGTATCTGAAGTTCGTTGGATATTACAGATGGATTCTATAATTATATAGATTCATTGTATTTAGTCCTGCCCTGTTATCAACCTTTCCATTTTTTTCTCTTCTCGCACAAGCTTTTATATAAATAAAACAGTAACATAAAATTGACTCTTAAATGTTTATGCTATTATTTTTTATTTATAAAAGAAAAATAGTATAAGTAACGTAAGATGCCAGTACCAATTTACCATTTAAGAAATGTAAAATTTACGGTCATGCTGCTTAGAGAAGTGTATCTATTTATTTATAATTATATATATGTATCACAAAGTGTTATAATAATTATTAAAAAAATTAAATTTCTAAATATATATCACGGAAGAGATTGACCAAAAATTTCTTAATACAATTTATACAGAAAATTACTATGAACGCAAAATTCTTCAGTTTGACGTGTGTTGTGAGGAATTAAATACAAGTATAAAAAGGGAAATACACATTAAGCATAACCATTTACACTAATATATTTAGAAAGAAGATAGGAGAATATTAGCTGTTTATCCATTAATGACAACATTAATAATCATCATACTAACGCAAACTTTGTCCGAAGATATTTATTAATAAGTTATTAAAAAATAATTCACGACGTTTCACTTTAAAAACATACTTGCATTGTTTTATTTCTTTTGTTCAAAATAAAACTCTGGTATAATACTCTTCCCATTAAGAAACTAAGATAAATTTCCCAATAAGTATATCTTTGTAATAGGAACTATTTTTATGTTTATCATCATCTATTGAGTCAAGAGTTTTTTTTAAGAAACTATAAGAAAAAATATAAAAACATTTACCCAACTCTCCCTATTTTGACGATTATACTTTAATAATTAAGTTAAAAAAGCCTTTTTATGGTGATAATATGTGGCGTAAATCCATGATATAAACTACACGGATACGCATATTTTTATTTCTGTAAACCATGTACAACACTTTAAAGCAAAGACTCCCAAACTTTTTCGAATATCAACCCTTTTTAAAAGAACAATTTTCTTCATAGACCCCGTACATTTTTCTCTATTATAATCAACACATAATATAATAATGATATAATAATTGAACAAAAAAAATTAAATATAACAATTGAACCAAAAATACGAACAAAAAAATTAGAAAAAAGGGCTTAGTTTACATTTATGTTTCTTTTTGTGGTAATTCACTTTAGACTCATGTATCACACCTACCTTCACATATCTATATTATACTTATACATAGTTAAGTGGATATTATTATCTTATAATTACAACCCTTAAAAATTAAATAAAGTTTTAAAGTAAAACTGTCTTAACCTCAACCCCTCAATAAACCCTTATAATACCATTGACTCTTGACTCTACATGA
Source organism: Trichonephila clavata (assembly GCA_019973975.1). NCBI lineage: Eukaryota > Metazoa > Arthropoda > Arachnida > Araneae > Nephilidae > Trichonephila > Trichonephila clavata. Next base: position 232,049 of record BMAO01025072.1, on the reverse strand, counting down.
ACCCTGCTGGAAATCCCAGTTTTAAAGAAATGTAAGGTGAACTCACGGAAAAATTTTGGCAACGAGATGCAGTCTGCTTTACTAGTGAATGTACAAAAGTGCCATACCAATGGTACGCGAGCTCCACCCCTAGGCTAATTCCAAGTCCCAGTTTCAACCAGATTGTTCCAGTTCTGTTTTAGCATTTGTACAAGATACACGTTCCGAATTGATGTTTCCTGTAAATGTAACAAATATATATAAATCTTATGATTGATCAAGTTTCTGTTTTCCTGAAAAATATTATTTTCCACTGGATTCAATAGTGCTGTATTCGTGTAACCACATGAATTCAAAATGATGAGATGGATATATATTATACAGACTCTTAAGTTGAGCTGTTTTTAATCTGTTGATATATTCTCAGTTATTACTTATTCATTCAGACGATTTAGGTTCACCGAATGGTTCATAATATTTTAGCACATTTTTGCTTAGCGAATGCCGTTTCAATGAAATAATATCAGATGTATTTGATATTCTCGCCATTTTAAATTAAATAAAATTCCAGGAGAACTTGAGTTTACAAATTTGTTAATGAACTATTCAACTGATATTTAATGTATTGAACACTTGTATGCCATGCATATCATATAAATTTTTATATTTTTTTCTTTCATTGCCAAATACTTTTTTTTATTCTTAAATGATTTTTAGTCTTACAAAAGCGTTAAACAAACAATTTAGTCATGGTCTAGGACAAGTGCAGAGAAGAATATTTATATACACCAACCACTACAGAGAGTAACACATGTAATCACAAAAGAGTGCATAAATATGTTTATCATCTGAAAAGATTGCATTTAGATATTTTCAATTCAAATATTATTTTCTAAAAATCTAACAACTGCATTTTCTAATTTGGAGTTTATTTATATACAGCCATAAAACTGGTTAAACTCCACTTTTCTATAAAGCTATCCTCATTCAGCAATGTTTATAATACTGCAACATCCATCTCTTAACGGTTTCCAAAATCTCAATTATCTGTTTTAATCCTCAATACTCAAGCTATTTCTGTCTCTCAAATTGGATATACTAAAAAATTATATTACACACACACACACACACACATATATATATATATATATATATGTCGTGATTTTTTTAGTGAACTTCAAGACATTTTAATTTAACCGTCTTTATTCCATGAGATCATTTTGTAATCTGTTTGTAAGAGAGAGAGAGTTAAAAATCAAGATTCCGCGGCTTCTTCAGAAGTCATATGTTCTTTGAGTACGCTTCTGATTGAAGAGGTATACTTGAGAATTTAAGGATGACATATTGGTAATAAAAATTAATGGTCGGAGCCGGCAAAGTTAGAGCAATGTGTTCTATATTCCCGAACTGCGTAATAAACTTAATACTCGAAGATGTAACGGGAAGATAAAAGTTAGAAGTGGACTAGCGATTTAGTTTTAGATCTAATTTAATTATCTTTACACACACACACACACACACACATATATATATATATATATATATATATATATCCCTAATATAAAACCTAGATAAAGTAATCAACCAAATGGTTTCCAGACATTGCCGAATGACCAATCATAATTCAGATACAATACACGGGTACTTTTACTAATAAACATACTTGACTGCGAGTGGTTAGAACCGGGGATATTCGATACTTTGCATGTTGCAACGTATGTTTAGAGCTTGAATCTAGAATAAATTTAAGATAAATACTATATTAATACTCAAATTAAATAGCTGAAAAAAGAAAGAACTAATCTATCAATTTCAAAAAATGAACTGATTAAGATTCTTGAGATACCGTCGAAAACAGGAAGATAATAGTGGAAGATTCCAGGAATAAGAATCATGGAGAAGAATCCGAGAATATATATAAGAATCTTATAAGAGAATCGAACTTATTTTTGCGCTTTCGGCATAAAGAAGTTTGATGATCGAACCTTCCGAAAATAACGATGGACCGACAGAATACGATAACCTACGTCAATAGGTGGACGAAAAAAATGCTAAGAAGAGTAAATGTAGATCATGTCTCGACTCCCATTATTTCCTGATTTGTAAGGCATCATTTGTGAATGGTTAGCTGACAGAAGAATAAAGAGTTTGCTTTTTCCAAGGACTGATATCAAAGCGTTCACCCCTGCAATAGCAACACAGTTAGCCTAATCACCAGAACAGTCCAAAGCATCCCTACATTGGATGGATGGCTTCCTTCGGCAATGTGAACAATGATAAACTTTATGAAAATATTTCGGAAGATCATATTGTCGTATTTGAATATATAAATTACTGTACATGAAAAATATAAGAGAAATAACCCTCCCTCTTATTTTACAAATAAATCCTGATGCATTTTTGTATAAAAAAAATTAAACGCGATAATATATATATATATATATATATATATATATATATATCGTATTTAATCGAAGCTAAGCCACGCTTTTTTTTTCAATGTTATTGCTATTGAAAATTGGGTGCTGCTTAGAATCGAAGGGGGAAAAAATTGGGATGGGGTATTTAGATCAATCACAGGTTCAATGTATGTAATTAAAAGTTTATAATGCTGATAAAATAACTAATTATTCACTTCTTATTGGTTCTAATTTTAAATTTATTTTAATTTCGTAAAATTGATTATCGGTAAAACATTTTACTCTATTTTTCCTTTTTCATAAAATATTGTTGAGAATTTGGGATGAGACTTAGAATCGATAGTGGCTTATATTCGAATAAATACGGTATATATACACTACTTTCTATTACAAAAAAAACGACGCACCAAGAGTGAGTTGACCAGTAGACAAAAATTGGTGTGTAGAAAGATGATTATGTACAGAACAGAAAATGATTAAAATTTCACAAAAAATGAATGATTTTTTTCATAGTTACAAAGTAACAAGCTCCATAAGGTGTTGACCCACTTCTAGCCTGGTTGCAAGCTGCCACTCGACGTGGTATAGAGTGGTAAAGTACCCTGGTGGTCTCCTGCGGTATTTCTTGCCAAATTTTCTCAAATTATCGGGCCAAGTCATCAATATTCCTTGGTAGATGCAGTCGCCTTCCCATCGGATCCCAGACATGCTAGATTGGAAAGAGATCTGGCTGATCAAGGAAGGGTTTGACAAGCTATAAGACAATTCATAACAACACGTGTCGGAAGTGGTCTGACGTTATCTTGCTGAAAAATAAGACCAGGGTACTGCAAAATGAACGGTAGCAACATAGTTCTCAGAATGTCGTCGACGTACCACTGTGCTGTAGGTATGCCTCTAATAACCGCCAAAAAGGTCTGGCTGTCAAAAGAAATGGCCCACCAGATCCTGGTTGAGGGCGTGTGTGGCGGGCAATTGTGAAAGCGGAATCAGCACATTGCCCTGGGTGTGTCCAGACACGTCTTCAATGATGGTCAGGACACAGCTGGAAGCGGGATTCTTTGCCTAACACTATACGTCCCCAATCAGCAGGATTCCAACCTGATCGAGCGAGGATCACTGTAATCTAGCTCGACAGTGTGCGGGCGGGAGTGGCAGGTGGGGGAGTGGTCGGTACGAGCGTAAATTTCGCTCCATCAGCCGTCTGTGAATGGGCATGGTGGACACTCGTGTGTGGGTCGCTCACCTGTTGGTTGACAATGATGAATCAGGCGCTGTGACAGTTGATCTTACAGTCAATCTGTCTTCCCGATCTGCTGTGACCCTAGGTCGATCGCTACCATCATGACGCTGAAATCTGCCATTGTCCATCCATTCTTGCCAGCATCTTCTAATGGCTGCATCACTTCGACCCATATGACGAATGATTCTCCAATTTGCCCAACCTGCCTCTATCAATCCAAAGATACGACCTCTTTCAAACTCTGACAGTTACTCGTAAAGAGCTCGATTCCTGCGGCAAAGCATTTTTTCAGTTGTTGAAAGGTATCTTAAATAGCAATGCAACAGAAATTTTGACTATCAGATTGAGAATCGCTTCTTATAGACACCTGCTGGGTTCACAGTTCCGATGTCCTGTAGCTCCCGCTATTCATTCATTGGACGCCAAATTTTAATCATTTACATATTTGGTTCAAATGTCTTTGCATACGAAATTTCATTACAATCGGGCAACTCCTTCTTGGTGATTCTTTTTATAGTGTGTGTGTGTGTGTGTGTCGAGTCAACAACAAGCCATTTAAAAAACGGGTCTTTAGTCAAAGAGCGAATTTTACGCCTGCTCTGAGAGAGAAACGGACACCAAGTGAAAGTATAAGCTGTTCCACTTAGGCAGATGTTCTAAGTATCCTTCTTATTGAAGAGATATATTTGAAAGTTAAGCATGACATACGATGTAATAGAAATTAATGTTCGGAGATAAAAGTTCTGTCTAAGGCCATCTGTTCCTCGAAAGAAGTAGGTACTAAATTTAATACTTGAAGATGTAACGGAAAGTAAAAGTTAAAAATTGTATACGGAATTTAATTTTAGGTCTAACTTAATTACCTTTATATGTATATATATATACTCTCTTTAATAATACTAGAAAGACAGTGAGAAGATAAAAGGTGTCTAAAAAGTAGCCAAAGTAACATAAAAAAATGTGTATGATTTATTGAATTTAACAATATTATTTTAAAATTTCAACTGGTAAATTGAGTAACATTTTTTATGAATGCAGGATATGGTAATGAATTTAATAACGATAAAATAAAAATATGTATAAAGATAAAAAAAAATTGAAGATTCCTTCCATCAAATTTGAATCCATTCAAAATATTAATTATTTTTAAAGAAATAATAAAATGTTGGATTTTAGATTTACATTTAGCTTTATTATTCAGAAGAATATCTGCACAAACATATTTTCAAAGATGAATACTTTAACTGTCAACAGCCTTGTTGATAGAAATACTATAAAAATGAATTCATGTTTCTTGAAAACAATTTTCTGGGTAAGATGTCAACAAGTAATATTAAAATGAATAGAAAAGAAAATTACATTTAATCTGTAGAGTAAATATTTACAAAATATTTACAGTTGTCTGCGAAACAACCTTTCAGAAATTTGTAGTTGCAGGGAATATGTAAATTAAAAGGTGTTAGGGTTGTAAGATATTTGAAGCAATAGTGCTTTTTTTATCAATTTATTAGAAAATTTTATTTTCATACGTAGAAAAAAATTTCTACTTTAAAGAATCTTTCTTGTTTATGTTTTTTAAAAACATTTATTTTTTCTAAATGTGAATTTTCATTTAAGAGGAATGTATCAAATATCTTGAAGTTATTTCTTGTTGCGTGGAATTTTTTTAAATACATAATTTCCTTAGAAACCATCAGCTACTTAAAATTTCATAGGAAGAGAGCTTGTTTTATAGAGTACGTAACACAGAAAATATTCAGTCTTTCGGCTGAGTTTTATAATATCAGCATCTCACTATACATATATCTTATTTTAACATTCTATTATTTTTCAATTTATTACATTATGTTATTAATCAGAAACCAACAATATTAGTATGTTTTTTACATGAGGAATTGAAATATTTTAAAATTTGCGGAAAGTGTGAAAAATGTAAAGCTACAAAGAAACCTGAGAAGCTTTATTCATAAGTTTAATAAAGTTTGTAGAAATGGAATTATTTTGTGTAACATCAGTATTGTTTGATTATTATAAATAAATGTCAGAAGTTTGTATTTATATATCCCCGATATAATTGGATTAGATAAAATTAGAAAGGTTTCGACAGAGAGAGAGAGTTCAAAACAAATATTTCGGGAGATGTTTAATACTTCTTGAATATTTGTTCAAACTGTTACTTTGTCTTATAATCTAGTTGTTGTTTGGAGTATTTTAACCTTCACCTTGAGAGAATTGTTTGAATCTTTAACTTTATTTTCTTTAACATAACTTGTATAGTTAAATTAAAAATGTTCTCCAACCCTGATGCTTACTCTTTCAAGCATCTTTTTAATGCTTTAATATAATGCTTAAGGTATCCAACTACCCTAAAATTGTAAATTCTGCCAAAAATTGGCAAATTTTTTTATGTTTTTATTTTGTAGGCCATCTTATTAGCTTTATAAAATACGAAGTTAATTATTTTCCGTTCACTAGAACAAAAACTACAAGTGTTTTAGTAAAAGCAAGATGCCATTACTTTAAGCAAGATGTCATACTTTAAGCAAGATATATGTCATACTTCAAAAAAAGCGTTTTAATCAAAATGGGATTTTTTTTTTAAATATTCAAACGGGGCCAGCCGCGATTGCTAAAAAAGTTTTGAAAATAATTAACTGAATTTTTTGTATATGTTGTGTATAGTAGTAGAAGTGCTTTAACCTTCAGATTTATCAATCACTGTTTTATTACAAAATTTACAGCCCTTTATGTGAATATAACCACTGTTTTTAAGCAATTTCATACAATAATTAAGATAAAGTGCTCTAGTTTTTGTAAAAATTAAAATATCTTTTATCCTGAAGGTCATTTAATAAATGAATAACATAGCAACACATCAGAATTGAAAAATTGAAAATTTGTTCATAAACTTTTGGTACAAAATGGGCCACGTTTAGGTTATTTTTTTGTAAAATTTTATCAGTTTTTTCCTATTTTAGTATTAATAAATTCTTTTTCTCTTCTTAATTTTAGCATATTTTTCTTAAAATGTACTAAAAAAATCTAAAAACAACAAAAAAATCCCCATGCCTCCTTTTTTTCAAAAAAAAAAAAGTAGTCGCAAGTAGTTGGATAACTTAGGCTTATACCTAGTTACAATTTGTGTTACGTTTCCTAGCAGTTAAAGCTTTCGTATTATATACACTCATGTCCATAAATTAAGGATAATGAAGTTCAGGAAAAGAAAGAGACAGAAGCAAAACAAATTTGACTTATTTGTAAAGTCTATTTATTAAACAAAAGGTAAAGAGCAAAAAAGATGCTATATATTTGACATAATTAATAAAAATTGCGATTTTTACTCCATGGAGCAAATTTCAAAAAAGAACCTATTTACAAAAAACAGCATAACATGGTTAGTATGATGGTTAATATGGAGTATGTCTCCCGGACGATGCAATACAGGCCTTACAACGCCTGCGTATGCTGAGTATCAAATTATCAATCTGATCTTGGGGAATATTACACCACTCCATCAAGTAATGCCCTCCGAAGTTCCGGTAAACAGGTGGGAGGGGGTTGACGGGCTGCAATTCGTCGGCCAAGAATATCCCACACATGCTCTACTGGATTCAAGTCCGGTGAGTATGCTGGCCAATCCATACGGGTGATATCCTCCGATTGAAGGCATTCGTCTACAATGTTTGCACGGTGAGGATGGGCGTTGTCATCCATAAACAGAAATTCAGCACCCATGGCGCCCCGAAACAAACGTACATGTTGTTCCAGAATGACATCCCAATAGATGTCATTCTGGACATCCTGTCATCGTAACACTCTGAACAAGCAGGTCAGTTCTAGAACCAAGAATAATTCCTCCCGAAACGAGCCATCCTGCACCACCGTAACGGTGTCGTTTAATGGTGTTCTCTTGGTGGTAACGGGTACCTGGCGCTTTCCATATGAAAGTCCGGCGAGAATCAGATTGCAAACTAAACCTGGACTCGTCGGAAAACATCACACAAGACCACTGTTGCGGTGTCCACAATGCATGCTCTCTACTCCATGTTAATCGCAGGCGACAGTGAGTTGCGGTAAGGGGAACACATCTGACAGGCCTACGAGCAACATATAGACCAATGTGCCCTAAGCGTCTGTACACTGTCTGCCTAGAAACTGTCGTACCGGTAGCTGAAGAGAGCTGACGAGACAGGTCTGATGCTGTGCTCCGTCTGTTTCTTTTGGCAGTAACTGCCAAATACCGGTCCTCATTCGGCGTTGTAACTCGGGGGCGACCTGTGCTGTAACATCTACTCACATTACCATCATCTTGGAATCGTTTCCAAAGCCTGGAGATGACACTCTGGGCGATTCCAAGTTCCTCGGACACTTCCAGGTGGGTACGTCCACATTCCAGTCGTCCGATATTGCTACCACGTTAAAAATCATCCAAATGCTTCATTTGTGCCATAACTATGTGGTTATAGCACTGAAAGGCTTTTAAAGCGCTTGTGAACAAATTTACTTCTTTGCCACCATTCCTTATATATCCCTCTCTTACTCTCTCGTCATTGTGACGTACTATCCGCGCCATCTGGTGGTTTCCTGTAATTTGCGTATTCTTCTTCAAGATGTGTGTGATAATTCTACAGGTGAAATTTTTATTTTAGAGTTCAATTTCTGTGTGATTCTGAATTATCCTTAATTTATGGACATGAGTGTAATAGAAAACTATTAACTTTGTATTCTTTCAATCGGCCGAGTTAATCATTGTTTCGAATTCAAAAATTAAATCAAAATGTTACGTATAGACTAGTGGTCTTCAAACTTTTTCAACTCATGGAACCCCTAGAACTTGAAGGTGCTTCCGTGGAACCCCTAGAACTAGAAAGTGTTTTCGTAGAGCCTCATTCCATACACATACTTCGAAGAATATATCTCTAAATAATATTTAAAGCAGATCAACATGTTATAAGCATTTTGTGTGAAGGCAATTAAAAAAATATTGCATTCATTATTAAAAAATTTTAATCTAATTTTTTAATCTATTTTACTTATTAATAATATTAATTTGTGGTTCAAGTGTCACTTACCCATGCTTTATATTTAGTAACTGCGATATATGCAAGTATTTTTTGCACAAAGTGTAGGCCTATTGAGATTAAATGCAATAGCATTGTATATTCTGAGATTTAACTTGTTTTTGTAGCCCTTACGTTGAAAAGTATATTTCACTTAAACACAATGCTATAAATGACATTAAAATGTTTATAGCTGTTTGACAAATACAGTGTATTTTGCATGAATTTGCAACCTAAAATTTAAGAGCTGTTCTTACTTAAATTTAGATTTTAACATCAACTCTTTTGATATGTTTTTTTCCCTTTCCTTCATTATAGGCGTTGTTTTCCACAAATGTGAAAAGGTGCATTTTCCATTGGAAAACTATTTAGTTTTGCAAGACATTGATGTAACTAACGAACATAAAATTATCTCATGGAACTCGAAATAGTAAATAATAGAATATTATCAATCTTGTGTAAGAAGTACATGTATAAAGATAAAACGTTTTAATATTCCTTTCTTATATTATAATAAAAGTTTAAAAAGTGTTGAAAATAAAGTTATTATACATGAATAAAATTTTCAGTTTTAATGAATAGGAGGTGGGGAGAGCTTTATAGATACTAGTAACTATATAAACTTCATAGAGAACGCGAATCCATTTTGCATACATATTCATTTCTTCTACATCTTTTTGTTGCTACTCGCGGAACCCCTGGATATGCCTTATGGAACACCAGGGTTCCGTGAAGCACAGTATCAAGAGCACTGGTAAACACCTAACATTGAAGTAAATTTGTGAGTCGGTGGCTAATTATCTATAAATTTCAGTTACTTTTTGACAACGTTTATCTCTTTTTATTCATACTCCTTTTACGATTGTATAAATCTAAAATCACTTTCTGTTCGGGATTGTTGTTGTTTTCCTTCATTTTTTCTCTCTTAAGTGATTTTTAAAGAAACTGCACACGATTTTGTTGTGTTTGAAACATGCATTTATTTTCATTTAAAAAAAAGATTACTTTACGACGTTATATTGTAACATTTTCAGTAAAAAATCCTCGTTATTTGCTTTAAAAATTCAAAGCCTTACCTTTAAAACTCTTAAACTGTGTTCTTAGTACAACACTAGATATAAAAAGAATTCTCTATTTTCCTTTTAAGGGATCAGAGTCTTTTTGCTCAAGTATTGGTGAATTGAAAACTCTCTTAACAAGCAGTCACAAGGAACAAGCTCAAAAATAGAAGACATAAAAACAAAGAAAAAACTGTCGTTGAATTCTCTAAGGGGAAGTATTTTTATGTCAATTCCAACGATTTCTTTTCCTCAATCGAATTTCTCCTTCCGCCATTACTATAACTCCGGATCAATTTTGTTTGTTTCTCTTCTGTACGTCGTCAAAGTTTTAAAAACACGCTTGTAATTTATTTCATAAGTTTTGCAGAGGTTATAAGAACTGTGCTACTCTTCTACGCTTCAATTTTCCAATCATTTCACATGATTGAAGCATTCGAAATTGACTATCCAAGCGCTTCTTTTTTAAAAGGCATTTCTAATTTTGTAATTCATTTTTCTTTTTCGTACTTTTATACATACACTATTTCAACTTTTGACTTTTTTGCCTTTTCTTATGATTTTTAATCTTCAGTTGCCTCGTCATGCGAAAACTGATGAAATAACTTGAAATCTTTTAAATCTCCATTCCCTGGTATTATTTGTTGCTTTAAAAATTATTATAAATATGAAATACATTTAATTCCTAATTTTCGTTGGATGCCATGAAATTATTATTTTTTATTATTTTAAATGTTACTTAGGTTTTATGTAAGCACAGAATTTCTAAAGTTTTCTTGGGTGCGACAGCTATGCAAATCTTTTCATTAAATTTGGAAAATGTCCTCTTGTTTAAAACTTTTTTCAAAGCATTTAAGAAATATTAAAAACTTCTAAAAGGAAAAATATTTCTGGAAAATGATTTTTTATTTCATTTGTTTCAATAACTAGATATACTACATTCCTATAGATGCATAATAGCCCCATAGCGATGCCCTCTGAAAACACAAAAAGAATTTTAAACTGCTGAAACGACGAAAGGACTGACAAATAGGAAGGACGGCGGAAAATACTTTCAAGCAGCATGAAAAACAAAATGATTAACTTGGAAGTGCAATATTAACATTTGTAATGAACTCTTCAATGCCTTAAATATCTGTTCTATTAATGACTCAGGAAATCCTAATGTCCTGAATTGAAAGACGCTCTCTAATTGACTTTGAATTTTGCTGATATTACTTAACCCAACGTTTCTCAAACTGTGGAGCGCGCCCTCCTAGGGGGCGTAATAACTCTACAAGGGGGCGTGAGCACATTGAAAAGTCGAAAACAAAAGATTATTTAAAAAATTATTAATTTATCAAAAGTAAACAAACAAAATACATTCTGACATAAAAAAATACACATTTACACTGATATAATACACTTATAAATGTATCAGTACTGCACAATGTATTTCTGAATTAATTTAACAATCCTAAATTAAGAACAAGTTTAAAATTTGCCAGTGACTCCATGGGCTTTTCAAATAAAAAATGATACCCAAAAATTATCTTATTTAATCCTGATAATTTGTACGGTTTATAATTAATCCCTTAACTGCCGGTTAAAAGTTACGCAAATCGCTCTCCAATGCCACCGTTTTCCACGTAAGCGCGCGTATGTGATACATCCTATGAAATAAGTAAATACTTCACAAACACACATACACTGTCGAAGTCCTTTTATTGCATTCCAAATCCATGGCCCTCGGAATAGTTTTATCAATAGCAGTGCATCGAAAAGATCGGAAACACGTATATATACGCCCGGGGCAGCTATCGTTTTGGTTAGCAAGACGTTTATATACGTCTTTGGAACGTTAGAGGTTAAAGTCGTAATGTAGCTTTAGCGTCAAAGTATAGTGTTATTGAATTCAATACATTGTGTTATTCTATGGAGGGGGGGCGATGAAAATTATGACTGAATGTTAAGTCGCTAATATTTAGATTTTGAGAAGCACTGACTTAAACAGCTTATTTTATGTTTCTCGTTAAAAAAAATTCCGTACTTTAGTTTTCTGATATGATTTTTTTTTAATGTTTAATACGTAGGTAAAGCTTAAATAGGTTATATATCATGCGAATTAGTTTTTAAATTTATAAATTGCTGTTAATAGTTTTTTTTTTAAATTTTGTTGAGTCAAATTTTATTTTGGTTGTTTTAATTAACACCTCTAGTAAGCCTTTTGAAGTTATAGTTCTCTTGAAATACAAAACTATTTTGTCACGTACTGAAACGTGTTTACAAAAAGTTATCAAAGATATTAGAAACATATTAGTTTTATTCAGAAATATATGCATATTTTATTTTGGTTTAATTTGATCTTCCCTATAAAATAACTAAGAACTAAAAGTTATATATTTTTATTAGTATTTAAATATTAGGTATAACGCATTTAAAGAAAAAGAGGATAACTCTATCGCCTATTTATATGTTAATTTCTGAATTTAATGTTAATTAATTTTGTGTGCTTATTCTGTATTGATAATTCCAATTTTTTTTCCATTATGGAAGTTTCAAGAGTATTTCTTTTACTGGAGAAAGTCATTCGTTGTGTTATTTAACCAACTGTGGTTACAAAAGAATACCTATCAAGTACCTACTTTTAATGTTTCTTACATAAAAAGAGGTTTCCTATTTATCGAAAAGATTTTCTGTGCTTTATTCTTGTACATTTAAGTTTAAAACTCTGTATGGAAATAATTTTAAGTTTTGGTAACGGTAAATTCTAAAAGAAAAATAATTTTGAATTTATCAATCATATTTTATAACGGAGAAAAATTAGCAATATTTAACTCTAGAATTGGAGAATTACTTTTCGAAGACTTGTAATTTCTCTAAATAACATCACTTAAACTACTGATAACAAATAACTAGAAACTTTTGAAGTCTAAAAAGGTTTCTTTACTTCAAAATAGAGAAAACTTAAGACTTTAAATTGTAGTATATATAAAAAATCAGAGTTAATCAGTAGTGTATATTAAAATCAGCAATTAAAGGAATATTTCTATTAAAAGAATTAAAACTTGAATTATTAGATAAATTTAATTTAAAAAAATAGTAGATAATATATTTCATGTTTATTTTTTAGTTATAAATTTAATATTTCGTTTTTACTTTTTTTCTAGAAGATATGTACAAAAATACAAATATTTTAATTAAAGCTTGCTTGTTAAAATATATCTAAAATGAAGTCTGGCATACTGTGCCTCTTAACATAAATACCATATCTTTCGTATCCCAAACTTATTTCTTATCTTCAAAATGAACTATAGAAGGAAAAATCCAATAAATAAATATGATAAACTAACAATAATTGATTTCATTTTTGCATTCATTAATATAAAATATACAAAAAAGCAATTTTTGCACAGTCGAAATCTTTTTTTTTTTAGAAAAAAACTGTTTCAAACGCATCTTTAAAATACTGCAATTTGTTCGTGCTTTCGCTTCAAATAAATTAACATCTAATAATTCTACTGCAATAAATCTAAAAAAATAGACAGAATAATTATCGGACAGCTTTCTAAAGGATCTTAAAAAGAAATAATTCATTATAAAGAAATATTCAAGTGGCATTTCTTAAGAATATAGGGTTCTTAAAACAGCTGTATAATTATTCTCTCATTCATTTCCCGACTTCAATGCCTCTAATTTTTTTTAACTGTTTGTTCTAGAATGCTTCAGATTTTTTAACACTGTGAGTGGGAATTCTCTCAAGAATTAAATCTCGTTCTTCTCCTACATCAAGCGAATAAGTATGATTTGAAATTTAGTTTTTTTACTTGCAATCCTTAATTCAACTCGGGGTAGTAAATATCTAATTAAGTCCCGCTCAAGAAAATAAATCAAAATAAATTGTAGTTCTGAAGAATTCCTTAAGTACAAATAACACTACGAATAAAAAAATTTTAAAAAATATATCTTGTTAAATCATTGTGATTGTTACAAAAATTTGAAATGGAATTATTTGTCCTTAAATTTCCATTTCATTTTTTCTGTAACAATCACATTGATTTATTGATACATGTGTTTTGAAAAGATTTTAGTACGCGCTAATATTCTTGGTGTTATTTGAAATTAATGAAATTGTTTACAATTGTTTTATTAATTGTTAATTGTTTAATTGTTTCAGTGATTGATTGTTTAATTGTTTGTTTTTGTTCTTTGCTTAAATGGAACTTAAAGAGATATTTATCATCCCTAATTGAATTAAGAATTGCAAATAAAACAAGTAATATACAAAAAAAATTTTAAGTCAATTTCTACTTAGGTCAACCGAGAAAAATTTTATTTTAGTTACTTTTTATTAAATATTTTCAATTAATATAAATAAGTATATACATATTACATAATCACAATGTTAAGTGACAAAATAAAAAGCTGTTTTCCTTGTAATTTTCAGTTTTCCTTTCTATATATGGTGTTGGACTATTTTTTTGTTACTATTTATTCATTAATTAAATTTAGTTATTCTAATAAATAGTATAGTAAAAAAGAAATTACATTCTCAGAAATTAGGCCATCTCAGGTAGGATTCAAAAACATGACATTTGGATTAGAAATCCAGCGTGCTATCCATTGCGCTACAGAGACACAACGAACGATTTTCCTTTCAACATATGCAGTTGGACTATTATTTATGTTTGTTACTATTTATTCATTTTTGAATTTAATTAATGAATTAATATTTGAAAGAATTGTAGTAACTTCAAGTGTTACCCACTACAAGTTTAAAAAAATGTATTTGAACTTCAATGGACGAATAGAAAGTATTTTATTAATGATTGAAATCTTGAACAATATATATATATATATATATATATATATATATATATATATATATATATATATATTATATATATATATATATATAGGGAGATTGTGAACTAATAGTAGGAATTGAAAAAAGTACTGCTTGCCTTAAAACTTTTAAGAAAAATCACATATGAATAAAGACGCAATATCCAACACTCGCGAAAAATATACTTTTAAAAATATCATCTCCCTCAAAATTAAAATATTATCAAGGGACCAAAATAGAAAAGCGATGGCATGCTTACATTTCAAATGGAAACCTTAAAAATTTGAATCCGGTATATATATGCACTCGAATTTCAAAATAAATATTATTATTATTAAATGTTTGAAGTAAAAGTTTAACAATTGATAGGTCTTAATTTGATAAGAGACCTCACAAGTATGTTTACAAAATACATAGAGATGAAATTCTACATTTGCAAACGAAAACTTCTTTCATAAATTTATGTTTAACGATATGTATTGAATGAAATTAATACACTGCTGTTTCTAAAAAATGCAACACCATGGAGGAATCATTAGAATTAAATGAACTTTGTAGCAAATATTAATTATAAGATGTTACGTAAAATTTTAAAGTTTTAGAGCCACCATGCATGCGTGGGGTGCGCACCGCTCTCTAAACTGATGCTGAAAGAGTATAAATAGAGGGCTGTAGTGTGGGACGCTGAGAATAATTAATGATTATTTGTTAGTGGTGAACGCTTAGTGAGACCTAAGTATGCCTCCACGACGAAATAAGGAGAAATTCCAACAACTTACGAACGAGGGAAGATTATCAGCCTTCGAGAAGGGGGATTTTCCTATCGCGCAATAGGAGCTCGTGTGCAGCGGAACCATTCCACAGTGATGCGAATTTGGAAGCAGTGGACCGACGAACACCGAACAACTCGAAAAACTGGCAATGGATGATGGAAGGTGACGTCAGCGGACGACGATCGACACCAGCTCCGAATGGCGGTGAATAACCGTGCAGTTGGCAGCTCCAGGCAGTTGGCAGCATGCTACAGGTGTACTAATGTCGGTTTCGTCAATTTGTCGACGTCTGCTGCACCGTGAATTTCTTGCAAGGGTGCCTTTATACAGGATCCCCCTCACTGCAAACCATCGATGGCTGCACCTTTAATGGGTTCATGAGCACAGAGCCTGGCAAGCTGATTGGCACCAAGTTGTCTTTTCAGATGAATTACGCTTCAATTTGTGCGACCATGATGGACCATAATTCGTGTTAGACGCTATGCCGGTGGACGCTGCCTTCCAGAATGCGTTATCGAACGATATAGTGCCCTAACACCCGGAGTTATGGTTTGGGCTGCTATTTCGTGTCATGGATGATCCAATTTGCTGCGAATTGAGGGTAATCTCAATAGCAATACGTACGTCCGTGAAGTGCTACAGCCTGAATTCGTTCGATTCCTTCAAGGCATACCTGGAGCTATCTTTCAGCAGGATAATGCACGCCTACATATTGCAAAGCTTGTTCGAGACTTCTGTTCAGCCCAACACAAGCAGCTTCTTCCTTGGCCTGCTTATTCACCGGATATGTCGCCTATTGAGCACTTGTGGGATTTGGTTGGTCGGCGTCTAGCTCGTGATCTGCGTCCTGCAGCTTCAAAAGACGAACTTTTGCTGCGCATACAAGCAATGTGGATGTCTCTTCCACCAGCAGACGTTCAAAATTTGTTGGACTTCATGCCACGTCGTATAGCAGCACTTATTGCAGCGCGTGATGGCTATACCAAATACTGATTTCGGACACTTAAGACTATTTTTTTGCTTTGAAAAATTCGTCATTTATTTGAGCTAATAGAAGTTGTTTGTGCATTAAATTTCTTTTAATTTTGATGATTTCGTCATGGTGTTGCATTTTTTACAAACAGCAGTTTATAAAGCGTAACAATTTAAATATATTCTTTACAGAACTTCTTATCTTATTAAGGGCCTTAAATTTTAAAATAAGTTTGTTATATTTAACTTAATTTGAATAGTTAAATGGTTGGTAAGAATTTCAAGTAATTATAATAAGTAATGTTTTAAATTTTTAATGAAAATAATAATAAAGCTTAGGGAAGTAAAATAAAATACGCTTTAATCAAGAATCAAAGCATACGAATCTACAGCATATCCTTGAATAAATATATTTCCTGGTTGTAAGTACTAAAATGCAATGTAGAAATCACACAAGTGAGCCAAAACTGACAGGAAATTCAATCTGTATAGTTGTATGTTTTAGAAAAATTACAAAAAATTTTCAGAGCCATTGTGTATGTATAAGCTAAGAAACACTCTTCGAACTGCTGATTAAGGATATTGGAAATAGAAGATGGTTGTCTTCTAGTGTTAATCGTTTTATGAGAAATCACAATGCTTCAAAGACCACAGTACACTATATGATCAAGTTACTGAGTTTGAACACGTATCAGTGATCAATCTTAGTGAAGGAGATTTTTCTTATCATACAGTAGCAGCTCATGTAATATCCGAACAGTAATGTGAGAGCTAGATAACCGGACAAATCGGAAATCCGGTGATGGATAATGAAAAGATTCGTCAATAATGTGGATAACAGACACCTCATCCATATGGCAGTGATGGACTTTACAGCATCATCTCGACAGATGGCAGAACATTAAAGCATAGCTACACGTATGTCATTGGCTGTTCCAATGATTCATCTACGTTTGCTGCACAGTGAACTACGCGCAAGAATTCCTTTGTACAAGATTCCTCTCATGCAAAGGCATTGGAGCCTGAGACTTCAATGGGCTTATCAACACTAACACAGATATACCAGTTGATGGCAAATCGTCTTTTCTTATAAATACCGCTTTAATTTGAAGTATAGTGATAGCCGTATCAGCTTTAGACGATGTTTTTAATTGAAAGATCTTAAACTCTCGTTATACATATTTGATATTACTATAGCACAGGGGTGGTGAACCTTTTTGGATCAACTTGCCATTTTTTCTACAGAAATATTTAATGAGGTATAGACGTGCCAACAAAACTTTGACTTGAGTGACTATTTTTAATGGGGCTGCGCATTGGTATTTTAAACCTTTGCAGACCTAATACATTACCCAAGAGCTGGTATCACTTTTTAAAAAATTACGTCGCCCAATAAGGAGCTTGAGTGATTATTGGGAAAATATTAAAACTAAATGCAAACACAACTCAAAATGATTTAGCACGAAAAATACATTTTGCATTGTAAAATATTAAATGTTTTTGTTATACGTGAGTTACAAATTAATGTAACATTAGTGTGACTTCTTTGTTTCAGATTAGATGACAAATAACTTATATTAGGATTGTAAGATGTTTTTTTCACAGAATACATGCTGCATTAAAGTCATCTGTCAAACGGTTTCTAAGCGAGTCTTTAATGTTATTCATCTCTGACAATAATGACCCGCAGATGAAAATATAGCTAGGGTAGCATATGAACCAGATTCTTCAAACGGTTAAATGTGTGTGGAATTGAATTCCATGTTTCCAAAATTTCGTTACTTGCATTTTTACTTATATTGCTTGTTAATCTTTTTGTTTCAATCAATTCCAACTTTTTTCTTGTTTCAATAAGTTTTTGAATCTATATTGAGTAAGTGAACATTAACGTCGCACTTTTCAGCTACATGAGCGCTTTTGGCGACGGACCTCGTAATTTTGAACCATGGTCAAGTGACGAAGATGACACCTGAGCTGGCACCTCCCTCTCCTAACTACCACTCCACCAGGAGGACGTTTGAGCTCTGAACGTGCATCTCCCCTACACGACGGGTCTTCAGTGGTACTGGGCTCGAACTCATGACACGCCAGGCACGACTTGACCACTAGGTTACCGAGGCCACTGAATCTATATTGAACTAGACTGGAAATCAATCAGTTGCATTTTAAATTCTTCAATTTCCAGCCAATCGAATTGGGGCAAGATCAGTTCACAAAATAAAGTCACATCAGGGTACATAATAAACTTGGGCGTTTCCGGTAATTCTTTGAACTGAGAAAATCTTGCTGAAAATTCCTTGATTGTTGAATCAATTACGGATATATTTTGAACTAAAATTCAAACCGATTTTCGGTGGCTTGCTCAAAATATTGTGTCGCGTGTCATTAATGGCACACGTACCATTGGTTCACCATCCCTGCTATAGTAAAAGCTTAGTAATACAAGCCTTTTAGCAGAAGATTTAAAATTCCTAAAATATCATAGCCTTGATTGTTTTATCAAGGTCATACTTCGAAGTAATAAATGGCCATGGCCAACAGTCCCTGTAATTCATCTGAATCCCATTCAAGCGATAACGGCACTAGGGCTGCACCTGCCTCTGCAAATTTTCACACCACGCAAATGTGAGATATTTGAGTCTTGACATACATTTAAGGGGGTTCACCCATGTGACGGCCTGTTTCTTAAGCATTCTTAAGGAATTTTTTTTAACGACCAGTAAAAGGATAGAACTTTAAGTTTTTCATCATTTATTTATATGTATTTTAAGAGTATGTATAAACGTTTAGCCAAAAATATCTCATAGAACGTGAGTTATAGCGCTCTGAACACGCCCTCCTCGAATCACTTCCTCCACTATTGCGGCTGACTGGCTTAACTGAAATTTAAAAAAATTAACGGCGTTTTCATCTATAAGCTTAAATTCATGGTGTTGCAATTTTTAAAAACACGATTATTTTGTAATCCGTACTTTTCTCCAACTATATTCTGAAATAACTACTAAAATATAAGATTAGATCGAAGTATACTGTTAAGTATATCGGAGCTCGAAAATGTTAGGCAATCAGTCTCAAATAGCAAGACAGTTTTTTAGGAGCGATGGAAATTTATTGTCGAAAGCAAATCTTAGAAATGCAGGATAGAACAGTAAAGTTTTCAAAATAAATTCCTGAAGGTCTTCACACCTACTACAGCACTCAGACACAACTATCAGTGTCTAAAATAAAGGCGTGTTAAAGATCTTTCACAAGCACTCGCGCGTCTTATTCAACAGCCGAATTGACTCTTCAACTGCCAAACCTGTACTAACTAATCGCTAGTCAAAAAGGTATACTAACTAATCTCTAGTCAAAACAATACTAACTCAGTTTCGGCGAGTGACTCCCTATTTATAGGCCTCGCGGATTTTTCTTGAAAAACACTCTTGCATCATAGATCGCAATATTAATAGATTTCTCCACTAATTTCTGGAGGAATCCATATGGTCGCGAAGTCACCAAAAGTGGTCACTAAATGTTCCCCAAATCACCAAAATTGTCTCCAAAACGCCAACATGGTGTCCAAAAATGACGCCAAATTGGCTCTATAACCAAGACTTTACCAAGTTTCCATTAAATCCTCATTGTTATGTGAGGAAGGGTGTTATTTGCGAATATTACAAAATAAATGTAACAGAAAGTAATTACTCATCCAGATACAAATTATTTACACTATTTTAAGTATTCTTTACACAAAATCCGTAACAATACTTTTTGCAAGAGTAAATTCAATATATATATATATATATATATCATATATCTGTCATTATTATATTCTACCAATCTAAAACGAGGAAAATAAAGATATTGAATTTTATCATAAGCGATGTATCTTCTAAAGTATCATGAAAGTAGCTATTGAAGCAATAAATCAAGACAGAAACCTGGTTTTCGTTACAAGTTTTAAGAAAATTTTTTTTACTTCTTCCCTTTGAATCATTTAGTTGTTTAAGAGGATGTGATAGAGCGAAATGCTTTCGCATTGAAACTATTGCTTCCATAGGCTGAAGAAACAACTTTTCTTCGAGGGTGATGTTATTCTTTAAGGCAATGCAATCTATCTGACATAAAAAGTCAAAACAGATATGTAATTTTTCTCCTAAAACGTTTTGAGGTAACTCTTGCTGCTGTAAGTTGGCAGAATTTTATTTTTATGAGTTCTTAAAAACGGATATTTCGAAATATTAGAAAGAGAGAGAAAAGTTTAAGCCATAAAAAAAAAGAAATCTTAAATAATTAAAATATTTAAAAAAATGCAACGATGAGCCAAATAAAAATTAAACATTCTTGCCTTCGTAGAAATTAGCTTAATATAGTTTTAAAAATTTAATCAAATAGCGTGTGCACTTAAATAAAACGTATATACATATCGTCGGCCTAGTTATCAGAATACGTAACTCCTTTTGGATGAACTTTACAGGAGCAAGTAAAAACTGTTTATTTTTACTATGCAAGGGAATTATTTCAATGCAGTTATGAATTAGCAGTTTTTTTTGTAAGACTTATGAAGTAACCCTATAGAATAGGCTTCAAAATACACCACTATATGAAATTTAAAGTTATATTGCATTTTGTGGAGTAACGCATTCTGATAATTTAACCCGCGATATATATAAGGTGTTCCAAAAATAGCACCCAAACTCTGCACAGCCATATTTCTCTTAGACAGTAAGTGAAAAATTCCTAAGGAACTGCACCTGTAATATCCATAGTTTACAAGATAATTATGGTAAATGATGATGAATAAATGATGATGGTTCATGTTTTGGCCCCAGCGCATTTCTGTGCTCCTGTACTTGATTGGCTGGATATGGCATACTCCGGCAGCTAGAGTGAGCTTGGACCCCAATTCTATGGCTACCACAATTGCCTGATCTCACAACGTTGGATTTTTTCCCACTGGGACATCTCAAGTATTTGGTGAATCGAAACGTAGTGACGAAACAAACGGACTTAGTTGCTCGTACTTCGGTCGACAGCTCGCTGGTGCAACCTTTACACTGATCCATTCTACAGCGCGCTCAGGCCTGTCTCGATATACACAGAGGAAACTTTGAACACCTGTTTTTATAAATATTGGCAAACACTGCCATTGATGGGTACAATACGGTGTTTTTTCCTTGCACCGGCATACTTTTTTGTTTTCGTAAGCTATGGATCGTACACGTATAGTTCTTTGAGGAGTTTTATGTACTCCCAACAGGAATCCAGATGTGTAGAATTTGGGCGCTATTTTTGTTGTTTGGTGCTACTCGTACTTTCATTAGAAGTTACATCAAATAATATAAACTAAGTAAATTCAATAGAACAGTAAAAACACTTCACATTTATTACAGAGAAACAAATTAAAACTCGCTTTCTTCCAAGCAAGTAGTCAGGAATTTGTTGTGAGGCAACACAAGCAGACAAAAATAACAATATTAGTGCATGCACAATCAGATGAATATATATACAGAAAATTTTATGAACAATTTCATTTAGGCAAGATGCATAAATTAATAAGATGAGAAAGGTTGACTGTGTACATTCAACAGTCATAGCATTGTGGTATGTTTATATATAGGACTTATTTACTTCTATATATATATATATAATATACTGGTTGACTTGACTGGTTATACTTAAATTTATAACTATTTGTGTATATTATTAAGGATTATATAATATATATATATAAAGCATCCTTTCAGAGAATGGGAATTAGAGAGCTTTCAAAGAAATATGTTGTTCAATAGCACTTTTGAAATAAGCTCATTTAATTTAACAATAAACCCAGAACTAGTAAGATCACTCATCAGACTTACTAAGAAATACTTAGAAGTTGAAATACTAATGTTTATTTCGTATTATTGTAATTCACATTCTTAATTCACTAAAGAATTGTTTCCAGACAGCATTTATTATTTTGAGGAAGAAGTTATTGAATTTATGTGTGTTGTGTGTGTGTGTCTAGAGTCTAGATTTAACGATCTGATTAAACAAATGATTAAGAGACTTAATTAATGTAAAGAACTTATCATTCATTTCATTTAGTGAAAATTTGAGAATTATAAAAATAAAAGTAAGATTGAAGTTAAAATGAACATGATATGCTGTTTGAATTTTTTTTTCAAGTTCTTTATGCAGGAAAATGTAAAGTTAGTATGGATTAAAAGAATTCAAACACGGTGAAATCGAATTTATAAAAATCTAGTTCTTAAAAGATTAATTTCAAAAAAGATTTGGTAGTTGTTTTCCTCTGAAAAAAGACAACTATTTATTTATCGATATAATTATAATTTTTTTTCCAATTTTTTAAACACTTAATAAATTAATTTAACTCTTTCTAATGCAGTGATAGATATATTTCTTACCCTCCCAAGTGATTCTAAAGATTCAGATTTAGAACAAGATGACGGAACTGATGATGAATTTACAAGTGAAACACGCTTTGATTTATCTGATCCACAGCCTAGCAATTTTAGGGAATACATACAGGCTCTGTCGTTTGTGCTCTACTAAAGAACATAGAAAGTGATCAAGACGTGTACACAATTTGCGATTTCCCATTATGTGCATCTCCATGTTTCCCAAAATTTCATATAAAATACTACTGTAATTTGTCCTACATGGATAAAAAAAACTATAGTATACAACCCTTCTTCCAGTTTGTTGTATTTACAAAATACATTTTATTAATATAAAACACAAAAAGAAATACAAAGAATTAAGTTTCCTACTTTCTAATAGCCCCATTGGGGGTGGTAAGTATATTTGCCACCAAAAAATGATGCTAAAAATCTAATAAACTAAATGTGTTTCGTTTCAAAATCAACCTCAATTCAAAAAATATTTTAATGTACCTTTACTAGAAATAAACGGAACAATAAATGATGAAATTATAACAATTTATTCTCACATACACAACCAAAGCGTTAAGTTGCAATGTTCAGTTCACTGACAGTTTTATTGTGAGAAAAATACACGATTCCCAACAATTTAACCAAGCGGGAAAATAATTAATTGTCCTCTGCTCAGAAATAAATTTATTACACGATCTGATCGTCAAACTTATCGTATAATTCACAAGTTCTGTTCCTTTTGAAAGTGGGATTAAGAGAATCAGAGTTCTAGTCCTCTTCAAATATTTCACATGAATTGCGTTCGAGAGTAATCCATAGCTTAACACTGAATGAGGTAAGCTTCCTGTCTGTTTGAGATGAAATGGCAGGATCACTGCTCATCTGAATTTACGAATTTTAACGATTGACTGGAAACGTATCCCAAATAAGTTATGTATTATTTATTTCAAAACGCCTTTAAATAATTATTAAAAGGATATTTTAATCGAAAGTGTTTTCAATAATTCACAAAATTGCTCAATCGCTTGAAATATAAAATAAGAAACGAGAGAGAGAGTTGAACTTTTATAGTTCTTATATCTTCTTATATATTAGGTTACGTATATTTGAGTTTCATTGTCGATTGTATACTTTTTTTTCTTACGAGTAAATCTAATTAAACTTATAAAACTCTCTGCTCCATTTGAATTACTTTTAAAATCACTTAAAATAAGTCTTAGGTTAGGTAAATAATCAGATTTGATCACGTTTTGTTAACATGTTATGGTGTGGAACTAATTATACAAATCAAAAAAAATCTTTTCTCAACAAACAATCAAAAATTCAGAGGATTATAAAATTCCTATACCGAAACTTTGACTAAACTGAAAAATTAAGCAAATAGAAAACTAAGCATAATTTTGAATCGAAGTTACTAATTAGATTAAAAGAGATAAAATTATATTTACAATTTAGTGACGAAATTTTAATCTGTTTTCATCCAATGTCCTTAATTTGAAGAAAATGAATGAGTCAAAGATAGATACAAAATTTTTTGCATAAAATATATATAAAGGGATTTTTTTTGGTGAATTTTTCTTTCAAAATAATACTAATCTTAAGTACAATTTATACCATGTAATTCACGTTATAAAACTATAAAACGTCAGCAATGGTTACAACACTTAGTTATAAAAGATTTTTAGTATATACTGATGGAATTTTAATAGTTATAATTAACATTCATTATTGCCCTCTTTAATGATAACTTTAAATCATTATCTTTCCTGGAACAGTTTTAATGTACTTTCACTCTGGTATTCCTAAATTTAAATTTTTATTAAAAGTTAATATTGATATTTTAATTTGTAAGGTGAGATGAGTTAATGAATACAAGAACTGTCTTCAAAATGTTAATCATTCAAAGTATCTTCAATATTTTATAATTTTAAGAGCCTTCAATCACTTTCTTTCTTTATCTCTTAGCATAAACATTTTTTAAAAAAAATAATAATACAGTTTATTAGTAAAAGAACAATGGTAATTACTATTTTAACATAAAGAGAAATTCGTCAATGATATGCAAAAATTTTTAAAATGTCCGAAAGGATTCAAGGGACCAATTTCTTTACATGTTAACGTAGTAAGAAAGTTATTCCCTCAAGTAAATTTAAATAAAATCCCTTTCCAACTTTCGTTCATTCCTTTGAATAAATTTTTCAAAAATAATATGGTATGCATTCAAAGTACAATCAGTTTAAATGTGATTTCATTTCTGCAAAAATAATATACTTATAAAATTTTCGAAATTGCATAAGTTGTTGTTGTTTCTTATCCTTGAAACATCTGACAATGTCAGATCAACTCCAGAAGGTTGTTGACCACCAAAAAATCTATAATAATAAGGGGATTGGATGTTAAGTCCCCCTTAGAAAGTCCGAAGCATTGCGGAATGTGATCTAGTGAACTTGGATGGCCACAGCAATTCTTACAAGAAGGTTGGATTTTTCTACCGCTATCACAGGGAAGACATTTCAGGTGGCTACTTGTTAGTCGAGCCAGAGCAGTCTGAGAGCCACTGTCATATTTGATTTCGAGCAGAGAGTCCGGGAATGTCCCTGTGTACCATTAGTGCCTAGACGGAATACTCCATATTATATACTTAGTTTATATCTTTCATTTGAGTACAGTTCTTGATAAGTGAATGAAGTGCCGCAAGCCATTTCATACTCATTACCCTCTTGGGCAAGTCTATCAGTGACTTTATTATCTCTAATGTTAACATGTGATGGGATCCATTGGAGGTGGACATCTTGAGTGAGATATATTCCTCAGTTTGAGCAGAATAGAAACGTTGGTTTTATCGTTTGCAGAGGACCAGCCACTAAGATGCTGTAGTGCACTGCGGCTGTCCAATAAAATCCATAGTTCCCTCCAAATCACAATCATAAGACATGATAGCATTAAGCCCCCAACTAACTCCTGAAGACAGGGGAAGTGTCAGTGAGTGAATGAGTGAATATTAGCATCGCATTGTTCAGCTACACGAGGACTTTTGGCGATGGACCGCGTAATTTTGATCTGGATCAAACACCTGATCTGGCACTCCCTCTCCTAACTACCACACCAACGGGAGGACGTTTGAGCTCTCGACAGATTTAACGTAAATCACTCCCCTACACAGCAGGTCTTCAGTGGTACTTTGGGCTAGAACTCATGACAGGATAGCCCTGATCCGATGCCTTGACCACTTGGCTACCGCGGCCCACAGGGAAAGTGTCAGAGTTGCGTTGTTTTATTGTCGTCTCAAAGTTGGGAGTCCTAATAAAAATACCTCTACCAGTACGATCTTCTGTACGACTACCGTCAGTAAAGACCTGCACTGCATTTTTAGGAATGCAACTAATAATTTCCAGAGCCAGCTGTCTGAGAAAGTCTCCATGGTGAATTTGCTTGTTTGAAGTGGATTTCAGATCAAAGCGGGAGAAATCTCTCTTCAGTCCCACTGAGGGATCAATACATGATGTTTGAAATAGAGGTGCAACTTCCCAGGAGAACAGGTTCTGAGTTTCTGCCAAACTAAAATGGTTCTATTTCTTGAGACTTTGATTGTTGTGTCAAGTGCACAAATACCAGGAAGTATGATGTTGGGGGCCGTAGCTGCATATTTTATTGAAGTACTTAACTGTGAATTGGCTCTTCCTATAATATGCAATTACTGTAAGTTGGTCTCGAACAGGGCTATATCAGAAGGGCAGCTATTTCTGAGTCCTACAATAATTCGAACGGCACTCAGTTATGCACGTTCTAATTTCTGAAAATTGGTTACAGACTCGCAGGAATAAATTGGGTAGCCATATCCTAGAATAGATTTTATTAGCAAAATGTATATGGTTCTAAGAGTGTTTGCATCAGCTCTACAATCTCTGTCAGTAAGATTTTTGAGGGTGTTTAGTCACGTACGGGCCTTCGAAACCAAATGGTCTATATGTCTGTTGCTGTTGAATTCTGTATCAAGAATAAATCCTAGGTAATTGGGATTTTTTTCATATGAGAGGGTTGGACTACGAAATACAACTTTGTTTTGTGGTTTTATAGATGTTTATTAGTAAAAAAGCTCTGGATTTAGCTAGATTGAAAGCCAATTTGTGTTCTGTTACAAACTCAGAGAGTGCAACCAAAGTAGCGCTAAGGATCGTTTCGATGTCACTCACAGCTGTGCTTGAATTCCAAAGAATTATATCGTCATCAAAGATTGCAATATCAGCAAATTTCAGATTCCTTTCCTCTACACCGGTCAAAAATAGGGAGAATCAGGTCGGGCTCAAGACTGATCCCTGATGAACACTCTGTCCCAGTTTAAAAGGATACAAAAAGTTCTTGTTAAATTTAAGTCTAATGGATCTGTGGTGCAGAAAGTCAGTTATCCAAACTAAGGTAGAACTCCTAATATTAAAAGTGTCATGTAATTTAACAATAAGTTTGTCCTTCCGTACCGTATCAAAGGCCTTAGATAAGTCTAGGAAGGCCTCCGCGGTATGTCGAATTCTTTTAAGGTTTAAGGCATCCCTGGTCTTTTGGCTAGTATTAGATCTGTGGTACTATGCCATTTTCTAAAACCGTATTGTTCAGGTGATAGCAGATGATTGAGATCCAGAATGTAATGAAGTCTTCAAATATACATTTTTTCCATTAGCTTACAAGTCATACTGGTTAGGGCTATATGTCTATAACTCTCAAGGAAGCTTGCTTCTTTGCTTGGGTTTTTTATAGGAATAACAACTGTGCTCTCTTCCAGTGAAAAGGAAGTCGTCCACAAGTCCAAGGTTTTCCAACATTTAGTCGTATATTCCATCAGAGCCAGGAGACTTGGTCAGATCCAAGAAAACTAGAGTAGAGAGTAATTCTTGAGAGAAATACCTCCGAGTGAATTGGGAGTATCCAAGATCAGTACCGCGACAACCATTAATTGTGTTATTTTCCTTTTTCTTAATGGGTCTTTCTTCGTATGAGAAGTTCCATTTGCTAGTTTCTTAATAAAGCGAGCCCAGAAAATTGGCTGTAGTCTTATCATCTGGGTAAAGTTGGCCAGCAAAATTCGTTAAAGCATTGCAAAACTCATGTGGCTGTTCTCTATTTATGCTTTTGATGATTTTCCACAGCTCAAAATCAGGCATTCTAGCATCAAGTTTACTGCATAACTCTCTCCATCTAGTTTTTCTGTCATGTACGTAAAAAATCTTGTTATTGCATTTATTTTATTTAGCTTGGCTGTGGTGCTAAGATTATAGGGAGACTGTAGATTTTTTTTTTTTTACTCTTCGATTGCAGCCCTCTACCTAAACCGCGAACTCGTCCTTGATTATTACATGTATAAGTAATAAAGTGTAATGTGTGTTAGAAAACATTGAAAATATTTTCTCTCGCTAAAAAAAATATATTTACAAAGGTGTGTTTAGAGAGTTATCAGTAGACACAAAAGTACTCAAGTACAAAAATATTTCTCATGAAAACAGAAAATTACCTAAAATAATTGATCCAGAAAATGTTTTAGATTTTCCTATAACTCATTTTTCCAAATTATAAAAAATGTATTGATGCTATTTTTGTTCTAAGCAGCTATTACTCGATATTTTGTTATTCTATTAACAAAAATAACTTTTAACTGTCTTGTAAATTATTATCCAGTTCACTGCTTTTTGGTAGCGCAATTTACGACGAAAAAAATTTTCATTCCTCTCATACTTGTAAAATTAAATTTTCTTTTAATTTATTTATAATTCCAGCAGTTCATTTTCCTATGACACATTCCATAAAAAAAGTCATAAATTCGGGAATCCACATGAACCCTACATCAAAAATATTTATCTAGATGAAAAATGAGGAATTTTTTCTTCATTTTGAAGATGTTCTCTTCCTAGTTCAAGCGTTCTAATGATCTAGTCATGTAAAAACTTTTTAAGACTTTGAATCGATGTTGCAGAAAATAAAGCATCTGAAAGAAAAAGAAGATTGCGGTTTTCCGCGATATTTATCAAAGAAAAATAAAAAACTGAATAACGAATTATATTAAAGGGGAAAATATTAATAAGATGTGACGAGTGTGCCTTAGGGAGATCACTGAAAAGTATCTAGTCGAAACTTTAATCAGATGTGCCAAAAATAAAAAGCTTTTCCACAAAAGAATAGATAAAAAACTTAAATAATTCGAATAATTTTTATTTCATAATTCCTGTTTTTGTTAAGCATAAATATTCCTTACTCTGTGATAAAATACTAACGCTTTCCTGCAAAAACTTTTATATGTTAAAATTTTCTTTTAATAATTTTTCCTCTTACTTTCCCCTTAAAATATTCATTATAAAGACTTTTGTACGAGAAATTTAGATTATTAGAATCAATCACATTTTAAATTCCTTCGCTTATAACTACCCTCAAAATTATTGAAACCTTGTATATATGCTAAGCTACTTAGATAAATTCTTGAATTTATGTTTGTTCTTTGTATCTTTTTTGCTACTACTCTCATTTATGTAATATTTATTCAAATTAGTTCAATTGTTTAATACCTGACTGTGTGAGTACACGTGGAAATTTTAAGGTTAATTGTTTCTCAATTACAGTTTATGTTCTTCAATTTTTTTTCACTATTATGTATAAATTTTCTGCTGAAAAGGAAGGTTATAATCCTACATAGACAGCTTAACCCTACTTCTCCGCCCTAAGTCAGTGGCAACCTTTGAAAATATAATAGTTTTCCATTTCGGACACAGTTGATTTTTGTTTTCCTATATTGTTTTTTGCTCTTGGTTAGTTCAGAAGTCAAGCTTCCTCTACTTTATGAGATACTTAATTTATCTATCATTTATTTTATTTATTTATTATCATTTTTTATAAACTTGTATTTACTTTGGTTTTAAATGGCATTTTAATGGTAAATTTCAAAATTTTTAGAAAATTTCACTCTGGGGATTGTACTAAATTTTTAAGTTACCTTTTGAAACTTTTGTGATTTATTTAAATTCAACATACCATATTATCTTAGATGTATTAAATAACTGAATATGAAGTTACATTTAAAGATCTAAGACTATTAATTAAAGATTTGTCAAAGTTTTGTGTTGCTGTTTCTACATATAGATAAGCTATCTATAGTAATTATATAATTATCTGCAAACATTACTATGGTAAATTGTTTTATAAAAATAATATGGAATATTGTTTTATAAAATATACTAAAGTTTTTACAAAAAAATAAAGGTTTATTTTGCAAATATTAAGTATCTTCATGTTTTTAATGATTAATTTTTGAAAAAAAAAGCGATTTACGTTCATCAGCAGTTTAGTTTTAATCTGGCTAAATCAGAAAAATGTGGTAATCTATATCAATAGGTGCAATAAATAACCTTAAGAATCCTGTTACAATTAAAAATAATAGAGATACTTGTAAATAACATAAAAATAATCAAATGTTTGCTAATTATTATTTTGATTTTAAAGATTTCTACAATTCAATAGACATTGAAGCTAATTTAAAAGTCCTCTCTTTCATATATGTATGATAAATATAAAAGTGTGATGAAATTTTTCAAAAACTTGATGCTCTTATTCAATTATTTTTGTAAGGAAATTCTATTACACTTCAAAAAGAAATTATCACAAAGAGGTTAAAGAATTTCTTCAACGTGCTTGTAATAATCTAGCTAATTTATATTTACATTTTTATGTACAAAATCATATTGATGATACATCTTATTTTTCATATTATTTCGATGATTAATTGATTTTTGGTGAAATATAATGAATTTTTGAACTTAATAATACATTTTATCAAGATTATATAAATGAAATACTAAAAGATTAGAACACGAATAAAGCTGGATTCCTTGACATGAAATGACAAATAATGAATCACAAATTATATAGTAATATTTATGATAGGAGAGAAGCATTTTATTTTCATTAAATACCATACTAGTACAATAATTTTACAAATGTCGATATATAGAAATATAATTTTAAGTTGTTTGTACTGTAGTGATACTCTTAACTGTTCACAGAATGAATTTTAAAATACTAAGAAATTAATCAAATATTCCGTATGGAAAGTTAATGCCTTGTTAATTTTTAAAACCCACGCGAATCGCAAATTTGTTGAACGTCCATTTTAATAATACATTTTTGTATTTCTATGTTAATTCTTGTTTACAGATTCAACACACAACAGTACGCATAAATTGACATTTTTTTCTGTCTATAAAGAGAGAGAGAGAGAAAATAATATTTTAAAATATAGATTATACCTAGAGTCACACTTTTTCCTCATATAAAAGCAATGGATATTTCCAACTTCAGCTTTCTAAAAAGAGAGAGAGAGATAAACATATTTCTCTGCAGTATGGGCTTCGCAAAATATTTTATTTTCCGGAAAAGAGTGAAGTTCTTTGAAGTTTTATTTTGTTTACTTAAGGTTTGAGAAAACTCTTGATATACTATCAATCCATCGTATTTGTATGTGAGTGTTTTTATTATTACTATTATTCTTAAAAATCTTTCAATTTTGATACTTTTCGTTGGTTTTTTCTTTGAAAGACAATCAGACACTGCTTTGGATGTTACAATTTTACTCTAGCATTAGTTTTTATGTTCTAGACACATAGTTTATGTATATATTTAATACATTACTCAATATACTTTTTCGTAATAACTTAAATTGAGAATATTGTGAAATAATTACTCTAATTTTTTTCATAATTTCACTAATCTTAGTATTAGTTTTTTGCTGATTTATACATTTAGTATTATTTTAATATGTGTAAACAATCATATTTTTCGTTATATTTATGTCTGAGTAAAAACAATATGTGTGAATTTCATTTTAGCATATAGATATTATATGTATTAAAAATGTAATTTGGCAATAACTATACTCTCACTAATATTATAGAGTTACGATATTTATAACAGATCAAGTAGGAGGATTTTTATATGCTTAAAATAGTGAATAAAGTATCTCATTTGAAAGTATTAAAGGAAAAATTATCCGAAGAATAATTTAAAATATGTTTTTTATCCAAATGATGTGCATCGAGTTTCAAGAAACAAAAGAAATATATTACGTTCGAATGAACTAATTTAAAAGCATAGAGTAACTAATAGTTTATTCAAAAATATAGCATATTTAAAACTATTAAGTATTTGAAAAGTATATTAAACTTCATGCAGAGATTGAAAACCTTAATAAAAATTTAAATACTCATAAAAAAAGATAAATAATTATTTCAGTATTTTTAACTGAAG
Organism: Trichonephila clavata; assembly: GCA_019973975.1. Taxonomy (NCBI): domain Eukaryota; kingdom Metazoa; phylum Arthropoda; class Arachnida; order Araneae; family Nephilidae; genus Trichonephila; species Trichonephila clavata. Next base: position 200,060 of record BMAO01025072.1, on the reverse strand, counting down.
AAGTTGACTGAAGAAGAACTGAAAGTTTAATGTAGAATAACGAAAGAGCAAGATGATATTCTTTTATGTTTGTCTGTCTTATTCTAGGGGAATGAAATTTCCTAGAAAACATATTAGAATTAAAATTAGAAATAGATTAATATTTTCCATGTAATCAATATTCTGTTAGATGATAAAATATATACCATCAAGGAGTAAGTGATATAAAAGAGCATCTCTATAAGAAATTAGTTAGAAAATAGAAGGCGTCAAAAAATACTCGGTATGCCATTTCAGGAAAACGAGAGATAAGAATTTATTTAATTTCAAACAATAAGTAATTTTTGCGTGATCTATTCTAGAAAACTAGAATTTTAAGAAGCTCTACTTAATTATGTGTGTTAACCCTAAGTGAATATAAAGTTTATTTTCATAATTTTTAAACTACTCTTAACCTCAAAAAAGGAGTTATAACACTTTGAGATACTTAAATAATTCAATAAAAATCCTCATCAAAATGACACGAATTATTTCTCCAAAAATTTTATAATTTGGAATAAGTATTTAAATGTCATTTTTGTCCTTATATAAGAATATAAAGAAGTTACAAACTTTTTTAAATGATTAAATTTAAAGGTATATTATAACTTTTTTATGGATTAAAATTATTAGTTGAAATGTATTGTTAACCACTTTTAAAAGTATTTTGGAGGAAATAATTTTTTTTTAAATAAATAGTTTTAATTGAATTGCTTTTAAGATTATTTTGTGCCTGTTTTACGTTTCTAATGAAATTTTAATTAAAATGTAATTTCAATTATTTCATTTTTTTATTGAGACTTGTTTATCTTCAATATTTTAGACAGTTATCTGTCCATGCTTAAAATACACACTTCCGAGACAAAACTAAACAGATTTTTTTTAAATTTTAAAAATACTGCTCGGGGGGGAATATAATTATAATATTATAATTATATTAATTATAATTAGTTTGATAAAAGATACACAAAAAATTAAGTTCTAAGACTACTATAAAAAAAAGTCTGAAATATATTTTCAAAGGAAAACATACAAAAATCTATAGCATCTCTCTATATTAGTCCAAATAGCACGTTTTTTATATTCTTAAAATTTACTTTAAAAAAGTTAAGCTTAACTTTTATTTTTTATAAATATGTATACAATGCTCAAAAACATTAGGCGAGCGCATGGATTTAACGAAATTACGCAAATATTTCTTCTGATAACAAACATAAAACAAAACATCTCTAGTCTAAATTGTAGCAGAAAACAGAAAAAGAAATATTCATATGCAAATCAACGTTCATGACATCAAAAACCACAAAAAGGATATAGAAACCATGATTTCGTAGAAGCTGTTATTTTTCGTTGTCTCAGTGGAGAAATTCGATCTTCTGGCTGTTGTTTTGAGAAAAGGTTACTGAAAAATGTCACGACAATGCGATCTAAGGGAATCCGTGACTTGGTGTATTATCGGGAGACTAAAAAATCGGGAAAACACAAAGATCTGTAGCGGACGCTGTTGGATTGGCAAGAAATGGCATTACAAAACTGTGGAAGGTTCCAAGAAACAGGGGTATGGACTGGAAACGATCGTCTACATTCTATCACAGTAAATAATCCTGTTAAAAGCTCGTTGAGACAGAACAGTCAATGTAACACATATTCGAAACAGTTTCTTTCAACAAATGGACGGAGGGTCTCCAGCCAAACAATCCTAAATAAGTTTCATGGGGGGGGGGACGTAGACCAATGGTGTGTATTCCATTGACTGCAAGATACCATGCAGCCCGAAGAATGTGGGCTGCTGAATATCAAAATTGGATGCACAGTGATTGATCAAGTACTGTTTACGAACGAGTCCTAATTTAATTTATAGTGTGACATCAGACGTATTTGGGAATGGTAAGAAGAGGACAGTTTAAATAATCCTATATTCGTTCAAGAAAGATCACATTACAGATGAGGTGGTTTGATGATACGAGCTGGAATCAGCATAGGCCGAATTACTGACCTATAAATCTTTCAAAATGACAATTTGGCAGCTCAAAGGTATGCAGATGACATGCTGAAAACCCATATCGTACCTTAAGCTGCAATCATTAGTGATTTCTTTCTTTTAATGAAGGATAATGTCTGATCTCAAACAGCTCATCTTGTGGAGAACTTCCTTGAAGCTGAAGCAATAAAGCATATGAAGTGACTAACATGCTATAAAAATCATAATCCGATGGAGCATGTTTAGGATATACTCATACAATGCGTTGCTGCAAAACAAAGGCCTCTTGTTTCTGTCTAAGACTGACAGATCGCACTTCTTCAAGAGTGGAACAATATTCACCAAAGTCTCATCGATAGTTTCATTGTATCCATGCTAAACAGGAGTGTGGTAGTCTTAACAGTTCGTAGGAGTTTGGTAACTCCACACCATGTCAAACATCCTATATCATTTCCAAAAAATTAGTTTTTTGTCATTTACATGTAACCAAATTGTAGCTCTGAAGCATCATTTCATGTTCCTTATATCATTCCAAAGAATTAAAGTTCCCATATAATTGGTTTTGCTTCTTTTTTCTCTATTGCGTTTTTTTACACCTGTATTCTCCATTTTATCCCCATACATGGCTGTAGAGCAACGGTTTCTTTACTTTTTTGCTTGCTTCCCTAATTTTTTTGGGCAGAGTATATAACATATACTAAATTACTGTAAATCTAACTTAAAGTTAAAAAATAAGCAAAAAAATTTAAAAAACAGCACAAGACAAAGTAACAACAATACACTAGAAAACTCACCAGGCAAAGTTTGACTGAAGTATCAAACAAAGCTTTAAAGCGCAAACTTTCCTTTAATTACATACATCCTAGTCCCTAATTGCTTACTTCAAATACAGAAGTATAATCATGTTACATAATGATTAAATACATTATAAATTTAATATATAAGAAGTTCAGATAGCATAGCAATCACAAAAGAAACATAATTATAAAGATATAAAAAAGGAAGAAAAGAACATCTTTAAGCATTTTCTTTAACATCTGACACTCGTGTTCATAAATCATCACTAATATATAAAAAAAATCCGCCCCAAACACTGTTTAAAACATTTTATAGGTAAACCTACCTACTTAAAAGTTGTTGTTTTTTTTTTTGCCAAAAACAAAGGTAATTTTGTATATTTTCTGAAATAACCAATGATTCTATTTTGTCTCCACTTGTCGATTTTGTTCTGAACCTCTGATTAGGAAACTCTTCATATCCACAGGGCAGACTGTCTTGAAATCGAGGAAACCGCAGCAAAGCTTCCTTTTCAACCCCGATACAAGTAAGTCTTTTCTTTTATTAATTTTGCTTTTTTGATGTTCTTATGAATTTTTTATTTATTTATTATAAATATGAAATTGAAACTTAATCACATGCCTTAACTATTGAAATAATTAAATTTCTCTTAATATTTATAATTTTCGTTGAAAGGAGTACAAATAAGGTTCCGCCATTTGACAGTTACCAGTAGGTTATGGTTGAAATTATAAATAAAATGTCATATATCGTAAGGTTAGACATCTGGCAAAACGATAACCTTGAAGTATTTGTGATTTGGTATCAACATCGGAAAATTTATTCGGGTGAAATTGTGGAGTTTTGAGCTGAATAAGCGTTATTTATGTGGACATTTGATTAACATCTTCCATTTGAAGAAATCTGCAGCTGAGGGGCATCGATTGCTTGTAGAACCATATAGGGAGGCTACTTTGAGTGAGAAAGTGTGAGTAGTTTCACAAGTTTAAGAATAGTGAGTTTGACGTTGAAGACAAAGAACATAGCGGGAGATTATTGAAGGAAGATTTGTGCTAAACGCAAGAAGAACTTTCATTTACATTAGGAATGACTCATCAAGCAATTTCACATTGTTTAAAATCGTTGGGAATGATTAAAAAGGAAGGAAATTTGTCTTATATAAACTGAAGCCAAGAAACGTTGAATGTTAATTTTTCATTTGTAAAATACTACTCTGCCAGGCATGAACGAAGGGGATTTTTTGGATTGTATAGTCACTTGTGATGAAAAATGGATCCACTACTATAACCCGAAGAGGAAATTTTAAAGACCATAAGGCAATGCTTCAAAAGCCAAACATTTATAGAAAGAACTCATGTCGTGTACTTCGTGGGATCAATTTAGTGTCATGTATTACGTGTGGATTGATCATACCGAACGAAACCCTTACTGAGGATCTCTACTGAATAGAACTGATAAGATTGAGCTGAATATTCAAGGAAAAACACGCCCACAATTACTCAATACACGACAAAATTATTCTCCTGCATGATAATATTAATTCACATGTTGAGGCCCCGATTAAAGCCTACTTGGAAACACTCAATTGGGAAGTCCTACTCCACCCACATTATTCGTCCGACATTGCGTCTTCCAATTACCACTTGTTTGGATCTATAGCACTAGACCTGTCTCATCAGCACTTCATATCGTATGAAAATATAAAAAATTGGATTGATTCGTGGATGGCCTCAAAAGATGAAACATTTTTATGGTGTGGTATCCATATGCTGCCACAAAGTTGGAAAAAAAGTAGTGACTAGCGATGGACAATGCTTTTACTAAATCTTAATGTACCGTTCCTTCACAATAAATGCCCCATTTTTGATTAAAAAAATCGGGGAAACTTATATTTGTACTCTTTATATACACTTAATTTTATTAAAAATGTGTATTATATTTAACTCTATATCATTTCTTTAAGTTTAACTATTAACTATTATTTTTGACAAAATCTTCAAAAATGTGTTCTTTATTATAAGATATAAATCTTGAAGCAAATATTTTCTCAATAATATTTTATCACGTTTTTCTTTCGCCTTATAACAAAATTGTACCTTATATATATTTATCATATGATCTATATTCATTGAAGTAAAGAATCTCATCACATGGATCTAAATTGGCAACATTACCATTAAATCTCCAACATCTACGGAGACGTAAGTTTCTATTTAGTATTCGATGTATTTTTTCAACTTGATAAGTTGGCAGAGATTTGGTAAGTTTTAAAAAAATAATAATAATTGATTACAGGAAATGGAGAAAATTAGAGTGTTAAACATGGCTGCATTTTCAAACTTTTTACTGTCCTTAAATAAATGCTATTAAACTTGAGATTAATTAGAATACGAGCTTTTACAGAGTAGCGAGATATTTTCTTTTTAAATGACAGAAGAAAATTTTGGAAGACTGTGATCATTAAATATATCTCGTGATAAGTATTTTATCTTCGAGTGTATTCTTGCTATAACGATATTTTTAACTATGTTACTTTTTCCCAAGTTCATTTTCCATTCCGTAAAGATGGCAATTTGGTTTTCGAACATACTCAATAATAATGACTAAATATTGAAGCTCTTTAAGCTTAATAATTTCAGCGTTTCTATCAGAGGGGAAGCAACATCTGCAGAATTTGTAACAAAAATAATTGTTCGCGACCAATCTCATGACGTTCTAAAAATTCTTCGTGAGATGTTGTAAACTTGTTAATTTAAAATTCATTTTTTAAGCGAAATAAAAAAAAATATATTTTATCATTTGTGTTTTAAAAATTGACAACAAATGGATTTTTATAATTTGCTAAGTAATATTCATTAGTACAAAAATTAAGGACGAAACTGAGAAACTAGCATATTAGTGGAACTAGAATACAGACGAACCAACAAACTAATCAGACCAATTGGTGTCAAATAACATAAGGCAAGTTATATATGCTTTATATATACTGAGCGAGTGTCAGAAGGATATAAAGTGCACTGGCGATACACGACCAGCATTTTTGTGAAAGTTATAGCATGTTGTTCATTTTAAACGACGCCGACCCCGAGTTCATGTGGTGGTGTGATTTGTCCTACGGGAAATCCTGTGGATGTCATTTTGGTGCCTCACTCTAGGTAGAATCATTGAGAAGATGGAGTAAGGTCGAAGTGAGACAAGTTTGGCTTTGAAATTGCCCCCAGCATCATTTGACGAGTTGAAGAGCATTTTTAACAACAGGAACATGTGTCCAAGGGCTCAGTAGTGGTCATTCATGAACAATCATGGCAATGGACGACCAGAACATGATTACAAAAGAAAAAGAACCGACATCAAGAAAAATCGCAAGTCACATACAACGAAGTTCTGGACAATCGAAATCCCTTTTTACGGTGATTTCGTACAATGGTGGTCTATTTGTACAATGGTGAGTACGTTTGGGACATTGACACTTCTCTTTTCATTGGAGGTTGCGTTTTTTTCTGGGCCGGAAACGCAATAACTAGACAGGTCATCAGTTGAATAAAGTACTGACTATGGGTCAGAGCAGATTTTTAGTCTGACTGTTGATTCTGGAGAGAGCGGGGAGTGTGCAATAACCACTGCAACATCATCGAAACGAAAAGGTTTGAGGGCAATGAAATTAGTTTGAAAAAGTACTATACTGATATTTTCACATTTTGTAAGGATGTTCATTCCCTGGTGCTTGCTATTTTACTGAGATTCGCTTTCCTCTCTTGCGCATTTTGAAAGGTACTATACGTCCTCAGTTCTTCATGGACGACAATGCTTGATTTCATAGTAGATTGTCAAAGAGCTGTTAGAGAGTGGATATATTCAACGCACGAATTGACTGGGAAGGCACTTGGTTCTAAACCCAATCGAACAAGTATGGAGCATTCGAAAGAGATACTCTATAGCACCGTCGCCCGTCCGGTATAGTGGTTAGCGACGCTGACTGCTGTGCCGTAGGGCCTGGGTTCGAATCCTGGAGAAAACATGGTTGTTTGTAAATGTATAGTGCCTTTGCAGTAGGGGGGTACTTTAAATAACCGTCGAGCCGCAAGTCCTCTCGCGAGGTTGGTGGAAGGGAAGGAGAGGTGGGAGGCCCCTGACCCTCCCCCAGGGTGTTCTCTCTCAAAATTGGGGTGGAACCGAGCTAAATCGTACTGTCATTTGAATGCTGCTCAAGGCTACGGCCAACAACAGGCATACATCTAGCCCCTTTCCATGACGAATTTCATAGGTCTGAATCTGATGCAGTCGAGATCAAGTGTAGCATAAGAAACAGCAACAACTCTATTGAACCAAGAACGATATCGGAGTTGTGGTTAGCGCTACTAGTAATGGGCAGTAATACCTCAATATCTCATTGAAAAACCTTGTAATCACCGTGGACAGATAATGCGCCTATAAATTCTACATAACAGTCAGAGGTGAACATATCCACTATTAAATGCAGAAATTTTCTTGCCAGCCTCTTATTCCATGAATGTTTGGGTCTTCTACAGTGAGTTCGAAGCTAAGCTTTCAAAGAATTTCCTTTTTATCTTTTGAATTTATTTTTTTAAAGGTCTTTACTTCTCTCACATTCTTCCGTCTTGGATATTTTATGGTACTATTTACGTCGATTTAGAGCCCTTTTGAGTGACGTTTGTAAAACCGTCTCGTCCTTAATCTTTGAACAACATTGCATTTTATAAATCTCACACAATATTGCTGCGTCTCACTCAATATTGCTGTTTATTGAATAAAATTAATGTTATTTTTAGATTAAAATATAATATAAATCGATCATTTAATTGCTTTTTCCTTGAAATTTATTTAAATAAAATATATATTAAAGAATTTTTGATACGTTAAAAATTTTTAACTAAGTAGTTTCTTGATGAAATGAACTCTCTTTATTATGAATAATGTTTATATTTCAGGTAATCAGTGACCACTAAAATTAGAAGGATTTTTAAAGTTTTACAAATTATTTATCTACTTGTATAAAATGACTTATTTTTAAAAATTCCTCAACATTGTTAAAAATAGTAAGTTATTTATTAAACAATATTTCTATCACTTTCAAAGTACTCTTTGAGCAAAATCTTCATCATACAATCAGAACTCAATCTGTTTGAAAAATCTGTCCCGATATATAAGAAAGTTTTCTTTTTTAGAATTGCTTTGAATAGGAAAATGAAGCAAAAAGCTTATATATTTTACAATTATCCTAATTTATTGTAGTTTTATAAATGTATATAAAACACTTGTTGGAGAAACGAAAACCATTGGAATATTAAAGGAAGAGTGACAAGGCGAGAATTACTCAAAACATTTAAAAACCATACATCAAAGAATTTTTTCCTTACCTTCTTGGTTACTAGAAATGAAGAGAAGTATTACTGTCTCGAATCTTTATTTTATTTATCTAAATTTTTCCTGAAATGCTTGTGTTTAAAGTAATCTAATTTTTTTATTTATACTACATTTATGTTCAATTGCATATTTAACTATTTTGTGCTTAATTTCACATCTTACTCCCACGTAAACTTTTAATGAGCATTTTTGCCTCAAAAACATTTAATAACTATAATTTACTATTTTAAATAATAAATTGTAATTTAAATCAAGCAAAAAAGATTATCTTCACTTGTAATTTTAAATACATAAAAAAAAGTTCATTTGCAATTTCTTTATTTTTATTAAACACTATCTACTTTGCTCATACTGACTCAGAGTGAATATTATCAAATAATGTATTATCATGTTAAATAGAAAATTTCTTCTTAAAAATTATTTCTCAAAGTTGATTTCTTTAAAATATGAGAATGATGGAAACAATCTTCTGAATCATTGATTTAATTTCATTTCTTTGTATTTTCATGAAGAATAACCTTTAATTGATGAAATTAAAAGTCCTCCATTTATAAAATCAAATACTTGATCAATTTGAACATAACATTTGATCAATATTTTTTTTAAAAATCGTATTAATAATAAGCAAACCTTTAATAATATTTTGAAATGTTTTCTAGATTAATCAGTTACCTTTTAAATTTTATTTTCGTTTATCTTATCTAGAACCTCAGAATGTATTCTCAAAAATTAGCTACTTATTTAATCTTAAATTAAATCTTATAATCTTTTTGTTTTGTACAATTTTAGGTTTTTAACTACTAGGCAAGCACTATAAATACAAATGTTACAACAAAAATATTTTTATTCTTTCCTATAAGAATAGAGATATAAGCTTCACAACACTTATAATTTGAAACATTAGAAGTTTTTATTAACACAATCCATTTCTCGAAATAGTAATTTTTGTTATTTGTCTTGGTAAAAATAATTACAAATTTGAAATATTCCTCAAAAAATGATGTGATTTAATTCAGAATAGTAATAAGAAGATGAAAAAAATGAGTGGGATTGTTTACAGAAATTTTCTTTGCTTATAAAATATAACACCCTGTAGATTACTAAAATTTTTTAAAATACATAAATATTTTAAATTGCTCGCAATAAATATTAACTCTTACTCTCTAACATTAGCTAATGTTTCAATTGTTAATGCTTTTTTTTATTTAAACATACTTAGGAGTTCGTACCAAATAAAATTCTCTTTTAATTACAAATTTTAATGCATTACCAATATAAAGCTATCTCTATTAAAGCTATCTAACATTGAACAAAAATTTTGTTTATTTTTCACACTTCATTGAAAGATTTTTAAATATTTTTTGTGCATTTCGAAATAAATGTTTAGGTGTAAGCATTATTTGAAAGTATGCGCTAAAAACGTAAACTTTTCTATTTTTTTAATAAAATGAAATGTACTTGGAACACATTTGTTATTGTTGTTGCTCTTATTTGAAACATGACTTTCTTATTTCATTTAAATATGTTTGAAATGTAAACATAGAAATAATTTTCTTCACCTAACACTTTCTTTATTTTCACTAAAAGAAGTTTACAACTATTTTACATATAATATTATTCAAATTCTCTTTAAGTAATTCTTAAACCCAGATAATGTGGGAAAGGGGATTTCCTCATCTTTACTCTACCTCTTTCTTATATTACATCAAACTTTTCCCAAACAAATTATATTAAAACTTTCAAATAAAACTTCGATTTGAATTTAAATAAAAAATCATAGTAAAATAAATACGCTTGGTTAAAAAATCCTCGAAAGTGATTTAGTTATGTCAAAATCAAAATATTATGTCAAAAGCAGACCATTTGAGTCAAATCATAATTTTCAAAGTGAGTTGAGAACAATAAAAGCTTTTAATGTGCGGTTTTGATTTAACCAAATATTTACCCACTAAGACAAATGCTTGAAAAATTAAGTTTAAAAGATAAAAGGTTATTTATATTTTAGATTATGACACTTAACTAATATGCTTTTGTTTTTATATTTATGAATTATTTATAAAATAATAATATAAAATATTTATATTTATAAATTAATTGCTTAAGGTAACAAAAGATAGTTAAACTTTGTAATACTAAACATTTGCATCAAATTATTTTAAAGAATGTGCAAATTATTTCCAGTAGCATTCACATAAGCACTGTAACACACAAATGTATCCAAAACACTGCAACACGAAAATTTTCAAAAAATATCTTACGAAGTATCTGTTATGCACAATGGTGTGTAAAAGGTTCAGAAATGAACACATTTTCGAAAAATTTTCAAAAACTATTGAATTGTTTTAATGTAAATTACTAGACATAACAAAGAAAAGACTTTTTTAACTATTCAATCGAATCAAATTCCTCTCTTTTAGTGGATGCAAATTAAGAAAACAGGTATTTCCAACATTTCTCTGGGCAGCTTTAGTTTTGTCCGTGTTTCTGAATACTTGCGGTTTATTTTTGAAACTTTTGCAAACAACGGCACAAAGTTTGGACAATGGATTACGATAGAGAACAGTCGGGAAATTTGAGAAAAGTCAGTCTCTAGTTGGGATATCGAGATGCTCAATGTTTCCTAAAATTTGGTTTCCATATTATGGAATGCTTCCAAAGGAACGGAACAATGTCCAAAAGATTAGTTATTGGGAGTCCAAGAGTCACCCTGAACCAGGATGACAAAACTTTGCTTTTACTTCCGATTGCATTAGGAAGATGATTGCTACACCACTCACAAATATGTTCTCTGTTGCTTCTGGTACCTAAGCATCGAGGTATAGTGTTTACCGAAGACTTAATGAAAAAGTGCTTTAAGTCAGGAGACTAATGGTCAACATCCCACTTAATTATATTGATAGCCTTATTGATAGCCTCTTAAATAGTATGGAAGTTCTTTTTGAGAGCTGCATTGTTATATTTCTAGGCGGAAATAACATCCTATATTAGACCCTCTACTAGTGCGTCTTGATACATCGTTTTTGGACTATCATGAGCATAAATAACGATCTTGAGTGAGGCCTGTTAATGTATTATTATCATCTCTTGGTTAATAAAGCCTTTATGTGTTTCATGCTAAATTTCCCCGTGAATTAGTTAAGCGGTTTTGGAAAAAAAGAAAGGTGAAAATGTCTTTGTTCCTTAACTTTTGCACCCCAGTCTATAGAAAGCATTACCCACATAAAGAGAAAGAAAAAAATTATTTAAGTAATTTTTAAAAGAAATACGCGTTTTCAAGACAATCATAAGACAAATATAATATAAATGAGATAGACCTATTAGGTAAGGTAATTAGTCTCTCTCACAAGGTTTTCTTTTTCTGAAAGAGTTTTTGGAATTATGCTTACCTTGAAATAATTACTGGCATTACTAGAATCCGGCAAATGTTAAAGTTTCTACAAATAGAAAAGTTATTGCTACTTTTAATTGATACGAAAATAGATAAAATTTAAATAAAGCTAATTAAATAAGTTTTTCATTCTTTGTAGATGTCATTTAATGAAAATAGTCCTGTTTTATAGTTCTTTGTATTAACTCTATTAAAACGTTATTCAATTTTTTTTAAAAATTCTTGAGAAACATAAAATAAAGCACTTGGAGTGCTTAAAATATTTAAGCATTTGTGTGCTCAAATATAATTCAGTTCCAATATTTAATTAATTTCAGAATAATTAATAGAACATGACATTAAATTTAAGATTTAATAATGCAATTTAACTGTATAATCTCACTAAGATCCTATTAAGGAGAAGACAATTCTTAAGTATTTAACTCTTTGTGTGTGTGATTAAGAGAAATGTATATTATATTTAAAGAGGAATTGTTTTAATTACAAATGTATAAAACTGCAACAAATTGAAGGTATTTAAAAAGAATAAAATTAAAGAATATTAAATAAGTGTTTCAAAACGTTTTAAAAAAGTATAAATCCCCGTTTAAAAATTCATTCGAGGCATTTTTTAATGTGTAACAAAAATTTTAACATAAAATACTTAGTTTATTAAGATATATTCTTTTTGAGAAAATAAACACAACTAATGTAAGACTTATTCTCCCTATAGTTGGGTTCTAAAGGAGCATTTTTACTTGCAGATTTTTTTAACATTTTTTTTTTTACTTAATTTTTTATTTAGTTGTACTAATTGCAAAAAAATAAAAGGCAACAACAAATTATGTATAGTTTATTTCGAGACGTTAAGTAAAAAAATAAAATAATATATGGTGATGCTTCTAATCTTATTACGGATATATCTTTAAAAAAAAAGTTAACTGTGAAGGGTTTGGACTTATCACTTTATTTATGATGCATATAAACATAATAAATAATTTCAGAGAATTGGGGATTATATTTTTATTTCTTCAAAAAAAAAATAGTTTTTAATCGAATAAAAACCTACGCGATGTTTATGATAATTAAAAACAATGAATAAGATTTACTTTACCCTACAAAAACTATTATCATATCTTAGAGTGTCTTAATAAGAACAATCCATTACATACACACACACACATATGTATATACTTGAACACCTTTCTACTACGATCGACTTGAATACCTGTTTTACTTCATACAATATTAGATTTTATGGTTTTAAAGTTTCGAAAAACAATTTGCTTTCCTTTTTAAAACTTTATAGATCCCAGTAAAATTGACAGGTAGAAGAATTCGTAACGCTGGGGAAAAAAACCTCCTTTTCATTTTCAGAAAAACTATAAAAATCTATGTTACAACTAGACTTGAATGATTCCAAAAGTATTCTAACATAAGTTAAAACAGAAGAATAATTCTAATGACTCAGAGGGAGTTTTAATTAAAATAATATATTTACCACCGTTATTTTCCCCCAGATGAAATATTTTACTTAAATTTGAGAAATATTAAACTAACGAATGACTGCAAATAAATCATTTAAATGTATTATTTCTAATATAAAAAACACATGTTGTAAAGTAAGTAACATGCTATAAAATATGTATGGGAACTTTCAAATCTAAAACATAAAATATTTACAAGGACAATAAAAATACGTGCTTTTTTTAAAAGATCGTATACAATTATTATCGTATAATATATCATAAATTATCTACAATAAAAAAAGTATGAGCAAAGAAGATTTTTAAAACATTAAAATTCATTTCGAAATGTAACCTTTCTTTTCAAATATTTCATTAATGCTCGTCCCTTTTTTTGTAATAAACTACAGTAATACCTCGACTGACACGAATTCGGAGTTACACGATTTTAAAATCTCGTCTATTACTTTTTTTTTTTTCTCATTGAAACTCAGATACTATCAGTGCCACCACCTTGAACAGAAATTGGTAATGTTATTGAAGACATTGCCGATCTTTCCAGGCAAATACATTTAGAAATGGATAGTGTTGACGTTCAAGAACTGCTCGATTCCCACAATCAGGAGCTGACAATGGATGAGCTCATAGAAATGCATGAATAAGACCAAGACATTGAAGAACTTGAATCTTTTGACCCAGTTCAATCAGAAGGTCGAATAACAGTTGGTAAATTGACAGAAGGCCTCAGTTTAATTGAAAAATGTTTATAAGTTTTAGAAAATATGGAGTCTAACTAAAAGCGTATTTTTTCAACAAAACAAGGAATAAAAAAAAAATTTAGTATGTTACGAGGAAATTTTGTAGGAGACAAAAAGTCTTTAAGCCGGCTGCCTACTTTGTTAAATTTTATGAAACCTTCTGTGTAAAAATAACTTCGGTTTGAGATTTGATATTTGTGTAATCTAAGATTTTATTAAACTTTCTTTCTAAATTATTACCTTTTTTCATTTAAAATCTCATCTAAAAATAATTTACATGTACTTACGCGAATTCGATTTAAGCGGATATCACTCAGTCCTACCTATCGTGTAAGTTCGGGGTATTGCTGTATATCTTTTTTATGAATGAAAAAGATGTATTGAGTTAATTTAAAGTTGAGTTAACTTGAGTTGTATATAAGCTGACTTAGAAACTGCAACTAGTTTCATTATATTTATATATGTGTTTACAATTCAAAGTAATCTCTTTCTTTTTAGGGAGACTGCTCTGTAACTCAAGTTTATTTCCAGTTTCAAAAGAAGTTACCGAGCTTACCTGGAAAAAGCTCTTCTCTCTTTTTCTTTTTTTATCATTACATTTCTGAAGACTTTTAACAAGTTTTGTAATTTACAATGCAATATGCACTTTTCTAACCCATCACTTCTGAAAATCATACATTGGATCCTTTTTAATTTGTATAAGAGTACACAGTACCATTACAATTAAGAATTATATAAAAATTTTGTATCAATACAATTTTTAAAAAGGGGAAAATATACATAACCATATTTTACTGTCCTAAAGTATTTGCTTCGCACAAATATCCTGGATTATTGGAATTGCATATATATTTTTGGATTCATTTTTTGTGCATGGGAAAACACAATTTTAATAAATACGAGGCAGTATTATTACTCAATTAAAATCAATACAGCTCTTATTTTTTAAAAATTTTAATACAAATTTTAAGTATTTCAAAACAATCTTATTAGCAACAACCTTTGAAAACCTTCGCGTTTTGAGAGATTTTTAACAGAAAAAAGCTTTTAAGAACGGGTCTTCCATTTGAAATTTATAATATGAGCAATAAGCCCGTCGTATACATAAACCCTTGAATCGCTATGCATGTGAGTGTATACATGATATTACTGCTAACAAATGAAAATGATCAAAAATTATCATTTTTAGCTAAAAATTTTAAAAAATTGCATTGATAATAGAAGTATTAATTACAGATTCTCATCTATTTCAAAAGCATTTTTACATTCTCACCAAATTAAATACGTTTATTACATCATTTCATTAATATTTCTAATATAATTTCTCTCTCATTGATAAATTTAATATAATTACACATAAAATGATATAACTTTTAACGTTTTCAATGCACCTTACAAATACGTTTATTATACTTCCTTTTCTATATGATTAAACGACATCTGTCTTCGCAAATCTTTTTCCTAAAATTTATTCTTATCCATTTCACCTCTAAAATGTCCATCAGAAGTGTATAGGAAATAAATGGTAACATAACTTACTTCAACAAATATAGAATAATGGTAAGTTCTTGTTGTTTAAAATAGTGTAAAATAAGTATGTATATGAGGAACAAAAGAGCTCTTTTTTTATTGTTTAATGAAAAGAAAAAGAGAAAATTAAATGCCTTTACAACAAGCAATTTATGATAAGAATATTTTTTTTAGTTTTTTTCAAAAATATATTAGGCTGCCTGTAGTCTAAATTTCATCATATCACTATTCAAAAAGGTACAATTTTTTTAAATGAGTCATTTATAAGTTTTATCCTGAAGTCATGAATCTCAATATTTGAAACATTGAATATTTAAAAAAAAATTGATGTATAAATATATTTATAACTACAATTACTTTTTATTTAAACTTATGAGCTTGATTTGTTTAGATATTTCATAACAAGTATAATGCTAGGTATTTTCATACGACGGGTTTACTGCATAAACAGTTAAGAATTATCTGAAGACTGAATTTGCAATTTTTGAAAATAAATATTTCTACAAGGAATTTTAAAGCACACACAATAGTAATGATAGAATAATTACAGTATTTAAAATAAATTACTAAAGCCGAAACATTTCCTTAACTTTCATTGAATTAATAATTGTATTCTGCACAGAAATTATTCATACTGGTATTTTATCATGGGTCCTAATGTGAACTTAAGTATATATATTGTACCTAAATTCTTCTCTTCAAATTTTTTGCTTCAGAATGTTTTTTTTTTTAATTTATAAAGATGTAATTAAAGTGGAGTGTAAATCGCTGTTTTGTTCTTCAAGGCTCTGACATCTTTTAATAAAAAGTCCTCGAAATAATTTTACATTTTATTTGACTCTGCATAACCCCAAATACTTTATATCTGACATCTTATTTGATACTTAACTGCAATCAAAACCTGATTTTATTTTTGAATTGTATTATTCTAATGCATCTCAATTGTGAAAGGTCAAATATTTATCAGAAAAACGTTTATATAACGTAGTCCAGTTAAACTTTCAGTCGTGATTTGATTAGATAAGACTTGAATAACTTAATTTAATTTATGCTGGCTTAAAATTTAATTCATTGGAACTTCATTTAATTTTTTTCCCTTAAGGAATTAAGATTCCAAAATTCTTGAAATCACTTCAGTTAAATTTTGCTTTTCTTGCAGTAACAGTTGCCTGTTTCTGGTGTAATGCATTTTTCGATGATGGTGTACATAGATAACGTAATCTGTATTAATATATATTGAATTTATATATGTTGTTCTTGGTGTGTTTTCTTTTCTACAACATAAAATCTGTTTAAACTATACAACAATTTGTGCATACTTTTTGAAACTTTTGTCTTAAGTTAATAAGTAATAAGCATTATCTCGTTATAAGTAAATGATTAAACAATATTCTGTTTTGATAACAGTAGAAAATAAAAGATAAATATATGTCCTTAACATCATAAAATGTGTCAATTTCTTAGCTTATAGGATTGAATGTTAAATCTTATTTGGACAAGAATTATCAGTAATTTCAAGCACACTTATTGCTTTAAATATAGCTTTTGTCAAAAAATGCTATATTTAAACCGAAAAAAATTCGATAAAAAATTTATTCTATTTCTAGTAATTTAGAACATGGTAAAATAAACTCAAGAGTTCTTTTTTGAGGTATAAAATGCGCAAGTACATTAAAAATTGAATGATTAATTTCTTAGAAGTCTCTCTACTCAGCTTAAAAATTAAATTTAAATGTTTCCAAATTAGAAATATTTCTCTTATACCAGAGAATAATTTATACTAATTCTTAAATATTTCTCTTATACCAGAGAATAATTTATACTAATTCTTAAATACTTCTCTTATCTTTTTAAAATATTTATGTATAATTTTATCCATTCCCTTTTGTTCTCTAAACTTCATTTATCGAAGATATTTCGTAAGCTAAGGGAAAAAATATTTGAAGATGTATTTCACAATGTAATTATATGTAATCCCAAAAAATAATAGTTCTTGATTTTTAAAATTGTGTCATTCTTTTGTAATTTTACTTCTAAGTATAATTTTATTACCAGTTTTTAGACAATTTAAGTTTGTGTATCTTTTGTACCATTTTAAGAGAAAAATTGGGAACAGAAAAATTAAAATATTAGTAATTTCTAAATAAGTTTGTTTTTAAATTATATTTTAGACAAAAACCATTTTTTTTAATAAAACACTATTATGCGGGGAAATATATTAACAAGATTAAATCTAAAAGCTACTTATTTGAAGTTCCATCGAAATCATATTATAAAAAAAATTATTTTATTATTTTAAAATAAGCTCTTGTGTTATTACTGTTAGATTTATAAGAATATTTTTCTTACTTATATAAATTTCATTAAAACATGTATTATTTCTTTCATAAAAAAATGTATTTTATGCTTTTTCATTTATTACATAAACGTACTCTTCGAATGTTTATCATAATAAAGTTTCTGAGTTACGCCTAAAGCAAAAAATGAACGATTTTGAATAGTTAAAAATGTTTTTAAGTGTGAAAAGCGTGAATCATTTTCAATCAGCTTTTAAATAAATTGCATGTCAGACAATTGAATATTACGAGTACATAAGCTTGAAAAAATTTCACTATTAATTAGAACAGAAAAGCAGATAACATTTTAATCATTTGCATATATATATATTCTTTTTGAAGTTCTTTATTGCAGAAAAAAAAGACATTGTAAAGAAAATATCTTACATAATAATGAATGTGGATTAAAAAGGCCAGACATATATTCTCAGCCCTAATTAAGTTTGCCATATCTTGTTAAAAAATGAGATGGACTTATAGAATACTTTTGATTTATTTTAGAATTTTACTGGTATATTGTTGAATTTATTTCTTAAATTTATGCAATGCTACTTTAATTCCAGCATTTTTCTCTTTTTCTTAAAATAGCGAAAAGAGCTACAAAGGGCCTTTATAATCCCACCCTCGTTTCATACATCAGGGTAAATGCTACTTAGCTAAATAATTGTTTAATATGAATGTAGGTTTAAACTTCTAAACTATAAATTTTCAAATATATTTTTATTTAATTTTAATCACATTTCTCCTTAATAATTTCCTCTAAGTTCTATGTTTTTCATCATGCTTAATATTTTTAATAAAATTGAGTAGATCGAAGTTCTAAGCTCCAAAATATGGCAGTCTTCGAAAGCTAATTACAGTAAAATCCGGTGTATACTTTAAATGTATATTTTTTAACTTTTAGATATATTTGCAGTAAAACGCACACTACCTTTTTCTTACGAATAAATCTGAAAAATAAGTGTACAATGCTCTTATGTTTTGAAGTCATTTATTTGAAGTATTATACCAGACTTTCAAAAAAATAGCATTCTTCTAGAATTAATACCCTTTAAGTTCATAAGGTATGTCATTTCTTTTAAATAAACAGTATTTCGATACATGTAGGTGTCTAATTTGTTTATGTTTGCTTCTTTTTTTATTTTTAAAGCTATCATTTTTATACCCAGTGTATAACGCTCA
Source organism: Trichonephila clavata (assembly GCA_019973975.1). NCBI lineage: Eukaryota > Metazoa > Arthropoda > Arachnida > Araneae > Nephilidae > Trichonephila > Trichonephila clavata. The sequence continues at coordinate 181,239 of BMAO01025072.1, read as the reverse complement.
TCCATACATTTCAATCTTATTTTTTATGTTGATGGTGCATGTCATACGCCGGACTATACAGTATATCAATTCCTAGAAGCTTTTTTAAAGTTTTTTGAAGAATTAAATTTTATTTCCGAATAAACAATTATTAAAATTATGAGGTTTGCCTTTCATTTACTTAACTAAATATTTCCAGATCTTATAATGAAGGAGGAACTCATTTAAATTGGTTTAAAAAATCAAAATATCTTTTTATTTAACTAAAATATTCCTAGGTGTGAAAGGTGCGTCATATTATAGTCAATGTAACAAGCAAGCAAAATAATAATTAACTTTACGAAAGCTAGCAAATTTAAATTAAAAGCTCACAAAATTAGGTAATTAGCCTTAGTAGAGTGCTTTTTTGTGTTGAATTTGAAACCTAATTCTAAAGAGTCAGCTTAAACGTTCTTCGATTTGTTATACTTTAAGTTAAATCCAAATTGGAAACAAAATATATGTTATTCTTCTAAACGGCTTGAATTTATTTTACCCATTATAGCTCCTTCTTTGATCATTACAGCATAGTGATCGAAGATCATGCTGCTCAAACAAATTGAAGGATATTGTAAATTTTCTGTTAAAAATATGGTATCTTTGACGTTTTCTTTAGCAAAATAAAAAGTAAATAGTAAAAAATGCAAATTTTCAAACTTTGAAAAGTATAGAAATATGCATCTTTTTTAATCTAAAATGAGTTTCTTTTTTAAGAAAATTTAAAATGATTCCAAGTGAACAAAAATAATATAATACTAGCACTTACAAGAGACATTTTAATTAAATATTAAAAACTTTTCTTTGTGTGTGTGTGTGATTTGTGTTTTCAACATATAATATCATATTTAAAAAAAAGCTGCATTGGTAACTCAGCATAAATTGTCAAAAATAATTTATGTTTTATTGAAATACCTGTAAATGCATTCATTGTAATATATCAGCTTGTTTAATAATTTTTAAAAAATTGCTTTTATTCTATATTTTTCAAAGGAATAATATGTAAACCTCTATTAACAAAAATTACATCCATAAATATTATTTAAGTTATGGCATGGATTAAAATTTTCCCTCTATAAAAACCTTTTGATTACTATAAATGAGTACGAATTCTGTCTTTGTTGGTGATTAAAAAAGTGTGCTTGAAATTTATATAATCTGGCCTCCTGTTTGTGTACTTTTGAGATGTTAATGTTGTTCTTCTTAAATTATATAACATATATTTCAAAATATATAAAAACGTGTAACTGTATGCTATGTAATCTTCACGTGTACTGATTTCATCTTGTTCCAGATATTCTTTAGAATAAATTGTAGACTTGTATTCGTATTTGAATTAAGTGTTCTTTGTAAATAATAATATGTAATCTTCTTGATATAAATTATGATAAAACTTTATTGAGTGTCATTTCTTGTGATTCTATCTAAGTAATGTCCACACATGAGTGGATCCTGTGCAGTAAAAATTTCTTTTGAAATGCATCAAAGATTTGTTCAGTGTTATAAATGCTATCATACTTGATAAATAGTAGAAAATTGTTCCTTCACTGTGTTTAATTAACTACTAAATACAATACATATTTAAGGAAATATAAGGCATAAATAATGATTGCTAATTTCTTCATGTGAAATTCATTGTTTGTCAAGTTGCTGTTTTAAATCAATGTTATGCATGTATCTCTAAATGTGAATTAAGATATTGTTATAAATGTGTGCTACATATTACTTCAAAAACTTACTTTTCATTTGTGAGTCTAATTCACGCTTTTATTTAAAAATTCATTTGATTAGTGGGAATTCATCTGAAATGTGTTTTCCTATTATAATACAATGTGTATCATCATGTCAAATCAATACATTTTGAAACACATTATGTGAGAACTTTTGATTTTACAGTATTATTACAGCCGTTCTCTCTTAGCAATTTTACTACCAACATTTGTATCACGCTTTTGGAGGAAAAAATGTTGTACTCCATCATTCTACTCGTGCTAATCAAGAATGTTTACTTTACATTTACTCTATATCAAGATATTTGTCAATTGGTGTGTTAATCCGATAATGGAACTTAAGTATATTGTGAAACTTAATGGGTGTTTCTATGTGGATAATAAACGGATTTTTGAATGTCTGCTTATGTGTAAGTTAATTTATTTATTTTACACATGAATCTAATTTATGTGTCACTTATGATCTCTAACTTCTTCATTTAATAATAATCGCTTTGAAATCAACGTACACTCACATAAACTTTATAACAACTTATTAACTTCCAGTTTATGGGCTTAAGTATATTTTTATAAAAATTCTTATATTTTAACTTTTTCTTAAGCATATCTACTATTGATCAATGTATAATTTATTTTATATATAACTTGAAATAATAATAGTTTTGTTACTTTAATTTTTTTAGAAAAAGCTCAACGATGCATTTAAAAAAATTCTCATTTAGAGAATTTCAAAACATTTTATAAAAATTGAAATTTGAATGTAAGGATTTTCTTTTAAATAATTTAAGTTTTCTTCATAGATGCATCCCATGGAAAAATTTTAAAAATACAACTATTAATAGCTAAAAAGAGCAAAAATGAAAATGCTAACTTTAATTACTAATTTAAATTTAAGTTCTTGATAGTTTAATTTCTAAAACCGAGGACTGTATTTCTGTTTACTTGTATAAAAATCATTCAGTTGTTGTCGAAAACAACGCTTAGCATTTTAGTATAAAAGACCTTATTGAGATTTATTAAAAATCATTCTCGGAAAATCTACTTTTATATTTATTATGGATTTTTTTTAAGCTTAGGTTAACTTAAATTTAGAATCCTGTAAGAGGACAATGCTTTTAAAAATTTTTACGTGTTTCCAACATGACCTGATGGCCTAAAACTATTCTTAAAACAAGATTTCCAAATTACAAAATTATAGCAACAAATTTATTTTCCCATTAATTCCATGATTCTTTTGTATAAATTTTACGTATCGTTAAGTTATAATATGCTGCAGAAAACCTAATGTCACATTCTGTCTACAAAATTAATTACTCTCAAGAAGTGAAGTATTCATGGTACATTGAAACATTGAACACTTAACACTTTTTTAAATCCAAACCCATTGTTGGCCGTTAAAACTACAATATCATGAAGGAGAGATGATACAAACGTCGAATTCGCATAAAAGGAAGAAGATTCCGAGATGTGAAAATGGTTACCCATTTAAAAGCAACTGAACGAAGCAGATAGGGAAAAACAGCATCTCGAACTCTGTATAAAAGGAAAGGTATACAGCAGGTTTCACATTCAGAAAATAGATTTGCTTGTCGGTTGTTTGTGAAAAGATCACATCATACCTCGTGTAAGAAGAAAAAATGGCTATCAGCCCGTGTAGAAAATCAATAACGGCAGGATCGTGGTCTACCAAGAGGGTAGTTTATCCTTCAGTGATATCGTTACTCGCGTATTGGTCAGAATCCGATTGTCATACGAATATGGAATTGATTAATTCAGGAGGCCACACTGAATGCCATGCAGGATCTCAATGGCTTCCCGACGCTAACACCCAAGAGGATAGATATGTTGTCTGGTCGGCCTTACAAGATCATACAGCCACATCACCGGTCTTGAGTCATGGAGTAGGCTTGTGTATAGCATAAGTATCCACACTGAAAGTTCAATGACGTCTGGAGCAGCATGAACTGTCTGCATGGTAGGCATTATTGAGGTTTCCCTTAATACTGCAGCTAAGCTACGTGTAGGGACAGTGGGGCGTCCCTACGACAAAACAAGATACAGGAGTGACATCAAGTCGTCTTTCGGCACCATTTCGTCTGTCTTGGTTCTCCGAGCAGGCTCATAAAGGGCGTATCTGTGTCTGGAGACATGGAGAACGTACATGGCCTGATTACATTCTATACCGTCATTTGGGTCTTAGTGTAATAGCACGAGTGGCCATTTGGTTACACAATACTAATACCTCTTTTTTAGCATCGTCGGTAATCCAAACAGTCAAACATTTCTCCGATCTTAAGGTCGGTGGATGTAGGCTTATCTTGGAGACCTCGGAGACATCATTTTTCAACAAGGTAAAGCAATACCGTATGTTTGCCTGTCATGTCCTGGTCTACCTTGACAAAGAGGATGTTCAAATGTTGCCCTAACTAGCACGTTCTCCAGATCTCACGCCCATTAAAAATATATGATGCCACCACTATCCAGCCACTGCGACTAATGAAGTGTGGTGTAGACTTGAAGAAGCTTCCAAGTCTAGATCGACTAGATGCCTGACCGAGTTTGAGCCATTTTAGCTGCTAGAAAAGGAAGCTGTGTGCATTCATTTTGGATCCTCTGTACCCTTTAAATTTTTACAAATTTAATTAAGTTTTTCTTCCTACTAAGCTCTGTACGAACATTATGCAAAGTGTTGCTATTTCCTTTCCTTTCTGGTATTGGCATTTTAATGGCTAGGGGTTTAATTTCCATCTATTCTATTTTCTATCGTAAAAAATCCCTTTAACTAAAATTTTTGTAAAAATTATTCTAAAGAATTTTTATTTTTGCATCAACTTTCATGCAAAGAAATTTTTACACAAAATCATTGAATTCTACTTTCTTATTATTCAATTCAATCATGTCTATTAATATTTTGTTCTATAAACAATATTTAAGTTAAGGGCGTAAAGCTTTATTTGTTCTTCTCGCTATGCTCTAATTGTTTGGCAATTTGTGCAGTTCATTAGGAATTTTAGAAATTTATTTTCTAAATCAAAAATCAGACTTAAATCATAATAAAATTTCAATGCATATACTAAAAAAAATTTAACATTGCTTCATGTTAATAAATGATTTTTGATAAAGGAAAAGAATATTTTTCTTCCACAAATCCCAATTTTTTCTCTAGTTAGGGTGAGAAAGAAAAAAAGAGATTTGTTCTTTGTCGACTAAAAACATATCACTCTAAGTGCAAGTTAGTATGAAGTCATGTCTACACCATATGGGAACTGTCATCATGATCGGGGTCACGTAGAAATAAAAGAAAAAAAATTCGCATCTAAACGGAGCTACCAATGATAAAATAAGACAAACACAGAGAAACTATCGTCAGTACTTGTGGGATTTCCCGTGTCTGATTACAAAAATACCTTCAAAGAACAAAAGAAAAACTTCTTCGAAAGAAGGAAACCTCAAAATGGGCATCCCACTTTTCTAATCGATTACTTGGAAGAAAAACAGTTTATTCTGTGTCTTGTGCTCAGCTTTCCATTACGATTCTAGATGCCCACATTACTTTTTTGAATACTTAGTATAAATCTTTGAAACGCAGAAAAATAGATGATTTTGTTGTCACTTCTAAGAAAGTTCTTAGAAAACTTTTGTTTTAACATGATAGGTATTGTTTTCCTTACTGAACAGCAGTACAGGATTCTATTAAATTTCGATACAATTCAAAATTTATTTAAATTATTAAAAGTAACATTAGATATATTTAAAAATCGAATTATTTGTTTTTAGAGAAATATATAACTAATTCAAATAATTATAATGAAGTAAAAAAAGAACCAACTGAGAGAGAGATATATATAAAAAAATTCGTCATTCAAACTTGGAATAATTATTTGGCATGTCTCCTTACTCCATACTTTAATTTATAAAATAAATTATCGTTTTTAAGAAAAGATTGTGTTTTAAACTTTGGTATATATATATAACTATTAATAAAGATTTATAAAATTTGAAAATATTTTATACAATTATACCTCTAAAGTTAATGCGTGTATTTTTTTATTATAGGTACAATTTTATGTGATTTATGCTTATACAACTGAAAACATAATGCAGATTTAAAAATAAGGCATGAAATTAGCCCAAAAGATTCTTTAAAACAAATTATGACAAAATTTTTAAATAAATACAGAACTCTGTTTCATGTGTTTTTAAATTTAAGAAGCTTCCCTCAATTCTACTCACTAATCATTTAGAATCAAAAAATCTATTTCATGTCATGTGACTTTCAAATAAACCTCTTACACATTTGCATAATTTGTCAGATATCATAGAAACATTTAAAAAAAGAAACTGCAGGTAATTCGCTTGAACAAGTAATTCTATTCTATTACTATAATCATATAGGTAATATTTTTATGGTTACGAAAATTCTTCATTCTTGGCTTACTAAAACTTGTTTCTTTTCATATTATTAAAAATAGTATTTAAACTCAATGAATATTTTGCGATAATAAGATGTTCTAACATTAAAGCTATATTCTAATTGTACTATTTTATACTGAGCAGCACTTTTTGTTGTATTTTTCATTCAATCTCAGTCTATTTCATTCAAAATCAGTCTATTTATTGCTATAAAATAGACTCCATATTTCATTTCCTGTATTACACTATTCTGAATTGATTTCTTACTTTACCTCTTAGAATAAAATAAGGCACACTTTTAAACACTTTCCAAAAATGAATATATATACTATCAGCTAAAAAGCAGTATCATTTAGATATTATTTTTAAATCTATGATGTAAAATGAGAAAAGGTTTGTTGTAAAAATCGTATTTATATAATAAAAAAATTTTCAAACACACAAAACTCAAGTAAGTGTTATTTTATACCTTTTTAAGTTGCAAAAATAGTACATTGATGTAGTAATGCATTTAATATAGCAAAATATTTTGAACAATCTTAAGCCTGATAACCGTATAGCAAGTTTTCTCTTTGATGTTTGCACCAAGGCTTAAAAGAATTTGTCAAAATATCATCAATATTACTGACACTAATAATACTCTGCACAATATATAATATAAATATAAGTACATAATAGAAAACACGATATGAAAAAATTAACAGAAGAGTACATAATATAAAACAATTAACAGAAATTAGCTGAATAAAAAACATTGTCTATGCTTTTAGCAGAAAAATATTCTGTGAAATGATTTCATGCACAGTACTCTCCTACTGGCAAAATTAAGTATCTAATAATCAAATTAAGACAAACTTGACAATTTCTAAAGTAAAAGGCTTTTCTTAAGACATTATTAAGGATATTCCTTAATTTTCTATTAAAAAAATTTACTTAAAAAAAGTTCCGATGAAATGTTAAGATCTCTTACATAAGAAGACTCGCTGTCATCGGGATTCATGTTCATTATGTTTTCAGAATCCTTTTGTGACATTTTTGTTTTAGCTTTAGATTATTATTATTCTTTCTTAAACATACGCAATTAATATCCATTAATAAAAATCCCAGCCCAATGTCCGAGTGGTAGCGTATTGCGCTTCCACGCCACAGTTCCGGGGTTCAAACCTCCGGGCTGGGCAAGGTCAACTCGACCTTTTATCCTATCAGAGGGTCTATAAAGGAGTACCAAGCTTGTTTGAAATCTAAACACTGGGGGTTTCCAAGTCAGACTGACCACCTGACCGAAGCATCTGGTCATGCACATCAGTGCCTAAGTTCACATGAAATCTGAGATGGGCACAGCAGGCCTTGGCTCTCTATGAGCTGTTGCGCCTCTGAAAATAAGTTTTATAAATTCCAATAACATCCCTATAAATAAAAAGCAAAATATCAACTTTCGACTTTGTAATGTAAAAGAACTGCATCTGAATAAATTAATTCATTAGAAGTCATTAAAAATAGTTAAATATTTAGTATAAAAATTATTTATTAACTAAAAATACTAAAATGTAGATTAAATTTCATTTTTATGTTCATCCATATGGTACAATTTAAATTATTCGTTTATTTTATCAGAATATTGAAATATGTACATATCATTATACTAACCACTATTCGAACTTTCCTTTCTAAGAAATGCTATTATGCTTTCTAGATGTTATTTTAACAAGTTTTCCAGTCGCCCGATCCATGTGAAAAATGTTGGTGCCCCTTACTCACTTTTATATACTACTTTTTATTTCTCTCATCCGGGGTTATCACTTTTATACATGCTTCACTCTGTTTCCTTTTAGTTTTTCTGCCAAATTAATGCATGAATGATCGATGAAATAAAGTTGTTAAAGAAATAAAATTTATAAGACTGAAATTTACGTATCCAGAACATTGAAGGAAATAGAACAAAAAAATTTACTCTCCTACTTTTTGAAGAGTAGTAAAATTTTTAACTTTTCCAAACTATTAAAACATATAAGAATAGTTTTGAATCCATTAAAAATTATTACGCTATAAAAAATTTGAATTTTAGGAATTTGCTTTTAAAACCCCTTTATATTTATTTAATTTTTCTTATTCAGATTTTAAGAATTCTTCTTCTTTTAATATATTATTTATTTAGAAGAATTCGATCATCCATATTATTACTAAGAGTTATTTTGCAATAAGAAACCAATACTTCTAAATAAATTATTATCGAAGACGTATTGCTAACACAGTCTTCTACAAATGAAAAAAGCATTAGATTTATCCACATTTGTAACACCAAAATTAGAATCTAAACATTGAATTTAATATGTTTAAATTGTTTCATATCTATATATTAGATTTGAAAAGAGTTGTGAAAATATGAAAAAATAAAATATCAGAATAGGGGATACAGCACATCCAATAGTGATTTAATTTAAATATAAAAGGTTACTCTATCTGTCTATACATATCCCCGTAGCTTATATACTTAAGAAATTTTAAATATAAGAGTTTTAAAAAGAATTGTGATATTCGCTGAGGTAGATCCTAAAATTTCTGAAAAAATAAATCTAAATTTACGAATAAAAAAAATCATGAAGAAATGCTATAGATACTGAAGAAATATTAGAGTGAAGTATAGTCATATATATAACGATTCTGACTTTTTTCTGCTTGTGAGATTTTTTCAGCAACCTAAAATGTCCAAAGATAATCTTTTATTTACTGATCATTTCTCTGGAAAGAATTTATAATGAATAACTCATCACAAACATCTGTCTCATTCGCATATGTAATAAACTTGGAAGGAGGACGGGTCGAGATTGTATTTCTTCGGATGTTGTGCTTCTTTCTTTAAAACCATCATTATATTTAAACATAGAAACTTTCGTTGAAACTTGGTTTCTACACAATCCATAAACATTTCAAATTGTTTATCAGTTTATTTTTAAAGATAATAAAAAGTAGAATTTTTATCTTCGAGTGGAGATGTTTTTTTAGTATATATGAAATATATATATATATATATAATATGGCTTGACTTAAAGCATTTTTAACTTTGTAATGGGGACTATTCCTACTTCAGTCTAACCCCCCTTGTCTTCTCTCGGACCGGCTAGGTATGTGGGAGGAACTAATTGATCAGACGACATGATTCACTAAAATCGTTTGTCACAATATTCAACACCGACACAATAATAATCCAATTAAGATAGTTTTGATCAATAACTAGAGCGCGAAGGTGAGATCATTTAGCATGGGGATAATATTTACGGACATTCAACTAATTTCTACGATAACTTATACCAGCTCGTTTTTAACCCGGACGCTCACTAACAATTTACTCTCTAGCTTCTATTTAAATAATGAGCCCAATACCTGAACTCTTGTAATTCAAAAGTCCTATAGCTGAGGCCTTGAACACTAAAGGTTGGCTTGATCACCTCGCATCCGAGCGATCCTCACTTTGGTAATCTTCAATTCACACTTGGATAACCTTAGATTCTCACTTCACTAACTCCCAAAACTCGCGAATGCAGAATTTATATAATAAACTTAATTTGCATAACCACGTTTTCTTACCTTCGGTGAAAGTTGGTTGAAATAATTATTTCCCTTAAAGAATCCCTAAGGAGTTAGTAGAGCCGCGTATAGATCCGTCAAAAAATGTAATATGACCTTTTGGTAAGAATGCTGTTTGTTATAAGGAATGTTGCTGTTTTAAATCACAAAGAAATGACACGAACAACAAACACGAGTAGAAGCAATACAAAGGATAAAAGCGTTCCCTTCGCTCCTGAGATCTCCTCTATTTACAGAAAAATCAACTAGAAGCTAGCGTCTATAGGTCAACAGTAAGCTATTAAAATATTATGATTTCCGATAAAGTCTTTTCTGATTGGTCCACATACGCGGGGGATGCAAGATTGCATCATCCTGAATTGAGTAATTAGCAAGAGATTATGAGAGATAGATATTTTTGTAAATTCAACTCGTAACTTTTTCAATTCAAATTATTGAACATTTCATTAAAAGAATAATTTATGACATTAGCGTATTCAGAAATTTATCATTTTAAAGCTAGGTTAGTATATCAATTTTTTTTCTTATTTTATAGATTCCTTATTTTTGCTTACTTTTAATTTTTATTTATTTCTTTACTTCAAAAATATCCTACAATAATCCTACCAAAATATATTTAAATAACTATCCTCCCTTTCTTAATTGTTTTACAACAAATTATATGTTGATGTTCAAAATTCAGAAAATGTTCGCTAGAGGTTGATTACTTCCAGAAGTATTGGATAGATTTTAATGAAGTCAGCTGAATGCAAAGCATTATATAATACAAAAAAGTCGTGCGTACGGCTCATCAACGCAGAAGAAAAAGATGATGAAACAGAAAAAGGACTATTACAGAGAGTATGGTCCTCATTTTTTACAGTTAAACAGCTTTCATATCATGAATTCAGGCAGTTAATAAATCCCTCAGGTATTTGGTCGCATCTCTTCAGCAATTCAAGTGGAAATGTGTGGTTAATCTGAATCTGGACTCATCAGTGGATAGAACGGTCTCCTATTGATACCTGCACCAATGCTTACGTTTTCTACCCCCATGCAAAACGGGTTTTTCTTTGAACAAAAGTAAGTGGGGTTCAAACACTCAGATCTTTTTACAAATATACTTATTCCATGTAACATTTTGGAAGCAGTAACCGTTGAAACTAAGTTCCTTTTGAAAGTTCACCTGACAGATAAGAAGCTGCTGTACTGTTACGCCTCGCTGCAATAGACAAGAAATTATCTTCATTAGTCGTTGTGGCACTTGAATAACCTTAAACTAAACTAAACTCAGTGGCGCAACAGCCCATGAGGGCCAAGGCCTACTGTGCCCTTCTCAGTATGCCTGACAATTGGGCTCTGAGGTCATGAGCAGATGTCCCGATCAGGTGGTCAATCTGAAACGAAACTCCAAGAGTTTAGTCTCCAAGCAAGCTTGGTACTCATTTATCAATTTACTGAAGGGATGAAAAGCTGAGTTGACCTTGCCCAGCCAGAGTATAGAACCCCAGACCTGTGGTGTGGAAGCGCGACACGCTACCACTCGGCCACTGGGCCTCGAATAATCTTACCTTCGATTAACTTTGACCCTTAAATTTTCTCCATGAATTAACATAACATTAGACATTACTTTAATGTCTGGTAGCCAACACTTAAAACCTCAAGTCTCCCGAGTTCACCACACCATTCCTTTATCCAAACGTTGGCGATTACTCATATTAACTATTTGTTTTAAATTTCACTTAAAGTTCCCAAAAATGTCCATGAAAGTCATCAAGCTGTACGAACGAAAGAAGCACGGAAATTAGCACGTACACTTACAAAGTATTTTCCTCTAAATCCGCTGCCCACATATATATAAATGCTTACGACTCTTAAGACATGCTTCTTTGTTTGAAAATATTATTCTTACCTTTCGTGCAGTAGTTTTTGAGAAATTCAAATAAATATATTTTACCAAAGATTTTTTACTGCACTTTTCCAGTGAATGAAACTATACCACCTTTTTAAACATTTTTCAACAAAAGTCAAACTATGTTTCATTTTAGTTCAATATAATACAAAAATAAAAGAGCTTTATTTTACTTTACTCGAAGGCAAAAATAAGCAAATGTTTCATTTTTATCTTCTGACGTTTGCCTAGGGCTGCCATTTAAGTGTTTCTAAAAACATTCTTTTTAATAAACTCTTTGCTAATGTTATAGGCTTATAAAAATAAAAGTGCAACACTTTTAGTATATAAATCAAAGCTAACAAAAAAAGTTTCAAAGTAGTACATGATCCCCATTTCTAAAAAGGGAGACAAAAGCTAGATTTTTGACAGAGAAAGCTATAATAAGCTTCATTGATGTAACGACACGTTTCAGAAAACTTACACTTCCAAACAAATCCATAATCATAAGTACCTAATTCCCTACTTTGATCCCTTCCACTAGAGTCCGAAGGACAGAAAATCCCTCAATCTCTCCCTTTTAGGGCAAATTCTATTTTCAACTATCAGCTCAAAAACTAACACAGTAGCACAGAACGTAAAATGAAAAAAAAACATACTGAATTTATTGACATGACAGAGAAAAAATAATGCTGAAACAGCTATTTCTATTATTAAAAAAGAACCTATGGTTATTCTATATCAGTGATCTTCAAACTTCTTCGACTCACGGAACTCTTAATGCCATAAGGTGTCTGGGGAAATCCCATTCCACACACACACACTTAGAAGAATATCTCTTAAAATAATATTTAAAGTAGATCATCATGTTTTAGGTACTTTATGTAAAGGCAAAAAAGAGTATCGTATTTGTTATAAAAAGAATTAAAGTAATTTTAATATATAATTTGCTCAATAATATTACTTTGTGATTGAAGTGTCAACTGGGATATGTGCTTGCATTTTTTTTACAAAAAGTGTTGAAATCTTAAGTCTTTTGAAAGTATCTATAGAGCTGTATTTCATTCTCTGATTTTAATTTGTTTTTATATTTTATTTTGTAGCAACATTGAGAAATATTTTTCATTTAAATACATTGATATGAATAGCATTAAACTGTTTATAATTCTGTTTGAGAAATCCTGTGTATATTTTGCATGAATCTGCAACATAAAATTTAGGAGATGTTCTTGCTAAATATAGATTTTAACGTCAAATATTTTGATATGTTTATAAGTTGTTCCCTCTCCTTCAATATAGATGTTTTTTTTCACAAATAAAAAAGGTGTATTTTACTCTGGAAAACTATTTAGCTGGGCAAAACATTGTACTAACGAGTATAAAATTGTTTTGTTGGATGCGAGAAAGTAAATAATATAGAACATTCATAACCTAGTAAGTAGTACATGCGAGGAAAAAATGTTTTAATATTCTTTTATTATGTTATAATAAAAGTTTATAAAAAGTATTACAAAATGAAGTTATTATTCAAAAATAGAATTTTCAGTTTTGATGACACAGACTAGCTTTAGATTCTTGTGGTTATACAAACTTCATAGAGAACATGAATCCCTTTTGAATACACGATTTTCTTCTGTGACTTGTGGAACACCTGGGTGTGCCTCTTGAAACCTTAAGATTCCGTGGACCACTGTTCTATATGAAATAAAATTAACTACTTCCTGATCATCTGAAAATAATTCAAGCTTTTAAATGCGAGCTCTATCCATTCAATGATTTTTTTAAACTTAACGATACATGGTACGATTTACGCAAAAATTTTTAATTTAAGAATTTTTAAAATGTTGGTTGCCTTTCCTATGTGTGTATACTATGTAAAACAGATTTTGTGCTCAAAATTTCATAAAAAGCTAGCCGTTTAATTTTTTAAGGAACAAATATTTTTGAAGTGATTTTAAAATGCTTCTCCTCTTACAAAAATTTATGTACATGCATGAAATTTGATTTACAAGTACGTCAAACTATGTATAACAAAAGTTGGTATGGGTTTTGCGATAACATGATTGTTATTTGTACAATACTTCTTTTTATCACTGCTTATTGAAAACTCCTTAAAAATTATATGTTCTGGGTTCAATTATTTTTTCAAAAAAATAAGTATTGCTTTGATTCAAAAATGCATACCAACTTTTGTTACTTGCAATATTAGCAATAGGTAGAAAAAAATTCAAAGCATTAGGCACAATAGAAAAAAAAGCCTTAGCATTTTAATTAAAGACAAACTAGTTATTTTATCTGTATATGAGATAAGTAGGTTTAAAGTTGTGATTTGCCATAGGGATGTGAGTAAAAAACAAACTTAAAAGCTTTCATAATTCCATGTTTTTCAAGTTTAGAGCTTTTCAAATTTTGTCAGATGATAGAAAAGTATATAAAGAATAATTTAGGCTAAAAAAACTATATTGGATTTTTTTTGACCGATTTTTGTCAATTGAATCGTACTGTGGTCTCCTTAAAAATGGCAATTTTATTTCATCGTTTAGTAAAATATATAGGGTAATAAGACAGAATTTCTTAATAGGAACAAAATAGGATATTTTTTCCATGACAAAAACTGGCTAAATAATTTAAAATTTCCATTCAAGTCCTGGTGCCACTGAAGACCCACCGTGTAGAAGAGCTGATGCATACTAAATTTGTCAAGACTCACAGTTCTCATATTGGCGTGATGTGAAAGTTTGGAGAATGGCGTGCAGCTCAGGTGTCGTTCTCATCACTTGATCGAAGTAAGTTCAGAATTACGAGATCCGTGTCCAATAGTCCTCGTGTTGTTTCTGAGTGTAACGTTAATAAAAGTGAAATCAGCATTTATTTCATTTTCTTAATTCTGCATGCTTCCAGTAATTTCAAAAGGCTTAAAACTAAGAATAATTCTTTAAAAAAATTCTATTTGTGTGTGTAAACTATGGGGTATTAGCTATATTTAACAAATAAATATAGCTAAGCAATGGAAATGAATTTCAAATAAAATTTAAAAAATACGAAAAAGGAGTTAAATTGTCGTTTACCTTTTGTTACAGAATTAATTTTACTTATTAAGATTGAAATAATTGTTAAAATATATTAAATGCGTGCCAAATAGCCTACAAAGGAAGTGAACTTAAAGAGTTTGATCATCCATTGAATACGTATATTTAGGAACTGTGTGTGTGCTTGTATGAAAAATAAATTAAAACACGAAATGTAGGGGGTAAACATAGAAGATTTAATTATTATAAGTTACATATGTTTGTGAGTAAGGTTTAGTTTTCACCTACGTATTTATTGGTATGAGGATTGAAAATTATTTGCAATAATAATACATATGAAATAAACTTTCGTTTATCAGGTAAAAAGAAGATTTGAAGAAGAATTGTAAAAATTGATGATACAAATTGTATGTAATAAAGAGAACCACTTCAAAGTATTCTGTAAGAAAATATTTTAACTATTCACCTTCGAGAAATTTTCAATTATACAGATATCAGATATTTAAATGGAAAAAAACGTATTCATAAAAAACTATCTAGAATCAGATAATAACATATAATGTAGCTCACACATTTAAAGTTAAATTATATTCAAATAATACATTCAAAAATATATAATGAATGAATATATTTATGATTTAAATAAATTTTTAAATTTATTGAAATTAAAAAATATATAACAAAGAGCATATTCACTAGAGTAAGAGGATATAATAACATAAAAACAATTGAAATACTCCGGAAAATTAATTTCACGAATTCTGTTGATAATCGGCTAATAACATTAAAAGCTATCCTACAAAAGAAAAGACAATGTTTAAGCAAATGATTTATAGAGCTTTTGTCTTTTTGAAACTGCAATAAATTTATTCAAGTGTATTTCAAAAATAAATGCAGTTAACTTTTAATTTTGTGTGAATGAAAACAGTAATACTATAGTACACTAATAATTACCAGTTCAAGCAATATAAATGATTTTTGAGTTCAGTGTTGAAAATCTGTTTAGTAATTGCATTTGTCAATTTCAGTTTTTAACTTTAATTTTTTTTACCATAAGATCATGTGTATGTGTGTATTCTTTCTTACAATATATTTTCTCTGTTTTTTTGTCTTACAATTTACTATATTATAATCAATTAGATTTTTAAATTTTAGGTAAATTTTTTCCTATTCTTAATTTTATAAATTTTTCTGTATCCGAAGCCAAATTTAAAAAATAATATATTTTCTCTTCTTTAATTTCCTCTTTATCTACATTCTTTTCTCTCTTTCTTTTTTTCTCTCTCTCTCTCCTCTCTCTCTCTCTCTTCTCTCTCTCTTGCTCTTTCTATCTTACTCTTTCTCTCTCTCTTACTCTTTCTCACTCTCTTACTCTTTCTTTCTCTCTCTCTTTCTCTTTCTCTCTTGATTTCTCTGCATATCTTGTTTTTTTCGTTATCTCGCTTACTTACAGTATGATAGATATTAATAACTTTTCTTTTACAACACCAAATAATGGTAATGTGAAACCTATTAACTGATTTCTTTTAATTGTGAAAAATTATTCCCTTGTAATATCTTCAATATCTCGTTGTTGTTTTTTTCCTATTAATCACAGATTGTTTTTCTATGTATCATAAAATGCTGTAAATAATATAAGTAATATAATCTTGTTATTTTTGTATTAATTTTGATACTTTTCAAATTTTGTATAAAATGTGAATATAAACATAAATATGTTACACTTTTGCAGTGAAACTAAATGGCACTTAATGGCTTGATTCTTGGAACGAGACCCAGCATGCATGGAAATGCATAATACTATTATGTGTTCTATCATTTCTTTCAAAACAAGTGCACTTTCTGCCTTTATATTTCTCTATTTAACCTTAGATCAAAAAATCTTATAACATGTTTGTGTGTTTGTATATTAAGCTTTGTATACTACTCAGCTAATTAAAAAAAAGTATAATATATGTATAAATAACAAACATTTACCTTCCTTAAAACAAATATATTGTTTAAAGCTGCAAAAATATAGTTAGTGGCATAATTGCTTAGAATATTTTTATTTGCTATCCTACAAAAAGTATGGAAGTGAAATTTTCAGTAACAATCTACCCCTAAGATTCCTCCCAACATGAACTAACATCATACTCAACCGCCTTTAAAAAATTCATTTATATGTGGCTTTTTAAAGAAATAATTTAAAAGAGCCTTTCACTTTAACAAATAAATTAATACTTTATATTTCACTAAAGTACTACAAATTCGTTAACAATCTGTAGAGTCAAAAGCAAGTAATGTCACAAAACACAGAAATTGAAAGATTAAATAAAATATAAAATAATCAGCTGCAAAGCATCTTTAGAAATATTTCCTCAAGCAGTGTAGTGATGCTTCTAAAACCTGAAAAAGCACAAACTTTTCTAATATAAATTAATGGCAATTAGAGAACTTTCATCTGAATGAGACAGATTTTGCTTAAAATTAAAATAAAATGGCATCGGCCATTATAATAAAAGAAAAGTGTTCACTTATCAATTAGCTCTCCTTTAGATGAGAGGTTCCTTTCGATCGAAATTTTCCTTCGGAAAGCAATATAATATTGACTCATGTCTCCACTTCACATAGAAAAATGGTCGAGATATCTCTCTATTTACCAGAGGCTCTTAGTTCCTGAAGTGTTTTATCAGACAAGATCTTCTGTTATTCTATGCTGCCATCTTCCTCTCCGAGGAAGGCCTTCTCAAAAAAGTTTGATAGAAGGTTTATTCGGGTGTTTACTGAAAAAAATAAACATGTCTAAGTAAAGTTTTAAGTCAATAATTTAGCTTCAGATACTTATTTCTCTTTTAGGCTAAGAAAATAAGACTATTATATCGAGATTTCAAAATGCGTAGTGTTTATTCTTGAGACACTGTATTTTTATTTATTAATGAAAATGCTAATTATTTCAATCTATAATTTTTTGGGAAGCTAAATGAATAGTTTAACTCATACAAACTAAATATCCTCCATTAAATTCCTTCACAGTAAACTTTCAAATCGGTAAAAATCGATCACATTTTCGATTTTTAACCTTTAACATATTAGCGATGCTCGCAATCTCTGCTACTGAATGCACAAAGATTTTATCAATTCCGATCACTTTTATGGAAGTTATGCTCTTTTCAATTCGAACAGTTGTCTGACTACGCCTCTATGTTTGCATTTTTTATACAAAAAACGTGGTAAAAAAAGTTTGTTTTTCATGTTTGTGAAAATTATAGAGAATTACCATTTTTTTAAATTTATTTATTTGGATGTATTTAGTTCGAAACTATAGTATTCTTACAATGGTAAGTTATTCATAAATAAAAGTAGTCATACTGTGATCTCTCAAGCAGACATATTTTATTATTTATATTATCTTACATTCAGATTTGATGTATATAAAGTACTAGAGTTTGTATGACTTCAAATTGCATTTTCCGAGACATATTTCAGATGATATTGCATCAAAATATCAATCCTTCTTTTCCTACTGAAAATTCGTTTCTTATTCAAAATTAGGTGCATTTATTACAACAAAATTAAGAAAATCAGTTAATAACTTGCAAATAATATGGTATCCCTTCACTATAGCAATTATGGATTTATCAAATATGTGGATAAAGACTTATAATTATCAAAAAAAAAAACTTCATGTAAGAGAATTCTAAATTTTATCGCTTCAATGAGCTCAAAATGCTCCCTGCAAGATGCATTTTTTCAAAATGCAGTGAAAATTTACACAAATATTCTCTATAGATGAATAAATATATGCTAGTGAATGTTTTTTTTATTTAAGGGTAAGAAAAATATAGTAAAAGAGATATAAACATTTAAGTTAATTTTTAAGGGGAAAAAACAAAGATTTCAACAAAAATAAGTTTAAGTTCTTTTAAAAGAATAAATAGGAAAAAAATCTCACTAAGTTTTAATTTTACATATAAAATTAACATATAAAATTAACATTATAATAGAATACTTGGCAGTGTAAACTGAATTTGGTTGCGCATGGAGGATTGCGAAATGTATTAATTATTCGGTGCAGTTAAAATTCAAAATTTGAATATCTCAGAAACTAGTAAAGATATTCTCATTAAATTTTGTACATCGATATCTGTTAACACATTATACATTTCCTGCAAATTAGAAAAAAAATTTCATTGGTAATTAAAAAAATTAATTTTGAAAGTCCATTGTACCCGTAGTAGACTTTACCTTATTATAAATATATATATATATTTATAATAGAAATGTTTCAATGAACTTTATCCGCTAAAATGCATTTACTGTAAATTTTATCAACCAAAATGAAGGGAGATAAGCCTAACCAGTCTTTCCCCTTTCATAATTAACTATTAATTATAGATGTCCATAATAAAAATGTATAGTCTGAGCCGTTTTAACAATAAATTCATTTTCTTAAGTTATAGCTGTTCCAAAACAAAAGCAGCTAAAAGTGTTTTCCAAAGTTAGGAGACAGCGAAACGAAAAAATGTTGTCATATAAAGTTCACGGTTGACTGAATTTAAATTACTCGGCTCATTAACTGACTCAAGCTTTTCAATAAATGAACATACATTAAACGTTTTTTTTTTTATTTTTGTTTTTTTATTCCTCTTTCCCCTTCAAAATCTTTTCTTTTAAATATAGGAAAAACAACTTAATTGTGTTTCTTTCTTTCTTTTTATGTATATTTAATATCTTGTAAAACACATTTTAAAATCTAAAAAAAAATATTTCTTTACTTTATTGTTTTTGGGTTTTAGAATAAATAAGGAAAATATTTGATTTTACAACGATATTTTTGAAGAAGGTTTCTACTTTAATGTAAGAAGGGTACAAAAAAATTTTCATTGTATTTAATAAATTACAATATTACTAAAATTATAATTAAAAATTACAAGGGAAATTTATGAAAAATCTGGTAAATATATGGACATTAAAACTATTTCCATACTTTTTTTAATGAAATACGTTTCTTCATATATTTCATTTAAAACTAATCTGTAAGAAAGGACTATACATGTTTGAGATGAACAATTTTAATAATAAATATGCCTGTTAAAGTAGAAAAGTATCAGCTACAGCCTGGAGTTCAGTTAGTCTTTCCAACGGTGTTGAATATTATTAAATATGGTATGAGCAGTGCCCGATTACTCATTAGGTGGAGTTGGCAATTGCCTATGAGTCCCGTGCTTTTTAGGGGCCCCTCAAGAGCGTGTTCTGTTTGTTTTTTTAGTGCTCCAAAAGCATCCGGGGGAAGTCTGTGATGTCAAGATCGAGTCTGCGACGAAACATCGTCTTGAATTAAATTTACACCTACTGGTGGATAGTTGCTCCACAGACTTCGTCCAGACTCCGGATTTTCGTTTGCATACACACATAACATTTTGGCAGATTATTTAGCTTTTCTTTTCCTGTGATTGGCTTATAATCAAGGTTTAATTTTGATTACGTTATTTTATTAGTTTATATCTCATACGAATCAATTGATAGTAGTGCTTAGCAGTGCCGATTTAAGCTCATTTCGAGCCCTGGGCTCAGAAGATCTACAGGCCCCCTTGGCACTGGAGGATCGAAATTTATAACCAGATAATCTGGTTAAGTCCAGCTTATCCGGGCCCCTGGGTGTCCTACCCAAGGCCCAATGTATAAACCGGAACTAGTTATTAAATATATGAGAATATCTGATGATGAAGTGGCAGAAAAATATCTAACATTCATTCCCATAAAAAGTCACACTGGAGAAGCGCTTGCCGGCACCATTTTGACTTTCCTAACAAAATGCAGCATTGATATAAAAAAACTTAAGAGGGCAATCTTATGACATTGCAACAAATATGCCGGGATACTACAATGGTCCTCAAGCGAATATTTTAAAGATAAACCAGCTTGCACACTACATTCCGTGAGCAGCATCCTCACTAAATTTAGTTGAGGTATGTGCGGCAGAAAGTTGTGTTGGAGTAGTTTCGTTCTTTGGGCTTCTATAAGCAATGTATAACTTTTTCTCAGTACCGACACATTATTGGGTGATTATGTTGCTATATGTCGAGGACAGCAAAGACTCTGAACTAGTTGTAAAAAGAGTAAATGAGACAAGATGGTGTGTGAGAGCTGGTGCTACTATGGCTTTATCCAAAAGTTTTAGTAGCTTCCAGAGAGTTTGGCTGGTCATTGTTGAAGATGTGACTCAAAAGCTACAAATAATTCATGAAGCTAAATTCACTCTAAAAGATTTGTAGAAGAAAGAAAATATTGTTACGTTTATTGGGGCTCGATGATTTTATGCAAATCAGTCACAAAGAACAAGACAGTTCTTTAAGAGAGATAAGAATTTATTGTCGCAAAAACAATCCTTAAAATACAGGATGCAGCAACAATATTCATAGAATAAATTTTAGACGGTCTTCACACACTTAACAGCACTCAGACACAATTATCAGTGTCTAAAATACACGTATGTAAAACATTATTCACAAGCATTGCTCGTCCTATTCAACAGCCGAGCTGATCGGTGATCACGGTCAAGGCAAGTCTACTAATCGCTAGTCAAAACCAGACTGACTCAGTTTGGCGAATGTCTCTCCATTTATAGGCCCGGCTGATCCTTCGAGAAAAATCCGGTTGCGTCATAGTTGTGCCGTTAACATTTGATCAGCCGTACATGTAATGCATATCTGCTTTTTCGGCGTACGTAAAGTCTCCCATCGTAGAAGTGGTCAAGGTATCGGATCGTAGGTGGCATGTCATGAGTTCGAGCCCATTACCACTGAAGACCCACCGTGTAGGGGAATGATGCACGTTAAATATGTCGAGAGCTCAAACGTCCTCCCGTTGGTGTGGTGTAGTAGTTAGGAGAGGGGGTACCAGCTCAGGTGTCGTTTTCGTCACTTGACCATGGTTCAAAATTACGAGGTCCGTCACCAAAAGCCCTCATGTAGCTGAAAAGTGTGACGTTAATATTCACTCACTCCCTCACTCATCGTAGACGTCAGAATGGCGCTTTCCCTTACTAAGATGCATCATGTTGAACGGTGGCTAGACATCTACTGCCCCCTACCGGCAATGCAACCAATCGATAACTCAATTTCTCTTTTCTTTTATTTCTCCTGTTTACGCATCACCGCGTCACATGAGCCCATTCATTCCTATACAATAAATGATTATTACAATGTCCTTTATCTACCCTTAAAGTTTGTACCATGAATTCGGGACGACCCTGCATAAAGGAGATTTTATCAGAGTATAAGAAAATTCTACCTCCATCACAATTTTTTTAGATAAGTTTTCGATTATAGCTTATATTCTATCAAACCTCTTTTTAACTTTTATGTTGGAGAAATACTTTTATACATCCATATATGCATTTATCTCAAAAGGAGAGAATATACACAATCCTTTTAAAATTCTCCTTCCTCTATTACCAGCACAAACAAATGGTTTGGGAGCGTAAGGACTCTCTCTAAGCAAATATTTTTTAACTCACTGACCAAACATGTCCTCCTCACCACTCTGGACCTTGGTTCAAAATTACAAGATTCGTCTCCATTAAAGCGTCGCTACACTTTGAAGCTACACGAGATTCGCCATGTAGCTTCAAAGTGCGACGCTAATAAACAATTTATCATTTAATTGTGGAGTTGATAAATTTTAACCGCACATAATTTGACGCAAAAATTAGAAATACGTGTTAAAATTAAATAAAGACTCCGGAAATGTATTTCTTAAGTATAATTGCAAACACAGCGAAATTGTATGCATCGGATTGAGGAAAGCACTTTAAATATTTTTCGCTGGAATTATAATTAGCTCTAAACGAAATGCTGCTTACATACTCATTGAGTATAGATAAATAAATATATATTATTATTCATTATTTTTATAATTTTTATTCATGTTTGCTGTATTATTTTAACCCGATATATACCTTCACAGCAGTTATTATTCTCCACAATTTTAACTTTATTTTGTAGGAATAATTATATATATATATATATATTTACATTGATATTTGACTATTTACAACAGGTTCGATGCCATGTATTTTTGTACACATTACATTTCATTGCGTGTGTACGAATTTTCTCTGCAGATTTCGGGTTAACCATTAGTTACCGCACCAAAGGGAGACCATTTTCTAGCTCTTTTGGACCGAATGAGAAGAAACACTACTACGCCTCATCTTTTTGAGGATTTTTTTGTTCAGCCAGGAACAAGAATCTCCTCTACTACTGTACGCCTACCTTCACAATGAAGGTTCCTATGCGAGACGACCAGTTATGAGTGCCCCCTACCCCCTGATCCATCGACAGAGATGCTCCTCTAGAACATATTTCCTAGATCAGACACTAATGTACTTCTATGCTCATAACAGATGATTTCAGGTTCACGTTGAAGAGCGATTCAGGGCGTTGGCTGATCTGGAGAGAACAATGCACCAGATACAACCAATCCAACATTGTAGAAAAACACAGTTACAGAAGAGGTGGAGTTATTGCTTGGGCAATGATTTTTCTCTTGGTGATCACGCTAGCATGAATGTATTCCATGGAGGAACCCTAACTGGTGGGACGAGATTCTTGTTTGGTATGTCTGCCAATTTAATGCTGCTGTGGTAATGAATTCAGTCTGATGGAGGATAATGCGTGAGTCAATCGAGATGTGTTTGTTGAAGACTTTCTTGAGGATCACGGTTTGGGGTAAATAGATCAAGCTCCAGACCTGAATCCATTAGAATATATTTAGAACCACCTTGGTAGACACGTTGCTACTTTAAGTTCACCTTCAAGGTCGTTACATCAGCTGGAACAAGGGTTACTCGAAGTCAGAGCCTCGCTTCTCATTTAAGTGTCCGACAACTTAATTTGTAGCATGGTAAGTCGATGTCGAAAGTTCACAGCAATTAAGGGTTGGTACATTCCATACTGGAACTCATTTTTGTAATTTTTTTACATAAAAACTGCAATGTACTGATTTCTCCATTCGTGCATTTTTCTGTCAAGAGAAAGCATTTTTTTAAACTTATATTAAACTAGTGGAAATTTCTATATCCAATTCAATCAAACACTGTTTAGTGCACACTTTTTCAAATTTTTCGTTTCTATGTTAATTCATTTTCAAATTAGACACAAAAAATAAACAGGTTGTAGTTTAACTTTTGAAGGGCCTTGTATTGTTCTAGCTGTCTTTCAACTCAAAAATTTTCTGGGTGGTTAGTCACAAGAAGATATTTCACAGTGAAAATCGGTTTATCTACTTCGAGCTAAGCAATTATGATTAAAAAGTTAGCAATCTCTTTTTTTTTTATTTATATATTTTTCTTCAACATATAGAACATTCAATTCAAAAACATTTCTTAGTTCTGATAAACTACTAACAGATGAGAAATGAGAAAAGTATTAAATCTCTCATGATATTTTTCACGTAATATATAAACAATACTTGTTTATTTTTGAAAACATCGCTTAGCAACGCAGAATTAGTAAAAAGTAACCAAAATAAATTATGTATGAAAATAACTTCATTTACATAAGACTGCGACTTAATTCCTAAAGCAAGTACTCTATATTCCTCCAGAAATTTTTATAATTCAGAAACTAACAAATAAGGATTTACTTTAACTACTCAAATAAAAGAGAGTATCGAATGGAAATAATAGTTTTTAATTGGCATTTGAAAATTATCTAAGTAGCGACTCATGTTTATAGGAGTTAAAACACTGACTGAATCACAGAAGGAAAACTTAAATAATCATTGGGTTTTAAAATAGAAAAAGTAAACTAAATGGTATAATTGGGCGCAAGCTTAAATTATATAAAACAGGGCTGTCTTAATAGAAAAATATTCATGAATAGTTTATTTAAGGCTTATGATAAAATCATCACACAAAATTTTAGTATAATGTGCCACAGAATTTTTAAAAACCTGCACATTCTCAACAAATAGAAAAAACACTAATTAAACTTTATTTTTATGTAATTTCTTTTACTGTTAACATAACCTTAACAATAAAATATTTTTTGTAAGACATATAGGACGAAATAGAACCAGGAGTTTCTATTAGTAAAGTTTTAGAATGTCTTACAGAAAACTTAAGAGAGAAGAAAAACATAAACTTTAATTTTCTTTGCCTACTCTTGTCAATTCACGGGCCTTCTTCCTTTTCTTATCGAGTTCAATTCTTTTTTTTTCTCCGAATGTCTCTTGTGGAGCAGCTGTGGCATACTTCTGGCATCAAATTTCAATCTCTTAGATTCAACCTGGAACAGCTTCCGCTTCAAATTTAAATCGATTAGATTGAGAAAAAGTGTTTAGAGTGCTATCTTCGATCGCCAGCTGATGCTTCTTCACACGACGCTTGCTGAACTCTAAAGATAATTTGTTTGATCGTCATTTTTTTTTTCCAACAAGTCTTGCCAATATGACCAACCAACAAAGATAGATTTCCTTGCTGTTTTTTCAGGGGGGAAATTGAATAACTAACAGGGATTTTTAAAATACAACAGCTTTCATTGAAAGAAATTTTCGAAGAAATTTTCTGACAAGGTTTAAGAAAGGAACTGTTTAAGAAGAAAAATATATTATTATTCTCCATATAATTATTACTCTAGCGTGATACTGCAGATCTCTCAAAATATACTAACTTTTTTAATTCCTCAAAAATAAACCTATTTTGTTATATATAACTATCCATCATTTTTACTAAAATTCAAACTTATATTAAAGTATATTATAATATATTCTGATTTTCATACAAATAATTTTTTGCTGTTGTGTTTTACGTATTAAAAGACAAATGTAATTCCTTAGCGATTTCCTTAATTTAAAATTCTGATACCTTTTACGTAAGTAGATTTAGTTATTATTAAACAATTATACATGCTTGTAATGCCTTATTTTGTTAAGGTATCCGACTATCCTAAAATTGTGAATTTTGTAAAAATTTGACAAATTTTTTATGATTTTATTTTATAGACCATCTTATTAGCTTTATAAAAATACCAAGTTTATTATTTTTCGTTCACTAGAACAAAAACTACAAGTGTTTTGGTAAAAGCAGATGCCATTACTTTAAGCAAGATATGCTATACTTTAAAACGCGTTTTACTCGAAATGTGTTTTTCTGAAAATACTCAAACGGGGCCTGCGATTGCTAAAAAAGTTTTGAAAATGATTATCTGTGAAATTTTTTGTGTATGTTCTGTGTAATCGTAGAACTGTTTTAACCTTCAAATTTATCAATCACTGTTTTATTACAAAATTTACAGCCCCTTATGTGAATACAATCACTGTTTTTTTTAAGCAATTTCATATAATCACAAAGATAAAGTACTCTAGTTTTTGTAAAAATTAAAATATCTCTTATCCTGAAGGTCAATTCAAAAATGAATAACAAAGCAACACATCAGAATTGAAAAATTGAAAATCTGTTCATAAACTTTTGGTACAGAATAAGCCACGTTTATGTTATTTTTTGTCAATTTTTACCCATTTTTTTCCATTTTAGTAATAATAATTTCTTTTTATATTCTTAATTTTAGCATATTTTTCTTAAAATATACTAAAAAAATCTAAAATCAACAAAAAAATCCCCATATCTCCATTTTTAAAAAAAAAAGTTGTCGCAAGTAGTCGGAACCTTAACATAAATCTAATATAATCTTAATCAAAGTAAACACGGTGTTATTATTCGTAATAACACATGTTCAAAAATTTAGAAATACTTAAACCAAAAACATAAAGCATTAAATCGTGAAATCGCTATGAAGAGTAACATGTACCTCACTTCTTCCCAACATAATAACTAACATATATTGACAGTAAAAAAATCAAAACATATCAACAGAACAAAATTATAATTCTTGATCTGTTTTTGAATTTGATATATTGTTATCACTGATACTGTAATATATCCTTTAACAAAATTAAGTTGTTATTTAAAATAATTATGTGGTATGAATATTAATGAGAGCATATGTATTAATGTAAATTCAGCTCGGAATTTCATGTATATTATACTTAATATATAGTTTTTCTTGCACTAAAAGTTGTAGTATGATATTTTAATATTCTTAATTTTTTTTCTAGGACAAAAGAATCAAGTCCAATACGGAGCTTATCGTTGATACAGGAGCATCAGATTGTCGATACCAGCGAATTGTAAGAGCTTTAAGTGAACCGGAACTGTTCTTATATGTGGAATTTCGTTTTAATTTTTAAAACTTCCAATGAAAATTTATAAAAAAAAAGGTCATAATTTTAAGAGCTCAATCGGAATATAAACTGACATCTTTATGCTTTCTTATTGATTTTTGAAGCAAGGAAAAAAATTTATTGGTGCAGGTATTATAAAAAATTAACCTTTATCGAATTAAGCTAACATTTGAGACAACAGTTAAATTAGTATATATAAATATTGAACAAAACAATAAAAATTATACTAAAATTATTATTCAAATTAATCTTTTAAAATTTTCTTTCATAAAAGCTATCTCTGAATGCTTATATAAATTTATTATATTATTTTTCAGCCAAAAAGGCAAGTATTAAACAAAATTAGTTTCTGTATTCAATATATAATTGCAGTACTTTCAACAAATGCAAAAAGATCTTTGTTAAAGAAATTATTAAATTTTTCAAATTCAAAGAAAAATATTCCGAATTACTAATTTCAAAATAGCTGCATGATAATAGATAATTCATCACTTTCAAATCCCCCAGAGTAATTAAAAATTTTTGTACAAACTTTAGTGGGAAGTAGGAAATTTAAGGTTAAGTCATTTTATCATTAATCAATACATATTTTTCTATATTTTCTTTTGAAACTAAAGAAAATAAAAAATTTGCTTAAGCAATGTTAAATTTGCAAAGAAAACTTGGGCTGCATATCATAAACTTTTCAATTGCAATAGAATTTTTCGAACAAACGTAATCAAAAAAGTAATATAAAAATGTAAAGACAATTCCACTTAGGTAAACAAAGAAAAATTTATTTTAGTTAATTAAATTTAAGTAATTAATTAATATTTGTAAAAACTGTATTAACATCAAGTGTCATCCATTATAAGTTTAAAAAAATATATTTGAACTTGATGAATAAAAAAATCGTATTTGAAGCCAAAATCCTATATATATATATATATATAGGGAGAGTGTGAACTAATAGTAGGAATTGAAAAAGATATTAATAACATCGATGTAAGTTCACAGTGCCAAAAGGAGTCCATATAAATTCTATTGCTGATCTTGTGTAGCACATTACTTATCAGAAAAATTATGCCAAACTAAGAGTACAAACTTTAATTTTGTATCAAGGTAGATATTAATCTATGTAAGAACTCTGTTTTTAGCATCAAATTTTTAAATAATTTGTTATCCAATCCTGTTTCTTTTTTATGCAGGGTGGTTCCAAATCCATGGTACAAACTTTAAAGATAGATACAGGACATTGTAATAATCATTTATTATATAGGAATGTATGGTCGAAAATGACGCGGTGAGGTACAAACACAAAAAATAAGAGATGAAAGGAAAGATAAAGTGTTTATTGAAAGCGTAGTTGACAAGTGTGATATTTACATTAATTTTTCATAAATGATCAACACATGAGCTATGAAGTCTAGCTGCAGCCTATGTTGCTGTACCACCTACTGGCAGCCGGAGAAGATAGTCTGTCGAAATCAAAGCTTGTACTCGCTGAAAATTGAAGAGGTGCCAGCAATTTTCATTTAACACTCTACAAATGGTCTGAAGATATTTAAGTGATGAGAAATAGTTCTTGTAACTTGACTCGGGTTTAACAGCCACAACATTCAAGATTCTTTCTTCCTGGGTTGAAATACGTGCAGCTCTTTGTCGACCAGAACCATGTCTGATGACGGGGAACGAATTTGTTTCACGAAATTGACGATGTAATAGCTAAAAATTTCTGTGATCCGGCATTCGTCGATCAGGAAACTGAGCGTGATATATTCATAGTGCAGATGTGTCGTTACCATTTGCCCGGCCGTACATGTAATGCATATCTGCATTTTCGGCATACGTAAAGTCTCCCATCGTAGACGTCAGCATAATTGCGAATGGAGCTTTCTCCAACTGAGATGCCTTGTATTGAACGACGGCTAGACATCTACTGCCCCTACCGGCAACGCAACCAACCGATTATTCTTTTCTAAACGATAACCGATTTCTCTTGTTATTTTATTTTCCCTGTTTGCGCCTCACCGCGTCACTTGCGCCCATACATTCCAATACATTAAATGATAGTTACAATGTCCTGTATCTACCTTTAAAGTTTGTACCATTAATTCCGCCCCCCCCCTGTATATAAACTAATATGTCTTCCCTCATGCATGTTTCTGTTGAACATTCAAATTTCACTCATGTGTTGGCTCACGTTTTATTAACGACTGATATTTTGAAACTCTACCTTTTGTTTCAGTCGATAATCTTCAAACAATGTATGTGTGTGCGCTCCAACACCATTCGAATGCTAAAAACATGCACAATTTTTTTATCCTCTCACTAAATAGTATTCAGATTTATGAACAAAACTTTGCTGCTATAAATATTGGTATCAAAGGGTTCTTACATTTATCAATTTTTTTTTTAAAAAAAAATGTTTTTATATATTCTATAATAACCCATTCAAGTTTGTACAAGATTTTTAATCAAGTACTATGCTCTATATTGTTCACACTTAGGAAAAAGAACACACAATTATTAATATACTAAAAGTGTATTTATCAGTAGATTTAGTTTTCACAACAGGAAATTTATTTTAACATGTTAAATGATTTATTGAGTGGTAGAATTTTTTTCATTCTTATGTGCTATTAACACAAAATCACAATTTAACAATGTGTATTATTAATGATAAGAATAACGCAATAAAGCCAACTATTATAGTGAGTAATAAGTAAATAAAGTAAATAATATAGTGAGACATGTAAATGGAAATATATACAATTCAACATGACGCTGATACAACAAAATGATAGAATTAATGCAGCATCTGAAAAATAATGTAAATTATGTAACATATTCCTCATAAAACATTAATGTACGCTTAAAGCAATATATGTTATATTAATAATGCAACATAAGATTTATATACAGAAATAAGTTACACAAAGAAAACAATGTAACATTAAATTATGCAATGTATATTCATTGATGCTATATAATATAAGTAATGCAATATTATATAGGGAAAACAATATTGTGAAAGTACTGCAATATGTTATAAATAAAGCAGTATAATATAATTGTTGAATCATATGCACCCGAAGAAATATTTTACAAAAAGCAATACGATACTAATGATATATTATAGCATTAATCAAGCAATGCAATAAGTAAAGCGATACAAATTAATGATATAAATTAAGCAAAATTATTAAATGAACTAATATTCTATTTATTCGTTTAACAAGATCATAAAACTAAATTATATGAACAAATTTATAGATTCTATCTACATGTAGATAATCAAGTAATGAAGAAATCACTTTTCGTTATTACATTCAAAATAATAAGGAACGAGAAAAATTCATCGCTCAGAAATAAAAAATGCAAAGAATAGTATTTATTTAAATAAGATCAATAAAATAGGTGAAATAAAATTTAAAAAATGAACGAACAAATCATGCAGAAATAACAAAGAATTTTTTATAAGTTTATTGTAGCATAGAATATATAATGTACAGGTTGTCAAACATATCTGAAGTTTCCTTGTTGGAATCTTTATTTTAAATTCTAACAGCGGAAAACTTATAGCTTACCATCAGATCTATAAAAAACAAAATTCCGATGCTTCCTAATGGTAAGAAACAACATATTAAGAATATTACTGAAACATTTGTAAAAAGTTCATAGAAGTAATTGCACAAATTCAAATAAGTTAAGAAACTAAGCATAAACTTAGTTCAGAAAAAAACATTAAGGTACGTTTTTTCCCCCTACCTTTACTAGTTTCAAATGGTCAAAAATTAGTCCTAAATTTTTGTATTAAAAAGGAACAACAGCATTACTACGATGGAAACAGAAAATTATGCATTGTTCTGAGATTTGGGTTACTAAAAAAGTTATAAAATATTCGAGAATTTTCACAAATTCCTTTATTTTTGGAAAAAATTAAAAAAGCGTCTGTTTCGTCTTACCTCCAAGCATCTTAATTATGAACTATTTTATACTAATGATTGTGCAAATCATATTTCAAACATATTTAAAAAACTATTCTATTATAAAGATCCCTTGAAAGTTCCTCACAAAACTATAATAGTTAAATAAATTCATGAAGAATTTATAAATTATATTTTTTAACAAAAACTGCTAAATAAAGAAATTTGCTTCATCCCAAAAAGCAAGAATAAACTTTATAATCAATTAAAATTTTAAAAAATGCATCTAGAATTGCTACCACACAATTAATGAAGGGATTAGTGTTTTATATACAACTCTGTCGTACTCAAAAATTTAGCTGAGCGCTCTCTTAACACCTTATAATACTAAAAAAAAAAATAATCCTTAGAAAACTGTAAGAAAGATATATTTCACACTGAATGGCATTTATCATTTTGAATTTATCACCTACCATTTTACTTAAAATATAAATGCCACTATCTATTGAAATTTGCTAAGAATATATTAAAAAAGAATTCTTATTATTTTTAAAAGCTTCAAACAGAATATCCTGAAAGTTGCATGCAAGACCTTTACGTATTAAAAACAATTTTGCGACTTTCAGACTATCTCAGAACAAATATTTGCTAAGTAAAAGTTTTCAACTTAAATATCGAAAGACAAAGTCTCATGGCGAAAGCAGAGTATTTTACAGAAATATTAAACTTTTCTTAAAGAATAAAATACCTGACCGTCTTTCTCCGCGGGCTAAGACTTTAAAAAAAAACCTACTCTTGTCTTAAAAATCAGGTTTATATGATATCGAGTAAGCAATAGGAAAATGTATGCTTTTTTCTCATCTCGGTAAGCTAGTTAAAGTAATCTAGCAATATTGATACTTTAAAATTAATTCTCTTTTATTAATTATACCCCATTTGCTCTAATGTTCCAATTATTTCACTTCATATGCCAAATGTGGACAAACTTTAGATAACTTTTTTTTTTATAAATTATCTGTAAGACCTTGAATACCTTATATTTTAAATTTCTGTGGTTACCAGCATTTTAATTAAATTCATTAGCTTCTTCGAATAAGGAAACTTCATTTCCACTTTCACAACCTGTACTTTCTTTCATATTATATTAAAACACTTAGTTAAAATATTGACTTTTCAAATATCTGTTAGTACTAGATGTTTACACTTCACAACTTCAATGTTAGTGTTATCTGCACATTTTAATTAAGAAAGATTTTGTATTTATACTAGAAAATTCATCCTATTAGAGGATTCTTTCCAAGGTCGAAGTATTTAGAGTGTCGTATTATATACTAGAAAATATACCTTAATACAAATAAATACTTTTGAAGGCAAAAACTACATTTTTCAGCTAGTGGCAGTATATATATATAATATAATGTAATATAAAACTATTATACAATATCAAAATGATTTTTTAAGGCCAATCATTTGTAAATATTCTCCTTAACTCTTATATACATATATCACATTAATTACTCTATGCTTAAGCTTTTATTTTTACCTAGAATATTTTTGCATAAAATTACATAATTCAGATAAAATTTATTGTCTTTGTTTCAAAAATAATGCCTGTTTTTTCTCTTTCACATGTAAGGAATATTTTACAATGATAAAATTTATTTTCCAGAATTCTTCTATGAAAAACTTTCTGTATAGGAACATTTCTTACCGTCAATGAACAGATTGATAAAATTGCATTATCATATGAACAATACAAAAAGTAAAACAAGCAAAATAAACTTCACTTTCATCACTTAAAATAAATTACTGCCGTTAACTTTTTGGCAAATTTTGTAGTATCCTTGGATTATTGGAATAGTATCATCACAAAATATTAGTTTTTGATGCTGTTAAGAGTAACAATTTTCTATACAATTCATTTGATGTCTTCATTTTGCTTAGTATATAATAGTTTTAGTATCGAATATTAGCAACTATTATGTATTACTATCGTACATAAATAAATAGTTAAATATATTAGAGGTTATAAAAATCTGTATGTGATAGAAAAAGATACAATTTTTGTATGCAACATATTTTATTTAATAAAAATCACACACACACCATACATCTCAAACCTTAGATTCTTTTTGGGTAGAGTTATTGTTAAGTAAAGTGTATATTACGTAAAAACAGAGGATGCGTTGCGAAATTAATAATTTCCAGCAACAAATACGCATATGCTAAAATATTTTTAGTCACATGACTTAAAAAAATTCATAGCATATATACCAGTGATGAATTGTTGGAAATAATGGCATCATCTTTCACTCTCTTAATCTTGTATTTTCCTATATTAAGTGACGTATCTTGCTGTTTCTTAAATATATGTGAAAAGTTAAATTCACTTTGGTATTTAATGCTTTGTATATGGCCTAGCAATTTAAATTAAAGATTATGTTTATTATGTTTTTATTGTAATATGTTATTTTTAAACATTCTGAAATTTAAAAGCATTTTGTACATCTAATAAATACATTCGAGTATAGAATAATTTTCTAAAATATGATGGGGAGTAGTTTAAATTTATCTAATATATTTTATTTATCCAAACTTTTATTTAAATATCCATGAAATATGTCTGCTTCATAGTATTAAAACTGAATATCCATCTATAAACAACATTTTTGTTCAAAATCATTATAAATTCTGGTGCATTAGATAAATATTGAAATCAATTTCAAAAGATTAATTTTATGCATTAATTTTTGGAAATGTATTTGTCCCACTTAAGCATTTTTTTCCATTATAGATGCAAACATTTTGGAAATGAAATAACAAAAGGAATATTTTAAGTCATAGTTGTATCGAAAATCAGTTTTATTCTAATAAATTCTAAGTAATCCATTTTCTCACTTTTCGAAACGATCTATTAAATATATTTTATTGAAATATTTTATCGCTCATAAACCCATAAGAAGCTTTAAATCTTTATTCCCTATCTCAATATTCCGAAATCCATTTATTTTATTCTGTAAATTTGAAGAAGAAGAATTTAAATCCCAAAACAAATACTTAAATTTAAAATATTGTACAGTATATCAAAGTGTATTTTAATTATTGTAAAGTAAGGAATACTCTTAGGACCCATCTAGTATCATACATATATATCGTACATACGTATGTGTTAATTAATTTAAGTATGAATCTCAAGCGCAAATATATAATTTCATTTCCCAACTCTAATAATAACACTATAATATACAGGATAATTAAAATTACTTTAATGTATCTATATATATGTAACGTATTTTAGAAGTATTTTTGTTAATTATATTTACCAATAGAAATCTCTTCTCGTGTTGAGTTGATTTTAAAAGCACATTTTAGAATTTTCAGAATGTTATCTGTAATTTTGTGCTTACTGTTTTCTCTTTTGAATTTTCTTTTAATAATTTTTAAAGTTTGATTCATTGAAGCAGCTGAAATTAGTAATCTCTTTCAATCGAAAAAACTAGTGTGTTACATAAAAAACCCTACATTCATACTTTTAGACTCACAAAACCATTGATCTTTGCATTCATTTTAAAAACTCCTAAAGATTAAAATTTTTCTTTTGTTTTCAAGTTTTCAGTTTAATTATATTGAATGGCTTCAAAAAAGAGAATAAAATTTAAAAGAATGTTAAATTATTTACTCTGAAAGGTATCATCTAGAAATTTACAGTTTACCCCAAAACTAAACATTTTAACACAATACCAAGCATGAAATATACACAGGATCACAAATTGGTTGATTCTATTCAAATTTAAATTATAGATATGAAGTTGATCTCTTTAATTTTATAAAATTTAATTTATAAGGGATTTTTAAAAAGTTATAATTTTTTAGATTGCTTAAATTATTTCCCTTGAAAGTAGTACAAGCTCGCACTTTTATGTTGAGCATTATATTGTGTGTATAAGTATGTTTAACCCCTTAGCTGCGGAGGAAAAGTTACGAAATTCCCTCCCCCCAGTGCCACCGTTTTTCCCACAGATGCGCGTTGTTCCGCGCTTTATTGGGGGAAAGAAAAAGGCTTGTTTGTTTCCTTTTAAACATTGTTTACTTTCACTTTAAAAAAGAAAGAAAGGAAAAAAGGATAAAATAAAAAAAAAATAAAAAAAGAATCTCTAGATTCATCATTATGTAATAAAAAACAAATTATAACTTATCTCTTCTGTGATATATCCTGAAACATGGTTGAACACATGAACCAGTATCACATTTAGTGCATTCGTACAAAAAGTTAAAAAGCTCCTATTACACCCGGTAAGCGAAAATGAGACAGCAAATGAAGAATAGAAAAGACACACTCAAATGAAAAGACAAGAAAAACTGCGTAGCTATGAATTTCATCGTGCTTGGAATATACCCTTTTAAATTCCTTCCCCACCACTTCTACGAAATAAGTAAATTCCTTAAAAGCACTGTCAATGTCATTTTATTTTATTTTAAGGCCCTGGAACTAGTTTTAAACAGAACAGCACAATAAAAAAAGTCCTCCCTTAAAAGAACGAGTATACACGTCCGGGGCACTAAAGGCACCAACTCAGCAGGACGTGTATACACGCCCGCGGTACTTAAGGGGTTAAACTAAATGCGCTACTGACCATTCAAAATGCAAAACCATGACGAACAAGAAATATCAAAGGCAAACTTATTCATCAAACAAGATAGAAACGTTTTCCACGTGACTTTCCTCCACGTGTCTACAGAAGCCTCTCACTATCAATCTATCTATATGAATAATATATGTATGAATAGCTATTAAACGTTGTGTGTCCTACTCGACCCCCTGGGGTCCTATTAAAATTTAGCCGTAGAAAGTCTATAAGGTAAAGAAAAACTTCTAAGACATGATGATGCGTACCGGCAATGCAAATTGGACGATGCGGAAGTATAATATAACGGCACCCCAACACCAGATTGAAGATCGTTACGGTGGTGCATAATGCAATTTCTCTTCAGTGCCTCCAGATTCGGAAACGACGACTTCGATGTTCTAAACCAGGGGTCGGCAACCTAAGACACACGTGCCACATGTGGGATGCGGTTCAATTCTCAGTGGCACTCTGCACTTCACTACAAGTGTATCAATTTTGAGTGCATGGAAATTGATAAATTCGTAATGGATCTTATTTGACAAACTTCTTCAGAATTATGGACATTTACGGAATTACGAAAAAATCTGTAAGATAACTAACTCTAAAAATAAATTTACGGCTATTTTTTTTTGTAAATTATTAAGTGTCATTGCTGGAGAGATTTAATTGTTTGAAGAGAGAAAATTGCAAGTACTCTCTACTTTTCGCTTTTGGTTCTATATATCGGAGGGGGGAAATCTTTCCTCGTGTGAAAAATATTTCGAGTCCGCAAAGAAATTGTTTATCAACTGAATGTTCGGAATGGTGTCAAATTGAGAGTCACAAATTATCCCTAGTATTGCGATGTGAAATATAGCGGTGCAGGGACAAGATTTGAATTAAAATATTTTTTATTAACTGTATTGAAGAGGAAAACTTATATTTTGTTATTAATTTCTTGTTTTAATAAACATGTTTAAAAAATACATAATATGGGTGTACAATTTTAATTCTTTTTTATATTTGGTATTTTATGTTATTTATTTTTATATTAAGAAATATCTTTAAATAATCCAAAATTAATATATAAAACTGTAAACCTATGTTATGGATCTCTATTCTCTAACTTTGCATGCATTATCGCTAGAATCGAATTGTTTCAAAAATGTCCTACTATGTGGCACGCTGAATCGTATTGGTAGATTGGCTTGGCACGCCACAGCTAAAAGGTTGCCGATTTCTGTTCTAAGCAATCATTATTTATCTGAAAAGACAGCGCCATGCAACTTTCTCATCAAAATCCATCGTTCAACGCACCATTCCAGTACAGTCAGTCACCAGAAGTACAGTCAAAAGTAATCCGCAATAGCTGCTACTGTAGACGACGTCAAATAGCACGGGCAGACAGACATTGTTGTACAACACACTTGAACTCTTGTGCTTCGTCATTGCCTTGAGCAAAATATGTCTGATTTCATGCTCAGTGCCCTCTCAAGGCTAGTAGGATCCGTCCTGTAGGTTGATCCAACTCTTCTGCACCCAACTATTTTATATTTGCATCTCAGTAGCTTGATTTCAATTAACTGAAGTACCGATTTCTTGGAAGAATAATCCCCAGTCTCTACAAGCCCCGATTCTTCATACAAGGTCCGGTATATTACCCCCCCCCCCTGTTTCAAAAGGCAGTTGCAAGCAAACAAAACAAGATACAGAGAAAAGTCTTTTATTGGTGAACAATAAATACGATGCCATTTTAAATTAATTGGTTTTAAATATATATTATGTCCACTAAATGCCGTCCAACAATGGTGACACATTGACGAAGTCTTTCCTGAAAGTTGTCCCTAGTTCTTCGTGTAATTTCCGGTAGAATGGCAGCCACTGCTGGGTGATTGCCTCCTTTAGTGCTTGCAGGGTTGTAGGACGATGTTTGTACACTTGAAGGTTTTCTACTGCCCAGTAGAGAAAATTTTGTTTGTTCACAGAATCTGAGAAGTGGAAGTGGGCCTCATCAGACGAAATCAAAACAGCGCCAGGGGGGATGTTCTGAAGAACTTTCGGGAGAGACTTCGTCAATGTATCACCATTAGAGGACGCTATTTATCGGAAATAATTTTTGAAACCAATTAATGTAAAATTGCATCGTATTTGTTGTTCACCAATAAAAGACTTTTCTCTGTATTTTGTTTTGTTTGTTTGTAACTGCCTATTGAAACAGGGGAGTTTAATATGCCAGACCCTGTACATCAAACTCATAAACATGTTCGACTGACTTCCTTATTCTTCGGCGAAGCATTCTGAAGATACTTATGGAAAGAAAGAAAAAATCCGTGGTAAAATCCTGTTTTATTATTTAAAAACAGAATTATATTCTCTTTTCATACAGAGCTTAGAGATGACAGCTACTAGCACTCGTTATTTACACTGATTGCGTACTGCATTGCTAATTATTTGCATGTCTTATCGAGGTCTACGTAAGGTATAAATTTCGTGTCTATTGAATGCTTCCTACATGGCGTTGCATTTTAGTTGTCAAGCAGTGTGATTTTAATTAAAATATAACTGGCCAAGAATAAATTTTTTGTGCACACTTAAAATTGTTTTGAATTTAAATATTTCAGATTTCTCTTAATAATGCGGCTCCGTTAAATACTTATAAAAGTTTATGTCTTTTAAATTATATATTTTAAATTTTGATTTTGTTTACGTGAGAATATTATGTGTACTTCACACTTTTGCATTCGAAACAATCATTTTTTACCTTTCTCACGAATAAACTTACTTTGAAATGTCTCTTTTATCTAAAGCATAATACAAAATAAATTGTATGCATGCATAAAGGTGGAATTAAATAATAATTGTTTTTTTTTAGTATTTTCACACAAATTATTGCTTTATGAATAAATCTTTAAAAAATATATCAATCAAGTCCAAAGAAAACAATTAAAAACTAAAAGAAAAAGACTGAATCCCTTTAGAAAATTTAGCGCAACTTTGAATAGTAAAAAGTCTCCTCGCATATTTAACTACTACATAGTCTCAGAACCAGGCAAAAAAATTAGATTACACAATGTGGCCAAGAGATTTTTCATTTGCTTAGTCATCAGATTTATATAAACCTTTTCGATAACCTAAAATTTTGAGAAAGTTAAAATCATAAAAATATTAAATTAAACTTAATGCTTAAAAAAATTTCTCCAAGATGCTTTGACACATTTTAATGAAAAATACTTGCGACTCGAAATGTTTCATTTCTATTCAAAACATACTTAATTAAACTTATTATATCTTATTAATGAAGTTCCTGCAGTTGAAAAAAGTTTATTTTTTACTAATATCAAGTATGTCATTGGAGTAATGTAGTCTTAACTTAGTATTGTACGTGTATTTAAACACTATTCACATGTGATTATCATCAATATAATAACTCATAACAAATCATTACTAAGTAACAAGTAAAATAGTATGCAAGTATAAAAATATATAGAGAGTTATACATAAAAGCTAAAAGGCAAGGAAAGCAAATTAAATGATAAATATTTATCATTGCTACTTTAGAGTATTATTAATTATTACATTCTGTAATTTACCTATATGTATTATGAAATATTATTACACTTTATATTTGATTCAAACGGATTAATAATTATTAATCCATTTGAACCAAATATAAAGCAAATAATTTTTGTATAATTATAATTATACAAAAATTATTTGCTACATATATAGAGTATATTTTAAAACAAAGAGACTGTGTTATTTTTCAAATATACAAAGATATAATTCTTTATAGAAAAAATATATTGAGTAGCTTTTATTGTATAATACTAATTAAGTTAATATTATGTGTAACAAGCAATTATTTATTTCTCATATCCATCAAAATTAAGGTCACAAACTCAAAATTTAGGAAAGCTGATGAACTATTCGCTGTGTTGCCCCGAAATTTGGCGTATTATAGTGTGGAAAAGTATATAGAAACATAACCATAAAGAAAAGATTTTAATTTTGAATTAATACAGGATATATCAAAAAGTGTGATATCACAAATCAGAGATGAAGCATTTAACTCTTTAAAGGTCTGTCTAATTTGAAGTGGGATTACCATGCACCGGCATACAAGCTTCAAAAAGAGCTGTTATACTGTTTATGATGGTGTTAATAAATATTTGTGGCAACAAAGCCCATTCTTCTAAAAGCCCGACTTTTTTTTGTTTCCCAGAGGGTCCTGAGTACGCTGAGAAATGGCTTTCCCTAGACTATCCCAAATACCTTCAATAGGATTAGATCCGGAGAACTCTGAGGTCAATCCATATGGCGAATATCACCTCATTAATGAAATTCATTAACAATGGGAGTTCTATCGTCCAAAAAAATGTAGTCCGTGTTCATAGCACCCAGAAAAACCATACATAGGCTTCCAGGATATCATCCATATAGCGCAGTGAGTTGAAAGTACTCGCAGGGAAAACGTACAGAGGTGTACAACTGCGAAATTGTATGCCGCCACACACAAGTATTCCTTTGCCACGTAAATCTGTCAATTTTTGTTACATAAAAGGGATGAAAGTGAGCTCCACTTTCTCTCCAGATGACGAGAATCACTTTGTCTGAGGAATTTTGACTCATCACTGAAAAGAACCCGCCCCCATTTTTTTTTTTGGTTTCCATGACTGATGTTTTCAGCTCCACAATATCCTGTCTTTTCTGTTGGATACAGACAAAGGGAAACACAAGACTGAGCAATACTAGCTTCTCTAGAAACCAAATATATTATGGTCAACTTCATATTCTCGTCTGTGAGTTCATCTACTTCAGGGGGTAGAGTGGAAATATCTACCTTCGCATTCATCGGAAAATCTATACTCGAGGGCTTTTTTGAGAGTTAAAAAGAGTTTTAACTAATGGATGAAATGTTTACTGCTATTTTACAAACATGTTTAAAACTCATAGTTTGTAAAACTGTAGTAAAATAAAGTATAGGTGTGAATTACCAAAATAGTTGCCAATGCCCAGTGACCTTGATTGAGGTCAAACAAATACAACGCGGTTTTTTTCCCTAGGAAAATTGTAAAACACATTTTTGGAAATTTATCATAAGTGTAATTTATATATATGAGTTTCGAGTTTCATGAAAATAATATTGCTAAAAATTCAACATGTATACAAGTTTAAGAACATAACATGAAAATAAATCACAAAACTAATATAATAAAAAGAATATAAAAAAACCACAAAACTCTCTCTAATGCAATATAAGCAAAAAGAACACTTTTCTGTCGTCATGGGGGTCTGAAATTAGAATCATAAACAAGGCATCAACAAATTTGTAAAAAAAAACATTTGTAAGTTCTCAAAAGAGGGCGCTGGGCTTTAATAGGTTATGTAATGTGTTAATGTGAATCCATTTTCCATGCATCTGGATTCTACTCTTTTGTAGGGTTTCTAAACTATTGAAAAGGACGCTCTAAGAAACATTGAAAAAAGTTTTTTTCAACATAAATTTCTTCTTTTTTTGATAGTCAAAAGAAAAAATGAACGATATCAAGAATTTTTTACCATGAGAGTTTATCTGACTGCAATAGATTAACTGAAATAAATAACTCTTTTGACTGTAAATAAACGAACAAAACTTTTTACATTGTTTTTTGGAGCTTAGTATAACTAAATCGTATCGATTTTGTATAAACTGTAAATACTGAAAATATTAGTAGAAATAGAAAGTTATACTCCAAAATTTATTTTAAAAAATAATTCTACGAAATAACATCCTAGAGTTATATTTCCAAATGTTAGCAATATTTATTTGTTTTAAACATTAGTCAGAATATTGTTTTTAGTGTTCTGAAGATAATCACTCAATTTTATATTGCTTATATATAAATATTTAAATCAATTCCTACAATGCTAAAACTCGTTATAACAACTACTTTATTTTGGCATTTTATTTTGTTACAAGCCCCTTAAGGATCCTGGAAAATAATATCTATACCCATAGGTTGTGTAGTTTACAACAAAGTGCCACATGCCATTTTGTAAACAAAATGGTCAAAGAGTTTTGGAGCATATAAACTGTTTCCTAAAAAAAATTTCTCACATAAAATTCGAATAAATATAAGATAATTACTCTATGTGGTGGTATCTAACTAAGCCGGTAACAGAATCCGGATAGGAGTGATTGCTTTTGTCTAGTGGTATGTTACGTGCTGACGAATCCATAGGTCGTGAGTTCTAATCCTCTAACACTCTAAAATTCAATTGAAAGGGAGTTGAAACTCATGTTATTATAAATAACAACCATTGAAATAAAAATAATCCATTTTTTTCTCACACTCTTTTTTATCTTTTTAAGGCATCAATTTAATAAATGTTCTGTTTAAAAAAAACAACGATCAACATTCTGTATAAAAAGCTGTTGCATGCATCCTTTAAATATGTATTAGTATTTATTACGTTACATTCAAAGGAACTAAATGCTCCAAAATTTTAAATCCATCAAATGAAAATTTATTCATACGATGTTTAAGTCATTTATCATTTGTATATCGTATCAATACACATTTGTATCAAAAATACAGTATTGGTATCTAAAAATATGTGGAATCATGAATAAAATGAATAATTTTGGATGAATGTATTCCGCTTTATCATAGATACTAGTTACTAGAGATGTTTTAATGTAAGTACTGTAATTATTCATGTAAATATACCAATACTTCAGCAAATATATGTTTTAGTATTTAGATTGAATGTTCTCTAACTTTTTGCGTTTTTCAATGTATTGAATCCTTATCTATGCTGTTTCACTTAGCTGTAAACAAATGTATATGTGTTTAAGAAATAAATAAATGTTAATTATGGTGTCTTTAATGTTGTTTAGTAAAAATAAACGATAATCAAAATTACCTTCTAGCTTTGATAAAAATATTCAATAAATTTAGAATTGAATACTGGTTGTAAGTATGCTTTCATTGATAAACTAACTCATTTGAATTTTCTCTCTTATAGGTTTTAATTCCAAAATGCAAAAGTTTAAGACATAGGTTCTCAACTTGGGCGTTTGAGGCTTTCAGGGGGACAGTAAAATCCCAGAGAAAATTACAGAGCATTGAGATGGCATGGAGGGGCTTGGGCAGATTAATCAAATATAGTCTAAAAAAGAGAAGCCCAGTGGCTGAGTGGTTAGTGCATCGCGCTTCCACACCACAGGTCTGAGGTTCAAACCCCGGGCTGGGAAAGTTTGACTCAGCTTTTCATCCCTTCAGTGAGTTGATAAAATGAGCACTAAGCTTGCTTGGGAACTTAAGACTGGGGGTTTCGCGTCTGACTGAACACCTGACCGGAGAATCTGCTCATGCACCTTAGGCCCAAGGTCGCGCATACTGAGTTGGGCACAGTAGGCCTTGGCTCTCATAGGCTGTTGGGCCACTGAGTTAAGTTAAGACTAAAACATACACAACACGCTGATTATGTACTAACAAAAGTAAACTTTAATATTGTTTATATGTTGGTTGTGTGTATTTAAATCATTTCTATATCACATATGTACGAAAATTCACATATTTCGGTAGTTTGAGAAGTGGATGAAAAACCTAAAGATTACATTACACATTCAGACCTACATTAAATTGAATGATATGGCGCATTTTAATTTCTATCGTGCACGTGTTGCCTTTGTCTGTGAACAGTAGGAAAAATGTTTCATCCACTGCATTTCATTGCGTATGTTATGCAAGAAACATAATTAAATATGTTAACCACACGAATTAATGGGTGATTCTTTAAAGGCTGGAACTGTGTGTCAATTTATATTTATTTTGAAAACAATAGTTTATTATGAATTAATTCGTATCATCAAAACTCCTGCCTGTCTTTATAACAGGTAAGCTAAACCTTTTTTATTCCACTCTTTTAAATGAAAAAGAAATTCAGTAGCGTTTCAATTCCAACAATATCCTACGTATGATTAACATATATAACATTACAAATTTAAATATATTTGTGGCAATAGCTATTTCAGAATCGCAAGTAAAAAAATAGGGGTTTTAGAAAAAAAATTAAATTAAAAAATATATTCTAGAATCTATCTAGAATAAATATTTTTTTAATTTAACTCTTGTTTTCAAATGTATTATATACACTCTTATTTCTCTAGAGTGAGAGGAGGCGGTATTGAAATATTCACTAGAAACGGGGGCGCCAGTTCAAAAATGGTTGGGAACCTATGGTTTAAAACATTCATTAAAATATGCATCACAATCTACTTTATTTAATAATACAAAAGAAAATTTATGATTATGATATTTATCACATTGTTCCCAATATTCGTAAATCAATTTGTATGCATCTAAAAGCTGAATGTTGTACTGTTTTCTGTTTATACTTAGTTTTCATTTTGAACTTTTGTTTTGTATTTATTCTCTATCATTTATTTTTCTCTCTTTTTCTACTATTCAAATTTTCTTTGAAGTAAATTTTTGAAAATCGTAAAAGGAAACTTGATTTTTCTCTTTAGGAAAAAAAGTAACATCTTTTAGCAGTTGTAAGATGGTATTATAACTAAATGAAGCAATATTATTTTATATATTTAAAAAAAAAATTTAATATGTTCATAGCTTATTTGTTCTTGAATTATTAACTAACATAACTCACACACATACATTCAAAAAGTTCCGCGTCAAAGCACTATTCATTCAAAATCAATAGATTCATTTCTATATTTACCACTAGATTAATTTCAACTACAATTCCAAACTGTAAAGAACTGTAAGAATATCGAAGATAATTTATTCAACTTTAATTATTCCTTGTTGGACCGAATAACAAATAAATGTGACACGTATGTATCCATGCGAAATCTTCACTTCAATATAAAAGGTTACGGAGTATTGGGAAAATGATTTTCTTGTGACACCTGTTGCAAATCTAGGCTTCTCTGAAACAAGGTATTGATTAAACGGGGACAAACGAGAACTTCATGCCAGGCAGACAAGCTGAAGCAATAAGTCTTGCTGCCAAAATGTCGATTTATCTTACAGGATAAATCTATAATCGAAATGTATTGAAGAAGAAATGGCTTTGAAAAGTACAATCAAAGCTGGTTTCTAAATTCGACATTGGTTTCTAATTCCTTACACTGTAATAAACATGTGTACAGATAATTTTTAAAAAGTAATATTAATTTATGAAATATTTTAATCGTCATTCATAGA
Organism: Trichonephila clavata; assembly: GCA_019973975.1. Lineage (NCBI taxonomy): Eukaryota > Metazoa > Arthropoda > Arachnida > Araneae > Nephilidae > Trichonephila > Trichonephila clavata. The sequence goes on along the minus strand of BMAO01025072.1, from coordinate 136,642 downwards.
GTTTATCGAACTCTACTTTGATGTTTATGTGCCCTGGTGTTTTCAAAAAAGTTTTCATTAATTTAACTTCATTAAATTAACAGTTATATTTTAATACCTTTGTTTTCAGAAATTTCTTTAAACACTTCCAAGTATCTGTTGGATAGCAAAAAAATGCACAGAAATTTCTCTGCTACTGAAAAGTAACAAATGAAGTGAACAGAATCTCCTTAAATAAATTCTATCTTTTTCTGAAGAAGAAACCAGATTACTTGAAAATTAATTTAAACAACTTTCCATTAAATTTAAATGAACATAGAAATATTATACTAAATAATATTTATCTTAAAATTTTATGGTAATATTCAGTATAAAGTGGGACAAACAATAAATGTTTAAAATGAAATTCATTTTAAAAAAGCATTTTACCAGGATAGAATTCCTATTTCAAGAAAACTTATAGATGTTCATTTTTCCTTTACTAATAGGAAATCCTTAAAAATTATAAGCAAATGCTTTGATAAAAATCAATAAAAATTAAATGCGATGACTTTACTGAAATATTTTTCAGGTCATTTAAAACATTTTTCTCTGCAAATTTTGAAAATTCCTAAGAAAGTATCAAAATAAAATAATTAAGAATGAGATAAATATTGAGATTCTAAACATAACTTTATTGAGTGATACATAAAAATACATAAAACTCTACGATTATTTGACACAGCAAGAAATTTTACACAAATATTATCACTAATGGGATTAATTTACTTCAAATTCATTATTAATGAAGCAAAAAAATTGAGCGCATTTTCACTATTTTTTAAGTAATTGACATTTAATAAGTACATTTTTTAAATCTGCTTATGAAACTTCATATTTTATTAGAGTATTCCCTTTTCAGGTTTTTCTTTGTTTGCTTGTTAGATTTGCAGAACATCGATTCGTTACCATAGTAACCTTATTCTATTTGTTACCTTGATCTTCCGATCAATGTTCAAAGCTCTTCATCATAATTCAAAAGAAAGTATTTTTAAAACTATAAGAAAATTCGTATAACAGAGAGAAAACTTTTATCCTGGTTATTAATTTTTCTCTCTGTAATTTTAAGATGATTAAAAAGATTGATAATAGCAAACATTTTTCAGAAATGTTGCAGAAACTTTAATACTTTCACAATACGTCTTCTAATTCCTTATATTTAAAAAAAAAAGAAGGGAAAGAAATGAAAAAGTATTAAACTTGGCAGACACTAGCTTTCAAAAGGTATGAAGAAGTACGAGGAATTAATTTTAGAGAACACTTCCTCAGACTACAAAATATAGGTTAATTACTATATTCATCTATAACAGTGAGTCTCAACCATTGTGCCGTGGCCCTTTTGTGAGCCACCAAATTCTTGAAATGCGCCACCAATTTTTTTTTAATTTATTAATTATATTCTAAGAAAAAAATAAAAGGTGGAATCGAATCATTACGCTGTTTTATAGAAATAAACTATTGTAACTAAACTTTTGTGAGCCACCAAATTCTTGTGAAATGTGCCACCAATTTTTTTTTTAATTATTAATTATATTCTAAGAAAAAATAAAAGGTGGAACCGAATCATTAGGTCGTTTTATAGAAATAAACTAAGAGTATTCGTGGTATATTTAACTTATCCTTTCTTGGATAGATGGATATAAAAAAATTTTATTGTGTTCGCAATCCATTTATGCACGAATCCATCTGTGCACGAATCAATCTGTACACGAATTAACTTTGAATGAAGAGGAAAAACTGATTTCGTTCTGTAATAATCAATATTTAATTTCAAAGCAAGCGGAAGAGTCATTTAATTCATTTTGGATTCAAATTAGAGGCAATTATCTCATAATAGCCAAAGAAAGCTTCAAAAATATTGTTACAATTTTCTACATTTTATTTGCGTGAATTCAAATTTTCAGCATCAACAAATGTAAAAACAAATAAAAAGATCGAGACTTTCAAATGTAGATGATGAAATGAGAATAGCATTAGTATTTTTACGACTATATTTGAATTATCAAAAATCATCAAGATCAAATTTCGCATAAAATTTATTCTTATAATTATTTTGTAATTAATTACCTAGTTAAGATTTCGTTGTCTTTGTCATACATATTATTTTATTTAACACTGAAATTATTTTCATAAACTGTTTTACATAATGTATTACAGATAAGTAAAATTCGTTTAAACTTATTTTATTGTTAGTGGGCCGCCAAGTTTTGAAATTATTTTAAGTGTACCGCTACAAAAAAACAAAAAACAAAAAGGTTGATAATAACTGATCTATAACTATCATCTTTTAGCTGTTCAGTTTAACTCCATAGAATAAAAAATCACGCAAGATTGGCAGCTACTTTAAGATATTCCAATGTATTGTTTTTAACTCATCGTGAGCAAAAAATGACATATTTTACTTTGTAGACACCGTTAAACAATTTCTAACTATCTGTATCAGTAATTATATTCTTAAGGTATCCGACTGGTTGCAACAACTTTTTTTTTTGAAAAATGGAGATATTAGGATTTTTTTTTGCTGTTGTTTTTAGATTTGTTTTGTACATTTTATGAAAAATTTGCTAAAATTAAGAAGAGAAAAAGAAATTATTATTACTAAAATGGGAAAAAATGGATAAAAATTGACAAAAAATAACATAAACGGGGCCCATTCTGTACCTAAAGTTTATGAACAAACTTTCAATTTTTCAATTCTGATGTGTTGCTATGTTATTCTATTTTGAAGTGACCTTCAGGATAAGAGATATTTTAAGTTTCACAAAAACTAGAGCACTTTATCTTAGTTGTTATATAAAATTGCTTAAAAAAACAGTGATTATATTCACATAAGGAACTGTAAATTTTGTAATAAAACGGTGATTAATAAATCTGAAGGTTAAAATACTTCTACTATTATACAGAACATACACAAAAAATTTCAGTTAATTATTTTCAAATCTTTTTGAGCAATCGCTGTCCCCGTTTGAGCATTTTAAAAAACATATTTCGAGAAAAACACGTTTTAAAAAGTATGACATATATATATCTTGCTTAAAGTAATGGCATCTGCTCTTACTAAAACATTTGTAATTGTTGTTCTAGTGAACGGAAACTAATAAAATTGGTATTTTTATAAAGCTAATAAGATGGCCTATAAAATAAAATCATAAAAAATATTTGTCAATTTTTGGGTAGTCGGATACCTTAAAGCTTGATCTTTTCTACCTGTCGCATAATATATACAATCCAACGAGTTTCTAACACAAAATAAAATAGAGAGCAAAATGTATTAGAGCTATTTGATATTTTCTCCAATTTTCTGAACTGTTTTTTTTTTTTTTAATTTTTTCAAAGCTTCTCATGTTTTATAAAAAATAACAGAGAAACGAAATTTTAAGAAAACAGAATAAAGAATTAAGATTAAAAATTTCTTAGTCTTTCAGTTAAATGTTTCATGAAATAAAAAGAAAAATGATGAAATAAAAAAAGTAAATTAAATTGTTCTAGTTTGCTCCAGAAAATCTTCGTTTTATGAAAACGGAAGTTTTCAAAGCAAATCTTTCCCATTAGTCTACAAAACATAATAACCATAGTTAAAACTGATAGTTGTAAATGTGTCAAACAAATTCAGCATCTAAAATGTTTTTATGTGTGAATAATTCCTATCTTAAATTATAGCACTTTATTGTATTTCCTTCATAAAAACAAGAAAACAGAATCAAAGCCGTCAAGTTTTAAAGTTTCGATGGTCGCAAATTCAATATTTGGCATACTAGACCAGGTGAAGCTATTTACAGATTCATTCGAATTTTAATACATGTTCATATGTGCTATAAATTATAGTTTTGAAATTTTATTTAACATAATTATAAATTCAATTGTAACTAAAACCATAAAATTTAATAAATGGACAAAAACTAGAGAGTCAAAAGTTTATGCCCAATAGTTAATTATTTTTGAAAGAAAACAAAAAGAAAGTGTAATACTTTATTATTACTCTGAAACGTTGGACGAGTTGAAATTCTCTGGTTATTAATAAACACTTATCTTTGATGAATGTTTCGTCTCAGACATATTCCAACATTATTTTAGCAGGATCTTAAAATCTACCCGATTCACCTTCAATGTGGTAAATCTCTCAAAAATAAGCACCAGCTCAGTAATTTGCATTTTCTTGTAAATTTTAATTTTGATACAATACATGAATAAACATACACAGATTTAGGCAATTGAAAAAGCATAAAATACAACGTTCACACAATCCGTTTAAATTCGAAAAAATCCGAAAAATGGGGAAATCCTCGCTAGTTCACTACACAGTCTTTTTTTCTTTGATGGTCGACTTCTTCACACAGTTTCACACAAAATCAGATTCTGAATTGTTTCCGACTATATTTTAAATGAAAGGTTCTGAATGGCGGCATTCAAGTCTTTGAGAATGCTGCTTGCCATTTAATTAAATTGCATGTGTGAGAGTATATATTTTCTATGGAGATGAGGTCAAGACTAAGTGCTGACCAGTTAAAATTTGATACCATGTTGACCTAAGCAACTATAACATCGAGTTGTAAGTATGTATCGAGGAACTGCCTCCTGTTGAAAAATACAACGGTATCTGCATAATACTTCTCCAAAGGAAGCAAATGATTGACAAATATATCTTGATAGCTTTCAGATATTTGATGACCGTTGATGAATGCTTAGAACGTCTTATTGTTGAAAGAAGTCACCCCCCCCCCTAAACCATTACAACGACAACACCATGTTGTCTACTAAACATACCGCTTAAATATTTTCAGAGTTAGAGCCAATAGTATGAAAAACCGTCAGGTCAATCTAAATTTCATTTTTTTCATCACTGAGTAAGGCATTCAGCTTCTTATTGCCTAATTGTATGTGGGCTCTTTGATATACTCTAATCGAGTGTCATTTTTTATGGTGTTGTTTCAAGTACAGACAGCCAACCGTATCATTTTTATGGTGTGTAAGGAATGAGATGTTCTCTCATTCCCACCTAGAGATGTGGAAGGAAAGGGAAAAACAATCCAAAAAACAATCTATTTATTTCACTCAATTTAGTAACACAATTCAAATAATTTCAACCAGAAGAGATGATCTCAATCTAAGCATATGTGGATTAATAACGAGATGCGCGAATTATGAGAAGACTTTAAATATATATATATATATATATATATATATATATATCGACCCTCTTATTTCGGGATCAAATATACTATCCTAATTATCTGAACACTAAATAAACTTAAGTGACCAATCATCACTTTAATTCTTTCACCTATCAAATATTCGAAATACGCTATAAAATGGGATAATATCTGATCAGTAGCAATCTATCCTATCTCCTCGCTTTCTAGCTTGAAAACCTAGATTATATATAGCCGACCTAATTTAAATAATCAAGTTTCTTCTTCAGAGTATGAATAAACTCGAATTGATAGACCAAAGATTTATCAAGAGGATTATATTAATGAAAGGACGTGGATAGACTCGTCACAGGTGTTGTTTCAGTAAAAGAGAAAGACATCTTAAGGTTTTGCCACTCTTCCTCCCCAAGCTGAAACTCTTCCTTGAACAGTTTTTTCGATATTTGTCCTTCCACTGCACTTTTAATTTGAGATAAATATCCAGTTGCAGCTACACAAGTTTTTAATGTGCCAACTGCCGTGAAAAATATTTACTCATGACCTTCTTGAGTAGGATTTTCGTTTGAAATCTCAACACAAGCCTACACTTGGTAAATTCTTCATTTCGATCTTTTTAATGCAGTCGCAATTTCAGCAACGGACTTATATTTTGCTCTCATGCTCTAGATTTTTACTATCTTCTCCTGTGAGAATTCTTTCGACTTTGCTACTTTATATTAGTGTAAAAAACAACACTCTACTGCTTCTTATAAATCCAGCAATCGTTAGCGTGTGCAACTCCTGATGTTATTTTGTAAAATTTGCATAAAAACAGCTTTTTTACTTTAACTTTTGACATGGTTTCAACTTTTTGAATTAGACATTTTTAACGGCTATTTTTGAACCGTTCTTAACTTCATGGTTTGAAATAAAATGTGTAAACAAAGCAGAATTGAGTGACCCTTAGCTTTAAGACTGCAATTACTCACACACAACTAGTTAGATATTAGAATAAAGTGAATTTTTAAAGTTTGATTTTCAAATTGTTGTCCTGCTTAAACTTTTGACACACACAGCGAAAGCACAAAAAAGCTTGCATATTAGATAATGATTTCATCAGACAAAATGTTCTTCTGTTCATAAGCAATGTTACCCTTAAACTGTGAATTTTTAACAAATAGCATGTAAGTTTCAATTATTATGAGTATAAGTTTGATTTTTAATTACAAATATGCATATTAATGAAAAGATCGCATTAACGATTGAGGCTTTTATAGATTCTTACATAGATTTGGATAAATATATAAGTACGGTATGCATTGTGAACACCCTTTAAACACACACTTTCCGTTAAAGATTCTTTTTAATTCTTCTTAATAAAATTCAAACTATCTTTTTTTCGAACAAAGTAAAGTAAACCCCGGTACTTTAAACATGAAATTTTAGATTAATTCATAAGGAAACCTACAATAATGCTCAAAAACTGATTTTAAGATTTTATCTAAGGCAAAACCAAAAAAAAATAATATTATAGCACAGCATACGGGTAACTCTCATGTGAAAAAAAAATAATAATAAAGCGGAATTAATAATATGAACTGTACTAAAAAAGGAAAGAAGAAAAGAGTGGAAGAAAGCCTTTGTGTATGAAGGAATTGGTAAAAGAAAGTATTGTTAAACTTGCTTAAGAAACTTTCCGAAAAGATCCATTGTTTGGAAACCCATTTAATACTTTAACTTTAAACAATAATTCGAAAATATTGGCAGACTGTTTAAGTGTACTATCTTAAGCATTAAATTTTGTTTAAACTCGCGCGTTGAAGATGTAAAAGTAATAGAATACAATACAATTTTTAAGAATACAAATTTATTGTTTATAGTTCCTCGATGGTATTTCCACTGCATAGTTTGAAGAAAATAAAATCACATTAATTTCTACAGTCTTATATTATACAAAAACCTGCATATTATGCTATATAGAACAAACGGAAACGATAATTATATTTTGGTTCATGATTTTAAAGTTGTAAAAGACCGTAAAAAACTGCCGTCAATAACAAACTTAAGAAACAGCAGTTGAGTTTGAATGGAAAATTTATATTCCCTCCCAAATAAAAAATGGAATGTTCAATTCTAGTGTTTTATATATTAACTATCTTGTTTCTATGAGTAGGGACCTCCCCTACATTCCTTTAATTCTTATCCTGAATGGAGCGAAAGCTTTTGTATGCTTTTGAAACAGAAGTAAAGTAATTAAAGTATCCGACTACCCAAAAATTGTGAATTTTGCTAAAAAATTCACAAAATATTTTTTGATTTTATTTTATAGGCCATCTTATTAGCTTTACAAAAATACAAAGTTTATTAATTTCCGTTCACTAGAACAAAAACTACAAGCGTTTTAGCAAAAGCAGATGCCATTACTTTAAGGAAGTTGTCATACTTTAAAACGCGTTTTATTCGAAATGTGTTTTTTTAAATACTCAAACGAGGCCAGTATTGCTAAAAAAGTTTTGAAAATAATTAACTGAAATTTTTTGCGTATGTTGTGTATAGTAGTAAAAGTGTTTTAACCTTCAGATTTATCAATCACTGTTTTATTACAAAATTTACAGCCCCTTATGTGAATATAATCACTGTTTTTTTAAGCAATTTCGTATAATTACAAAGGTAAAGTGCTATAGTTTTTGTAAAAATGAAAGTATTTCTTATCCTGAAGGTCATTTTAAAAATGAATAGCATAGCAACACATCAGAATTGAATAATTGGAAATCTGTTCATAAACTTTTGACAAAATGGGCCGCGTTTATGTTATTCTTTTTTTTTTTTTTTGTCAATTTTTACCCATTTTTTCCCATTTTAGTAATAATTATTTCTTTTAATATTCTTAATTTTAGCATATTTTTCTTAAAATGTACTAAACAAATCTAAAAACAACAAAAAAAATCTCCATATCTCCATTTTTAAAAAAAAAAATTGTCGCAAGTAGTCGGATACATTAAACGACAAGTATAAATCACGTCGTCAAAGGAGTCCTGCAAAAAGAAAAATATCGAGATATTTCTTTAAAAGTTATTCATATCACTCTCTTCTGCGGTAATGATTTATAAGGACAAAAGTTGTGCAGCAATGTAATGACTAATAATTTAAAAACACTATATTTTTATATTCACAACAAAATTCTTCCTTTCCTTTTTTAAATGTCTCAACTATATCGTTTTGGCAAAATATTGTGTCCGTTGCATGTATGATGAATTTTGTAGGGTATCATTACTCAGAATTAATCATTTGTTACTAAAATCAATCAATTAAAGATACTTTTTTCTTGAACTTATTTGCCATTGGATTCGTTACACATCAACTGCATTGTAATTAAAAGAGTTAAAAATGTCCTAGCTCATTATACAGAAAGTGAATAAAATAGTAAATGCTAAATTTCCGTTGACAAACAAATAATTTTAAATTTATATATTTTTAGGGTTCATTTATTTTATTGCAGTTTTGTCGAATACGTAATTAATTAATATTATGGAAATATTTTCCATTTAAGTTAAATTACCAGCAAGCTAGAATCTAGTGATTAATGCATTGAATTATTCTCTTCAAGATAAGTTTCTGATAAGCACTGAATTATCCTTCACTTTCTCTGTATATATATGTACTAATTAAAATGCCCGTTCTTCGCACGGGTTAAGTTTTAAAAACAAAAATTCATCTATTATAGCAATTATAATATTTTTAGGGCGTGTAAAACCCTGTATGAAGTAGTACAACCAAAAATTAAAAATATTTTTTCAAATAAATGTTCACATTATAAGTAATTTTAAACAAATTGCTATTTGGCCTCAAAGTAAATAATAATTTAACAAAATCAAATATTTCAATGTAAGAGAGAAAATTAGCATGCTAAAGAGTAAATAGATATGAATGAATGCAAATATAAATAAAAATTATTACAGAAAAGTGATAGCAGTAGTAAGTTTCTGCTATGGGAACTATGTGTGAAATAACCTGTAATAGATAAACCGGAAGAAAAAATTAATGAAAAACTGATTCACTAAATGCTATCATAAATAAGAAATATTAGGAAGCCTCTTCAACTGAAAAATTAAATTAGTATTATATGAGGTATGGGTGAATGCTATCTAACATCTCTGTAATACATCTAATGTAGAGTATTAGATGTAATTCAATACTAAAAAAATCTAATTAGTATGAACTAAAATCAAAATCTACCTAAAACAGGTTCCCATTGAAATAGTCCAGAACCAACAACAGTACTGCATGAAACAAATAATAAACCATGTTGCTAAAAAATTAATTCTTGAAATAATCCTTTTTATCAATATTTCTATTACAAAATATAATTTGATTGCAAAGAGCAAAAGAATGAGTACATACAATGATAAATAATTATAGTGATAATTGAAATATATATATCATATATGGACAATATGACAACGTAAAATATGCATATGATTTCCAAGAAACTATGTGAGGAACAGATTATCAGAAGCAACGTTAAACCATGATGACATGAGACGTAAAATCCCTTTAACACAGAATTTTAAAGAAATCCAGAGGGAAATTTAAGAAAATCTTTTCAAGGTGCATCTTTTTTCTGTGTAGGCATTTTTTCGATCACAAATGATACAGTTTTCTGGTTTGCAAGATTGTCAGAAGCAAAGTTAATTCATGATGAAATATCTGGTCAAAATGGAATTCAAAGGAAAGTATGAGAATATTGTTTCAAAGTGCACCTCATCATAGTTTCAGCAAACAGCTTTTTGTTAAAAAAAAAATCTGATTTTTTTTCATTTAAAACAAAGATGAGTTCTTATTGGTCATAGGGACCAAAAGGCAAAAAACAGTGACATGCGAAAAAACATGGTACACTCTGGTTTCTCTCTCATAAATAGGAAGTATTATCTTAACAATATTACCAACGTGTTAATAGCAATTAGTTTGAATTTAGTGTCATTTTCTTTCTGTTATACTTTAAGCAACATTTTTTTCTTCATTGAAGGAAACATTGAATATGTCGATGAAGGAAGAATTATTATTAGGAAGGAGATGAATATTTATTGTCAATGACAAAATGGCATAGATATGTATAACATGTAACATTTATATGTAAAAAATGCATACAATGCATGTGTATATATACAATCAGCACGATTGTCAGAAGAATTACTTTGATGAGCATTTAATTGCATCTATAGTTTTTGTGTTCGTCCATAGTTTTTTTAACAGATGTTTTTTGAACAAATGGACATGACATGAGAATAAAAGGAGGCGAGAAGTGAAGGTGCAGTTTCATTGATTGTAAAAAAAAAAAAATAACCCTTTGAAATCTGTGTCATGAATAGGTAATCATGATCTAAGATTCTGTTAACAAAAAGCCTTACAAATTATTGTTCAGATGAAAAACAGACTTTTGAGTCTTTGTATCACATACTTACTGTACCTACAATGATAAGCAAGAAAAGGATTGTTCAGAAAATATAAAACTGTGACACTGAAATTGGAATTATAATATTAATTTAAATTAAAAGGTTATCAATAAAAAAGAAAAAGTAAGCCCTAATTTTGATAAAATTGCCGTAAACAGTTTTGAACAACAACAACAAAACACATAACAGAAAATCTTAAATATTTAAAATGGAAAAAGAAATAAAAGAAACAAATAAATTTAAAAGTAACCTTACATATAGGATAGAAATTATATTAATTCAAACCATAAAACACTTTAAATAGATAAATTAAGGTTTGATTTTGATGAAACTTCAATAAGCAGCTCAGAACAAAAAAAAAGCATGTAAAAAAATCTTATACGTAAATAGAAATTCTAGCTTAAAATCACAATATTTGACAATCTGTTAATTCGTTTGAATTGAGTGTCATTTTCTTTAGTTACATTTTTCTACTTTTTTGTTACAATGAAAAACATGGAATCTGCCAATAAAGGAAAAGGGTACTTATGTATTGGCATCACCGCAGCAAAATTTGCACCACAATATCAAAATAACAGATTCTTATGTGTCTTATATAGGAAAAAAATCAAATTTTGGTGAAAAAAGAGCCACTTTGGCTGCGGAGACTCTAATATATAAGTATCAGGAAAAGCAGTACCCTTTTACTTTTTCAATGGAAGGAAATGTAAGTACTAACATTTTATCGCACCAATGCCAATGTTCAAAATAACTTGCCAAAACGGCAACGCTGATTTCACATGTGTTGTACGCGCTAAACTGGCAACCATGGGCTTTGTTTCATGTAATGTCATTGGTTGCGATAATCTGTAAGAACTGAAATGTCATAGGAAGATTTTTTGTGATACTTATGTACTATTGCAACAATTGCCAATTCTATTAATAAACGTGTCAAGTTGGCAACCGCAATTTCCTATGTGTTGTCTGCTCTGAATTGGCAACCATGTGCTTCGTTTCATATAATGCCGTCATTAGGTTGCGATAATACATAAATACTTATTTTTTGACCAAATAGTCATGCAATGCAGTTGGAAGTAGGCAGGAAGTACCGCTGAAATGTACTGATATTCAGGTGATGACTTAATTTTACCCTATACTTATTGATGGGCTGGGTGTTGTGATATCAGCATCAGATGGACCTAAGTACAACCGTAGATTGTTAGTACCACTAATGTTCAGCTTTGCAAGAACCGCACACCTGAGGTCCTTACAACTGATAAGTACCAAAATATGTACAAATTTTTTGCAAAGTCGACTCTTTAAAAGTCAACATAAAGTTAGTAGCCAACATGAAGGAAGCAAAAATTTTCAGATACAGCTTAAAGCAAGAAAGTCCCCTCAGAACTTCTTGATGCTAATAGCAAAGCTATGACGAAGAATGAATATCAAATGAAATAGAATATCGGATAGTATGAAAATATCCTTAAAAGTAGCCAGTACTGTAATTACGTTAGGCTTTGCAAGAAGGGTAGTTTTTTCACTACGCAATCAACATGTAGTAGTAAAAACCACAAAAATATATAACAAATAATCATGCACAAAAATAAAACAGATACATAAATTTATTGAGCATTAAAAGAAAAGAAAAAGGCCTTGCAGAAACCAGATTTCCTTATTGTCTTTAATCATAGAGCTATTTTTAAACACAAAATATACTAATTTGATGAAAATGTATCCCGAACATAGAGCAAACTTTGGTATCACCCACCACATTGACGGGGGAAAACACGACCAGGGATCGGGTGCATATTGCATAGTGGGAAAAACTTACAATTTTGTAACAATTGCATTAGTGACTTGACAAATTGACTTATAAAAGTGAAAGTCAATTATAGCATTGATGGACAAAACAAAGTTTAGTCACAAAAATATGCTTAATTAAGAAAACACGATTCACTTCAGTCAACATCGCTAAATCAACTGTAAACAAAAGCTCGTTGCCAAATCGAAAAAGAAACTTTTGAAAGAATTCTTATTAGGATAATTTTTTCAAAAAACTATTGTAATTCTGCCACAAAGAATAAAAAAACGACTAAATATAACCTTAAGAGAATATATTTATAATAAAATATGCAACAATGCTCCAAAAAACAGTTCGAAACATTAATTTCGCTAACTTATACGTGAGTGACGTCATATCAGCAGTTCCTAGGAAAATCGCTTAAAAATTGAATATCTAAAGTGAATTTCAAAAGAAAACTCTTCGAGGTTAATAGCATAATGATCTACAGCTTCTACGTGCTAAGTTTCATACTTTTGGGTTGCTTCATTTCGCCGGAATAGCTGAAAAAACACACACTCTCTTTTATTAGTATAGATAATACATCTCTTTTCTATCTAATTCTCTGCTATCATCATTAAATATTTTTGCCTGTTTTATGTTACTTTTATTGGATTAAGCTTCTTCAACACATAAACGTTATATATTACATTTATTTCTTAATGCTTCTGATACTACATTACTTCTTATATCATTATTTAAACGTTTTAAAATACGAACTTTGAAGTAACTTCAGATATAAATTAAATCAATTTCTCAGCATATCTTCTAAATCCTTTGATGAAATAAAATCAATCAATTTACCAGAGCAAAAAGATCTTTTCAATGCATTTGGTTTCAAAGATTAAAATAACAGGCTTTGTTTCAATATTATATGAGAGGGGAAAAAAGAATTTTCTGAAATTTCAAAATTTTAGCATTTTATGAATATTTGAAGATTTACAATCCTTACAGACACTTATTTGAATAAATAATAATCCGTAATAAAAGATGTTCAATAATAAGGTAAAGTATCTAAATTCATAATAATGAATAGTTTGTCGAAATTTAATTCAACTAAATTCTTAAATCTTAAATTATGTAAATGTAATTTAAACATAGAAAAATCTGTTTCATTTTTCAATCATTTTACTGCGAATTTATATTACAATCAGTTAAAAAACTATTTCATGTGAATTTTCATAATCTGACATGTATTTATGGCTGAGAAGGAAAGTTTTGTTAAGGAGCTGTACAATACTAAGTGCTTTATAATATTTTCAAAAAGAAAAATCCAAACTTTTTCAAAAAATTGAAATGTGGTAATCCCTTAATTGATTTCTCTTTTAAGGAATGTGACGTCATCTTAGCCGATTAAAAAAAAACATTTTTTTTAAAGATTTTCACGACAATATTTCTATTATTGAACGGTATTTATAAAAAAGAATTGGTTAAACATCATCGAATGGAAGAAAACTCAGAATGGGATGCCAAACATTTGCCTTAACGTACTTCTTTGTTAACTTATTTATAAAGTTCAAAGTGAAATTCGTATACAAAATTATAATTCAGAATTGGGCTCGTATTTGAATCTGAATCTGAAAAGGCTTCATTTTGTAGACCTATTCATATATGTTGAAGTGTGAAGGAAATTCCTTCCCATTATATTAAATTATGTACATTCCATCGCTAATTTGTCTCAAAAGAAAAAAGTGTTTGGTGGTAAGAGTAAGCGCGCGCGCGCGCGCGTCAAAAGTTAAATTTAATTAAGAGAGTTTGTCATTCCATTCACATTCTTCGTACATCTAAGTTTGGTTGGATTGTGTTAAAGCCTTCTTTCGAAATAAATCTTGATATTCGCATCCTGGAGAAAATACCTGCTAACATTAATCAGGCATATCGTATTTTATTTCCAAATGATGATATTTTTCAAAATTTATCTCACTATCTCTTTCCTAGAGATAGTATGATTTTCATTAGTAAAAGCATTATAATCAGCAATATCTTTGATTTACTAATGTGGGTGAGTGGTTTTACCTGGATATTTATGAGAGTTAAAATTTCATTGAGAATGAAAATTTGTCGGAATAAAATCCTTAAATTTTTCAACTTTTGTTTCAAATTCATTTTAAAGTGAAAATATTTTGGAAATAAATGTTAATCCTTTAATACAATAAATATGATTAACCCTGGAGTGGTCTGGGGGGCACAGAGTCACCCCAGGCTCACAAAATCTTTAATTCTGGGAAAATTGTTGATTTTTTAGTAATGTCCTTGTCAGTGTCTTCCTATATGACAGTCTTCATGGGAACTAAGATGTATTTGTCACATATCTTCCTCTTTTTTGGAAGTGGGAAACGTTTTTTACAAACTTAAGGTACTTGGGGTGAATGAGTTCCCCGGGCGACCACTTTTGTTCTAAAATATTTTCTTTGAACAGGCCACATTTTCCCCCTGTGAACAACTTAGTGGTTTTGATTGCTGTGTTGTGCAACTCCTTATGAATTATAAATGTAAACGAACAGGATATATATAAAAAAAGAAATGAAGATCTGCGATATCTATTGGGTGAAGTTGAAACTGATCAAGAAAGGGAAGAACCTGATGAAATCATGGATATTAATCACTATAGTGAAAGCAAATTTGGGAAAAGCGATGAACATGAAACGCTTGAGTTGAAAGGAAAATTTTTAAATGTTATTTTAAAAACTCCATCAAGAAAAATATGAAGCTACAAGTGCAACACACACTGCACCCTGTCAAAAAGACAGAGCAAGAAAAAATTCAACAAGCTATTTGTCAATCATAGAAGGACAATAAAACTACAATATAACTTGAACAAAATATGACAAATATTTTTACCGTAATGTTAGGGTAAAGTGTCTGTGATTTGTGTCCTTTGTTCAAGTCACGCACATTTGAAACATTTTAGTTCAGTTTGATTGGATTTTTCTCTCAAATTATAAAAGAAAAATTGAAAATTCCTTAAAAATAGGTAAACATACTTTCTCTTAGTTTAATTATTCACTGAATTACGATTTTTATCATGTGCAATAAAAATAATTCTAAAAAAAAAAAGGATTGGGGTGACTCAGTCACCCCACGTGACCACTAAGGTTACTATCGAGAGCGCGTCTTCTCCCGGGTTAAGGAAATAAACCATAATCTCACAAACAGAAAAAAAAATTTCCTTATATCTTACATTTTTAAGCCTCAAAACACACATACAACTGCCGTTACATATTTCAGTCTCCTTGTGCAAAGTGTAAATTTATTTATTCATATGTCTATTTAATTTCACTTGCAAAAACTAGAAATGTCATAAAAAAGGAATAAAATTTCTTTTTGGATAACTTCTCTTTTTTCATTGACGGATTTACTTTTTCAAAGAATCGTAGATGTATACCATCACTTATGAAAATACACGAATAGAGAAAATAGCTCTTAAAATTACTTAAAATACTAAAAATTTAAATCATTCTCACTCAAAAATAATTCATAATTTTTATTATTCTAATACTTAGAGATTTCGTAAGCTTTCGCGACAGGCGAATACATTTTTCAGTAGAATTTCTACTGATACATAAAATAAGAATCGAGTAAAAGAAACATTTACAGTATTTTTATGTCAGAAACATTTACTGTCCCTCTAAAATACATAAAATGGGCTTTCAGAATCGGGTGATAATTTCCAATACTAAATAAGAGTAATTTTTCAGCCATGTTTATAAATAAAAACACAACAGTTGAAAATGAATAATCAAATACCAGAGAAATTATTCAAAATGAAATTGAAGACTTCACTCATTTTAAAAAGGCAGTATTTAATATTGGAAATTTTAATCAACATATATTTAAAAGAAACTAAGAGAATTGTTTTGAAAATAATTAGTGGAAGACACAAATGGAAAAATATCATAATCCTATTTTAATTTTAATAGAATAACGTTTTTGTAACGATTTTTCCTTATCGCATATATACTAGAGATAAAAATTGGTACCAAATGTCTTATGAAAACTTAAAGTTTCATCCATGCAAATATAAAACCTTTTTTTATATTTTTTTTATTTAGAAAATTTGACAATAGATGTAAATGGAGAAAGCATTTTCCTCGATCACTTGATTTATTTTCTACCATTCACTTCTCGTGAAGTTACCTCGGGCGTTTTGTTTATAAGCCCCGTAACATTTTCGTCACAAGAATTATTGAGGCCCTAGAATCTATTCGTGAGAAGCCCAGAAAATTTGAACATATTCCCCAATTCATGAGTCTTCAGTATGCTGGCATGTATTGGTGCGGGCAGAAGAACTTTGAGTATCCTTAATAATAAGGTACAAAATTGTAAATGATACTTATAATTTATGATTGTGCTCTGTAAAATAAAATTTGTAGGATGCATTTGACTTTTACTAGAATAAAATATATCATAATTAAATGTATCAAACTTTTATAGTTTTCTCTACATATAAACTATATTTAAATACTATTTTGAACTGCAGTACCTTTTGGACAAAAAGAGATACTAAAGTTCAAAGTCACTGGTATTCGGAAGCGTGGAAGACCAAAGCTGAGATGGACACACTCAGTGGCATCAGACTTTGTGTCTGTAAACGAGAAAACTTGGAGAACGAAGGTTAATTAGAGATCACTTAAGAGGAAACTTCAAAGGAAGGCACTGGCCCACGAGTGGCTGTCTTGCCGGATATGTTAATGATGATCACACATAATACATACCGGCTCAAAATAATTTACATCACTTATCATTGCAAGTTAGACTGAAAGAAAAATAACACTGTGTACCAGTTTTTATATAAAGATTATTTGTAAAATTTGACACATATATTTATCAAAATAAAAAAGTCAGTATTCTACTTGTTTTCAATTACATCCAAATAAAAAGCTTGAAAGGCGAAAGTAATTGTCAAATACCAATATAATAAACCATAATACAAAGATAAAAAGAAATTATGTCTTATATTCGATAATTCGATAAAATATAGGCATTAATAATTTGTTCAGAGTAAATTTTGCAAACAGACACGATTTTTTAACAAAGATGTTAAGAATTTGTATTTTAAAAGTGAACATGTACATTTTGACTTGCTCGTGCTATGTATTACATTAGAGTTTAATCGAATTTCACAAAACTGCAATAAAACTTTTATGAAACTTCGACAGGAGCAGTTTCGTAGATCAAACATTATTTTAAATTTTTGGTGACCTTATATCAAGTTTTAAAATAATTATTTAAATCACCATGCTATTCTGTTAGAAATTTTTCTTAAGTCTCTTTATGTTCCCTCTACTATTGCATATTATCCACACCATATGAACGAATACATAAATTTAAGATAAAAATATTAAAATCATTCGTATTTTATGAATCAAAAGTTCATGTGAAAATTAAATTAGCATCAATTCATTGATATGCGTTCTCTTCCATATGCATCAAATAATCCGTAATGATTCACTAAACTAAGCTACTTTTATTACAATCTTTTGCTCTAGATACCATACTGAAACTGCAGCAAAGACAAATCACAGCAGATTTCTTTACAAAAATCTTGTCCATACAGACAAATAATAAACAAATGTAATCAGAACAGATTACTACCTGTAACCTGTTTTAATTATGCATAGTCGTAAAATTTATTATGGTGTTTAGAATTTATTTTAAGAAAGATTTACAAATAATTGTCTATTTATCCTCCCTGAATCCTTCCGATATAATAATTCCGTTAGTCTTTATTGATTTAAGTCCTTTATATATAAAATGGCTGTCCATCAAATATTTATTCACGTTAAGTTATGGAATCCGGATTTCAATCAGCATATACGATTTTAATCTACTATATTCTGAATCAAAATAACAAATTTCGGCCACATATAGTATGTTCTAAAACTATTACACTATCAGATATATAGTGTTTAACGTGGTCAACTCTTATACGAATTACCACTATTTTTCTGTCTGCTTTATGCTTTTATGAAACTGATGTATAATATTTTTCTCCACTCATTATTTTCCGTTGAAAAGCATTCAAGGGTTTTTCTCAGTTTCTTATTATAAACTTTCCACCGTGTAGAGGGCTGATGCCCATTAATTCTGACGAGACTCGAAGTCCTCAACTTCGCTCATGGTGTTAAAGTCCGGAGGATGGGCTGTCAATTCAGGTGTTGTCACAGTTCTCGTAACTTGGCTGCAGTCAAATTTACGAGATCGCTCTCCAACAGTCATCGTGTAGTTTCGTTGTGCGATGTTTATATACAAGCAGTCTATATCAACATTTTTCAAAGAAAGCTGTCGATCTATCGCAAAACTGATTACACTGAAAACCTTCATATTCAGCTTAGTCAATGTTCGTAAATACCAACGACATTTTTAAAGAACTGTAATTATTACTTTATAATTAAAAGACAAACTTTTTTTTTATTCCCCTTTCTATTTAGCAGTAACAGTTCTTGAAATGTGAGTGTGTTTTCTTCTTATAACCCCCTCATCTGCGAATTTAAGAAAAGTAATAATATTTTATTAAACTTTTTTTTAGTGTTTGTAACAAAAAATGCTTCCCATTAAATATGATACAATCTAATTAACATCAAGAAAATTGGTTCTACTTTGATAGGTTTTTTTAAAGATTGAAATTTCTTCTTAAGATTAAAATCTTCCAAAACAGAAAAAGAAAACAATTAATTTGTTAAATATTTCTATAAACTGGTTCAGTTAAACATAATATATATCTATGTACATGTCAATCGAAGTATTTTTTCAATTTAACATTACAGTCTGATAAGAAATTACGATACTAATGATGGAAATAAGATAAATAAAAGCTGTAATTATATAATTCAAATGTATGAAATACGATACTATAATATCTTTATTAAAATGAAGTTTCAATAATTTCGATAATGCAGTAAATTATTAGGTTAACAAAAACATTACCTTAACTTAGTGATGTACAATACCTCAAGGGCTTAAGTCTGAACTTCGACCATGACAAATTATTATGTCCTCTCTTTTTAAGTCATTTCTAGGTGTACTTAGATGTATGGCAAGAAGCAGTATTCTGCTGAAATATTCATTTAGCTCAGTCTAGAAAAGTCTTAAACGGCATCAGATTATCGTATAACACAGCTTGATATTGTACAACCAATGCGCCCCAAAATTTACTGTAAATCACACGATTCATTATGATTATAGGCTCCCCAAATCGTTACTGATCCTCATCCCATTTGTTGACTGAAATATTCTTTCAGATCCTATATCAAATTATTCCAATAGTCTTTGTAGAATCGGAACCGTTAAGGTTTCAAATCCTTTTTCTTTTTTTTTTCGTTACAAAATATAATTTATTTCAACTCATCGTTTTAGGCTATTTCAGACTTTCTTCTCGATGATGTTTCGATAACTTGGATGTTTTCCTCATCTTCATAAATTTTGAACTAGTATATGAATTAAAACTTTTCCAAACTGTTATTCCCCCCCCCCCACACACACACACCTGAAATGTCACGAAATTTCACGGGTTGCAATACTGTTTTTAGTTAATAGACGAAATATTTGGCGATCAACCCATTTTGCCAATTTTACTGACCTTTTTATTTTTGTTTGAATCGTGGTTTTTTTTTTTTTTAATTATAACATTGTGAATGGCAATTTTAGAACACTTCATTAACCTAGCTATTTCTCTATCAGATTTACCAGCATGCTTATAAAATAACATTTTATCACTTCTTACTCACATAGCTCTTTACAATGCGACATCTTTAAATAAATCTTATTAACGAAGTGTGACACACACAAAAAATGAGACTGGTCCAATAAATCATTATACTTGCAGAATCAGTTCTCCGTAACAGTATTACCTTCAAAGTAGTTCCCTTCAGCATTCCCACACTTCTGCATATGGTGCTGCCATTGTTGGTAACAGTTCTGGAACGAGGTTTTTGGAAAACCCTTCAGGAGATTTCCCGTTTTTGCCTAAACCTCTTCAACTAAGGTAAAATGGGTTCCCTTTAAGCAAGATTTAACTATAGGAAATAAAAAAAAAGTCGCATGGGTCCAAATCAGGTGAATAAGGAGGATGCTCCATCATAATAATGTTTTCGCTGATCAGAAACTGTTTGATAGATGGGACCGTGTGAGCGGGAGCATTGTCTTGGTGCAACAGCCATCCATCACTCCCCCATTCTATGGTCTTTCATTCCTAAATTGTTTACGAAGTCTTTTTAGAACTTCAATGCAGTAGCGTTGATTAACAGACTGACTACTGATGTGAGTAAGAACCCACCCATATCCCGAATTTTGGCAATGTTTTGGTCTGTAATCGATGTACTTGGGTGCCCAGCGCGTTCATCATCTTCCACACTCTCCCTTCCCCCCCCCTTCCTAAAAACCGCTTACGCCATTCAAACACACGTGCACGAGACAAAGTTTCCTCTCCATAAGCCTCGGTTAGTATTTAAATTGTTTCGTTGCTGATTTCTTAAGTTTCACAAGAAACTTGATGTTTTGATTCGACATTTTTCTGGCAGAATGCAATTACACGTGTTCACTCAATGACGCAGTGCTCCCAACTGGCGTGATCGATTAAGAGAAAACTGGCCACATGGATACAGGAGGTGTGTTGGATGACCTCACCAAAACAGTTGTTGCCAACTCCTCTCTTAGTATCGTTTTTTCTGTGTCACACCTTGTAACATTATCAAAACGTGTACCTTTTCTTCTGAAGTAACGCTTGCAGGAAATACTAACACATGTGTTTTATAATATATCTAGTGTGATAATATTATGCTAATTTCTTGTCTTATGTATTAATATCTTATAATTTCATAACAGACACCTAATTAAATGTTTAGAAAAACGTGTAAATTATAACAAAATTTAAGTTAAATTTTACAGTTGCGATTAGTACAAAAAGTATTTCACGATCAATTTTGAAAATACACTCTAAAATTTGCATAGTATGTTTTCATCAGAAATGCGCGAGCTCGTTAAAGGTCTTGAAATTTCTTAACGCATACAAGGGCATTATTCCGGACTTATATGACACAAATTCATTTCGAATGTTTTATTAATCATTCCAAGCATATTTAATTTTAAAATCTCTTCTTTTTGCATTTTTTGTGCAACATTTTAAATTTAAAAATGGATATTACGTTTATTAATACTTATTATTCATTTTCTCGCATTTATTTCAATAATACACACATATATATATACAAATGCATATTGTAAAAAAAAATGCCTAGAAATGTTGTCTACATCAGAAATATATGCGGATTAGGCTACACGCATGAAATAAATAGAACTAGTAATTTCATCTTTTTGAGCAAAAATGAACATCTAACATGAAAGTTCGATAGTTTTCTAAACGGCTTATCCTTTTAAAATTCATATAGCTTTTTTTCTTTTGGTAATTTGTATTATTTAATTCGCTCTCCTATAATACATGCTCCTCGTCGTTTTTTTTTTTTTTTTTCTTTTAAAAAAATCATTTTTATTAAATACTTTAAGATTTAAAGCTATCTTTAAAATACATTCCCGCAAATGGAAGGACGCTGAAAATTAAGAAAGGGATTTCAATGTCAATGCAATTTTTGGATATTTATTTCGCAAAATTTACTATGTAAATCTACCCTGAATAAATAATGATATAAATCAAAACAGATTTAGAATAACATAATTATTTCAAAGATCAAAAAATTAATGGAATCAGAAAAACATTTCAAATATAATTATTTCTAGTTAAATATAATTTATTTTTATGGTGTTTCAAAAAACTAATAGAACAAACTTCCAAAACAGGTTGAACACAATGAAATATCAAATTCGACGGCGATTTCCGTTTCTAGGTGTTCTCTCATCTTTCAAAAAATACGCCAAATCAAGGAAACTCTAAATATATTAAAACAAAATTCTTCATAACAAATAATAATAAATCATCATAAAAATACTTTACTTAGTTTTATTACCATTCGTTACGAGAAATAATTCTTTTAGGATTATTAATTCTCGGGAAAAAATCCAACTTATTTTTTGTTTAAATTAAAAATGCTAAATCAATTAATTATGCATGCCGCTGAGTTTTCTCTGTTATTTTGTCGTAAAAAGAGCTTGATTTTGATTTTAATGCTCCTCCATTGCTTGCGTTTCTAGATCGCGAATGCAAGGAACGTGAAAAGCGTCCTCTAGCGTCCATTTGCTTCACTAAAGGCTATGCATTTTATAATGATAAATAATTGTTTAATGTGTTCTATATATCGTCCTTTAAATTTAATATACCTCTGATTAAATGGGTTTTCCTCTTCTCAAATTCATTTTCAACCCGAATTAAAAGTGGCCGTCAGTTTAAAATCTTGATATAGCAGTAACTAAAGAAATAATTAGCCGTAAAATCGGACCGCTAAAATAAATAAGAAAAATACAGTAACAAATGAAGGAGTTAAAACTCGTATGTATTTGAAACAAAATTTTAAAAAATCTCTGTTATTCAAATATTCTTAAGGTATCTGACTACTTGCGACCACTTTCTTTTGAAAAAATGGAGATATGGGGATTTTTTTGTGATTTTTAGATTTATTTAGTACATTTTAAGGAAAAAATCCTAAAATTGAAAACAGATAAAAAAAATTAATTATTATTAATATGGGGAAAAAACTGGTGAAAATTTACAAAAAATTATGTAAATGGGGCCCGCTCAGTACAAAAATTTTGTGAACAAATCCTCAATTTTTCAATTTTGATGTGTTACTTCGGTATTCATGTTTAAAAGGACCTCAGGATAAGAGACATTTTAAATTTACAAAAAATAGAGCCCTTTATCTTAGTTATTAAATGAAATTGAGCAAACAGTGGTTTCATTCACATTGGGGACTGTTAATTTTGTAATAATGCAGTGAATGATAAATCTGAAAGTCAAAATAATTCTTCTACTATACAGAACAAACACAAAAAATTTCAGTAAATTATTTTCAAAACTTTTTCAGCAATCCTTGTCTCCGTTTGAGCATTTTCTGAAAAAGCACACTTCGAGTAAAACACATTTTAAAATTTGAAATACTTTTTTCTAAATATTAATATTTAAATACAGGTTTAAAATTTCCCAGATTTATACGTAACGCCTTCCTTTTTCTCACAGATAATTCCCAGTTTCTTTTTTTAAGTCCTCTAAGGTTTTTTTTTTTTTTTTTTTTGTAGTTGGCAATGAATGTCTCTCCGAGTCGATAATTCTTTCGTCAACAACCTTTGCAAATCCCTTCACAATGAAATAACGCATTTGGATGTGTAAATGTTTCAACATGGAAAGAATCCCTTTAGATCCATCATTGAACTGTAATACACCTAATAATGTGCCAAACTGTAAAGTCAGATGTTCAACAAAAGTTTCTTTTAGGATTATGCTCCACAAAACGCCATTAAAATTTTCATTGGCACATTTTCGGTCTTTCCATATAAACATTTTTCGAGAAGTGATTGGTCGCATAAATCCATATATATGGTTTTCACAATGTTCAATACAACAGTTGGTAAGCTAGGTGTTCCATGTTTATGCAGATTTCCTTACTTGACCTTTTGGTATTTGCACCATATATCGGATCCAGAAGGGCATTGTCCATGCATGGGTTTTTTGTCGGTGGAGCAGCAATGAAAAAATGCAGCAATGGGATTACAGTCTGCATGTCAGACAAATTACCGACATTACTTCGAATTGCAATTCCAAAATAATTTTGAAGTGTGTTCATGAATTTGGCGATCAATTTGCCTTTCCCATCTAAATCTTTTGTAGATTTCTTCAGCTTTCGTAAACGAGAGCCAACTCTCTTCTGCACATGTCCTATACACTCATATTTAACTACGCTATCAATACCATACATGTCTTTCACATTATTGAACGCCTTTGAATCCCCATCTCCATAGTAAGATGTATATCGAAGACCGCAATTTGCTTCGGACCTTTCAAAAATCCTATAAGTACCGTCAGTTTCCATATTAGACGCTGATCTTTTTTGATTTTTACAAAACAGTGATACTACACTTTTTTTGGAGGGTCCCGATGTTTTCTCTGTTTTTGTACACACTCGGCAATTTTGACTGAGCACTTCAATGTCTAATATTTTTCCAGAGTCCCCAGAAATTGCTGAAACACATCCACTCAGTGAAGAGTAGCCACGTTTTTGCCACGTACCATCGACACCAGTCGTCTTCAAACTGTGTACCATGGAACCCTTGGGGTTCCACGAGGCATACCCAGGGGTTCCTTGAGATACAATAAAAAATTCGAAAAGAAAATTTAAATATGTATACAAAATGGATTCAAGTTCTCAAGGAAGTTTATATAATACTACAAGTATCTAAAGCTCGTCCCAGTCATTAAAAGTGAAAAAATTTTATTTATACATAATATAATTTTATTTAAAAAACTTTTTTTACAATAATAAAAGAATATTGAAACATTTTTTAGTTACATCCACTACCTGCTAGATTATGATTATTTTATTATTTACAATATCAGATTCCACGAAATAATTTCATACTGGTAAGTACAATCTTTTGCAAAACTTAATAGTTTTCTAATGGGAAATTTCCTTTATTTTTTCATTTGTGAGAAAAAAAAACCTACAGGGAACAACTTATCGATATGTTACGAAAAAATTTATAATTCAGGTAAATAAACTAACTGTTTACAAACTAAACTTTAGAATAGAAATTCATACAAAATACAAAAGATTTCTCTCACATTGCTTTAAGCATTTAAATGCCATTCAGAGTAATATATTTAAGTGAAAAACGTTTCTCAAGGTGAGTGACTACAAAAACAAAATAAAGCATAAAAACAAATTAAAAGCAGAATAAGAAAGGCAACTGCAGATAATTTCAATAGACCTGGACTTCATGTAAAAAAAATGCAAGTATATGTGCATCCCAGTTACTAAATATAATGCAAGAGTTAGTGACACTTGGATCATAAATTAATATTATTCATGAGTAAATTATAATAAAATTTCAAAAATTTCAAAAAAAAAATGCAAAACTTTTTTGATTATCTTTACATTAATTACCTATAACTAGTTGGTCTATTTTAAATATTTTTTAAGATATATTCTTCTAAGTGTGTAAGGGGAGGAGGGGAAATGGAGTTCCACGAAAACATCTTCTAATTCTAGGCATTCCGTGAGTAGAAAAGTTTAAAGACCACTGTTGTAGACCAACAAAGCCCACTTTCATCTGGAAGGTGCGATTAACACACACAATTGCCGTATTTTGGGCTGGTGCACACCCACATCAATTCCTACGAATTCCATTACACTGTTCGCATGTAACGGTTTGGTGCGACTTTACTGGAACCTTCCTTGTGGGTCCGTTTTTTGTTCGAAAAGCACAGCACTGTAGGGCTTGGGACACGCACAGTCATCGGTCAACGATACGCTTCATTCTTAAAGCAATCCGTTATGCCAGCCAGGCGATATGATATAACCAGTGTTTCTGCAGGATGGTGTTCCTCCATACATCACTCGTTGTGTGAAACAAGTGCTCTGCCCCATTTCGGTGATGACAGAACCATCAGCCGGCATTTTTCTACAGCTTGATTTCTTATATCCCTCGACTTGAATCCTTTCGACTTTTGGCTGTGGGAATACATGAAAGCCATTGTCTTCCATGATCCCATGCCATCTCTATCCGACCTTAAAGAAAGCATAAAACGCCATGTGCGAAAAATTCACCAGTTCATGCCGTTTTAAACAGTCGAACATGCGATTTAACGCTTCCAGATGTTAGCAGACAATAATGGACAGCATATTGACCATGTTGTGTAAACTTTCGTAGGTTATTTATATGTTCTCAATAATGCTATTAAACATCACCTAGGGGTGGTTTTTGAAACTCATTGTTTTTCCCCCTTGATAAAATCCCCCATCATTTCATTCAGTCATCACCCAATTTTCATGCAATTCAGCTGTATAGTTTATGTTACAGATTGCTCCCCAATTTCAAGTTTAATTATGGACACCCAATACATGGATGTTGGTTTTCTTTTATAAAGAAATAAATTGCATAACTTTATAAATAAAAAAAATACAAATATATTTACTGAGATCTAAAAATGAATCACATTACATCTTTATATCCTTTGCATCACATCAGAAAAAAATAAATATTCTAAAAACTAAAAAAACTATACAGACAAAAAATGCTCCAAATAATTTCTATGTTGTAAACATCAAGTATAAGAAACAAAGTATATACAAAACATTAAAGCATATTCCAATTTTATGTAAAAACATAAAATATTAATTAAATATTGAATAGCATTGAAAATTCTCTATACTATCCTTTACATCAGTTAAGGGAAGTTCGATTGGCTTACACATTAATAGACTAACACTGCTGCAAAAATTAACCATTTCCAGTATTTCTTTATTCTGCAATCCTTTCACTTTGTCCCCCTTCATACTGAATTTGACAAATCAAATTTGAACAAAATATGCAAATTCTATTTAGAATAGAACTTTGATTCTAAAATGATGCATCTATTAATAAAATAATTCATTACTAGCCAACTGATGTTCATTACAATCAACACCAAACAATTATTCTCTCTTTATATATATAGTACTTAATTCACCCACTCTATCTTAAACTAAAGATACTTCTTGTTTCAAAGCAATAACTTCACAGAAAAAATTTGTAGCACGCTTTCAAGTAATAAGTTAAACCTGTTTTATCAACAAAATTACCTAATTGTGGATAATTATTTATAAACTCATAAAAAACATATCTAATTCAAATATTTAAAAGAAATTTTAAAAAACCTAAGGTTATATGAAAAACAGTAAACTGTCTCCTCCCCTTAAACTCTGAAGTCTAATAAATATTTTTGATTTTAACCTGAAGGAAATTTATCAAGTACTTGCAACTGAATAAAAATTGTCCTGAATTTGATTGCAAAAAATTATAAAATATTTATAAATTTTAAATGCTTAAGGAAATAATCACAAAAAAAAAAATGATAAGCTATAAATTTTAAAATGATCAAACAGAATTTTGAAGAATAAAATATACACAGAAAAAGAACAGAAACAGGTTATGTCTTTTAAAGTTTATTAAAGAATAAAAAAGTGATCAGATCTATTCCAAAAATATGAAAAAACGATTCTCATGATACAAATTGAGCTTCAATATCAAATATACACAAGTATTTATACACACAATTAAAGAAAATAAAACTTATCACCAGGATGTAAAATAATTCACAAAAAGTATACAACCACATTCTCGACTAATATATTTTTAACAAATATATCAAAAATAAATATAAAAAATTGTAGATAGCTTTAGTTTGAATGTAAAATAGAACACCTTTATTGGACGGATTTCAATATTTAAATATACCACACAAAATTTGTACATGCAAATTTATCCCTGCTATAAATGACAAAAAAAAAAATACTAAGGATAAAAAGTATCATTTCAAATGACTTCATATTAAAAAAAAGTACATTATAAAAAAGAGAATTAAATATCTTTAGTTTTGTCTTGCATCCAAAGTCAGAGGGAAAAAAGAATCAATTTTTAATAATGTCATAAAATATCAATCTTCAAAGCCATCACCCCATCTTTATACAAATAATTTACAACATACTTTATATTTTATTAATTATTAACAAATAAAAAAAGTCGCAATTCAATCCCTTTAAAAAAAGAACATTCATGTAAAATGATAAATCTACAAAAATATAAATAAATTTAAAACAAGTCCCACAAAAAAAATGTAGTAAAATTTATAAGACACTAATATGAAACTTATTTTTAAATATTAATGGACGGATATATCTTCAGCATAATAATATTACAATCAAAACATATTTATCAGCTGAAAATACAAGTTTGAAACCGTAAAACATGGAATTACTTTAATTAGCAGAATTTCATCAGAAGAAAGTGCACAAAAAAATATAAACTGATACACTAAATATATGGAATGCAATATTGTTAAAATACAATTTATGTTAAATCATTACATAAGCAACAACACTTGAAATACAATGATTTAATGGGAAAATATCATTCATATATCAATTTAAAAAATAACAAGATTTCTTTAAGAAAATTGGAAAATTAAGAAATGTTCTCAAACATTGCTATTGAAATATTTTCAATACAATCACTGCGATGAAGAAACAAAAACACTTTTGTTACAAAATATTCTATCTAGTTCAAATTAGTCCTATAAAATGGACTTAGCTAGAGGTAACCATTAATATAATGTTTTGTTTTCATAGAAGTAACTCACAACAAATTTTAAATTATATTAACTTATTATTTGGTCATAAACTTTGATAAAGGTCGATTGTAAACAGATATACACACACAAAAAGATTATGGAACATGGGTTATATAGTAATAATAAAGATGTATGATAATCTAAATAAATGATATAACATTTTACAAATTTTACTATTTTTATCAGTATCTTTTGAAATATATTCTACTATTAGTTCCTAAATTGCTGTTATAAGAAACATAGAATTTGATAAGAGAAAATATTCGATTATAAGGCAAAGCAAAAAATTTTGTCAACTTCAATGTTAATTTATTTTATTTCTAATCATACTCAAATAGCACCATGTATAAAAAGTAAAATAAAGGTGCTTAGTCTCACTATTTTATTTATATAATACTTCCTTATTAATCCTTTTATAAAATTTAAAAAGAAAAAAATTGTAATTTTTTTAATATTTTAAAATTAAAATAATTTAGAATGAATTTTAAATTTGAAAAAAGAATAATAATTTTTAACAAATGATTTTAAAAAACAGAGGAGTGCATAAAACATGAATGATTAAATTTATTTGTTGAATAATATTCATTTTATTTTGAAAGTAATTCAGAAAACATTAGCATGTAATGAATAATTTTGAGACTTGAAATTTTTGTCATATGTTATGGAAATTAAATCATTATATACTAATCTAAAATTAAAAAGTGAAAAGGAAAAAAATCCTATAAATTGACAATTTGAATTTTTAAAATCAATTGTAATGTTTACATATTTGACTAAATAAACATGTGAAATTAAAACAATCAAACAATGCAAAATGCTGTTTATCTCTGCTACAACAATATTTCAAGCTTATATTATAATTAAAATTTTTTAAAAAAATATTTACAATTTATAGTCAAATGCATAACAGATATATATATTACATAAAAAACGTGAATATGAAGCAGCAATATGAAGCTGAAGCTGAATTTTTAACCAATAAATCTCTAGCCCAAAGTTTTAACAAAATTTCACTGTGTTAATATTGAAATGTTAATTAATATTAATGAAAATATAGATGAACACTCTCTATATATAGAACACTCTTTGTAATAATGACTGGATTAGTAAAACTTAACTTCAATGAGCTCCCCAAAAAAATCCTTATTTTGAACAACATAAATCAATAAAAAAAGAGCTTCCAAATAATACATGACGAAGCAAACATACAAATATCAAGATCACGATTTAGAAACTGTGTCTGTTTGTAATTTATCCTTTGATATTAAATATTCAAAAATATACAGAAAACTTCTCCTTGGCATACATTTTTTATAAAATTATGAACACACTTGAATCATTAAAAATACTGAATGTAGCTTCAAAAAAATCTTCATTATAATGATCAAAATACTAAAATAATTATCACATTTCAACTAAAAATAAAAGGCCTTAACAATAATAAAATAACCTAAATAAACACAACTCATGAAAATATTTGAAAATAAATATAAGCCTTTTCTTTCTAAATTTGTATCAAACTACCTAATATCTGACATAGATTACTAGAAAATATATATGAATAAAATGCAACAAAATAAAATATAATATTTTTTTAATGTGAATAATTCCAAAGACACCAAAAGAAAAAAGATTACAAATAAAAAAAAATTTTAAATGTTTAATCTATATTCTTTAACCCTTCTCATTCAAACACGTTTATATAGATTTTAAGAGACTACAGAAAAATTGGATTATATTCAAAACAAATCCATAAATTATATAAATGTATATAATATAGGTGCAAAACAGGGAAGTTCATTTGTAACAAAATTATTAGACAAATACTAAAAAATTCATTAACATCTTTTTAAAAAAAGAAATATTGTGCATTTACAATTCTAATGAATCAAATACACACAAAAGAATTGTCAGATTACTTAGTAAATGATTCAGGAAAATGAATAATGGAATGACAAAATGAGATTCAGTAATAAAGGCACATATTGTGAGTATAACATGGTGGACTGAGATTCCTTCATCAAACCTAAAATTAAAATTGTATCATTATTTATAAGTAATACTGTAAGTATACTTGTGAAATAAAAGGTTACAACACTTGATGCATAATAGAAAAAATTTCAAAACAATGAACAGTTCCAACAAACTTACCAAAAATAAATATGTTTTAAACAAAAAGTAAAATAAGATCACTCCCAAACTTAAAGGCACTGAAGAATGGTGAAAATTAGCAGCAGTACTTGCTTTGCGATATAATGCAGTTTCTTCACCTAGAAAATTAAAAAAGAACATTAATAATACTTTAATTTAGACATTTTTTTTAAATATATAAAAAAACATGGATAATTAATTTGCATGAATATATATTATATGTATTTCACCCTTATATATGTAGACAAATTTGTATAACTCAAAAAAATCTGAATCAAAAGTATAAAGCATTGATTGAATAACATAGCTTTTAATAAACAAAATTTATTTCTAAATTTGTTACTCACTGTTTGTATCTTTCAAATAAGAGAAAAAATAACAAACTTTATGATAAATGAATTCAACATAATGACTAGTACGTGTGTGGAAAAAGTATTAACTATAAATAAGTCTCCATTGCCGGAATACTTTACAATAACAATTTTGAAACTTTAAATTTGAAGTTAGAAGTTACCAAAAATTAGATGATAATTTTCTTTGGTTTGATAATTTGCAATTCACTGATATACACTTATAAATCAGAACTTTTCATATATGAAATTTGCCTCATATATTGTTTTAAAATAGTTTATTAACTTTAAAATGCATTACTTTGATTAAATGAAAGGCATTAAAAAGGCGCTCTAAATACATTGTTTATGATAACTAACATATTTTTTAATCATTTCCTTAGTTAAAATTCAAAATTTTTTAGAGAAAGGAAGAATATTAATCACTCATTTTTAGAAGAGGAGAAAAATTAGACTCAAATTTTTAAAAAAAGTATTTGGAATATTATAGATTCTAATATAATCAATAGGCATAATAATCACATTGTTTATTATTACAATAGCACCAACCTCCCCAAACTAGACTTTCAAATGTACTAATACTATTTATATGTTTCGCACAGTATACACATGCTCTAACATCAATTCGAGAGAAACATTTTCATTCAAAAAAATCTTGCATATATAAATCTTACCTACCAAATTTTACAACCTATTTAATAATACACTTTCAATTTAAGACAAAATATTTTACAATTGACTAAGTTTACTGTTTCGATATCCAGAAACCTGATACTTTAAAAATATTCAAATCGCCCACAAATAGCTTATCTGTCGATTGAGAAACCTTATAAAGCAATAGATTTTCGAGATTTAATCCAAAATATGTTTTACATTTCAGGGATTAGTGAGAATGCAACAAAATGTAAATACCACATAAAATTAGGCATATAACAAACAAATTACAGCACGCTTCAACTAATTCACAATACAGTACAATTCATACATTTTAAGTTTTCTAATCTATGTTCCGCACATAAATTACATTATAATCCTTAAAACTTTTAAATAAAATTTTATGTAAATGTGTCAACAGTTAAATGCATCTCAAAATTAAATTATAGAGTAAAAAATTATACAATAGTCAACCAAAAATATTAACATTATTTACAATCAAGATAAATCAAGAATGTAATAATTAAACTTTAAGAACTTTCTTTATTACACAATATTCTGAAGTATTAAACATATTATATATATTTTCTATGAAAATAATCAATTCTTTGAATCCCAAACAAAAATCAAATATGTAAAGCACAAACAAATTATATAAATTGAAAAATATACTGATAGAATTGAAATTTTGAATTGAAAATTTTCTAAAAAAAAGGGGGGGAGTGAGTGAGTGAGTGATTTTGGGGATTATTGGCGCAAGAGCCGATTTCAGCTATACTGCGCCAAACATTTGTTTTATTATCTGTGGTCTAGACGGGAAGAGAAAGAAAGAATGAATTGAATGACAAGAAAGAGGGTCGAAAATAGAGAAGGATCACTAGGGTACCCCGGGTTTGTGAAGCCCATGTTTACCAAAGACAGTAAACCCCGTGGGAAAAGGAAAAGATCACTAGGGCACCTCGGGATTGTGACACCCGTACTCACCTAAAGAAGGTGAGCCCCCTGAGGGGAGGGGGGAGAGAAAAAAGAACATACACGCAATCTGATGGTTGAATAACACAAACATATAAAAAAAATGCTACCAACCTATCTTGAACTCCCGAACAGGAGAGGACATCTTTCCATCACCTCCATTACTAAATGCAAGAACTCTGAGTTTATATACTTTTCCAAATGTTAAGCCAGACACAACTACTTCCAAATCATTTCCATCCAAATATCTTTCAACTTCCTTTGCTGCTGTCATATCTTGATCTGATTCCCAATAGCGAACCTTCAAAAATTTCAAATACATGTTTTACATATCAACAAAAATGCTTAATAAATAAAATATTTATTTTCGAATCTAAGCCAAACTTTTTTCTAATATTAATGCTACTGAAAATCGGCTACTTCTTAAAATCCAAGACGGAAAATTCATTGGATGGAGGATATTGAATATGATAATGAAAGAGCAATTACAGATTCATATAAAAGTTTTTAATATTGGTAAAAAAAAATTCCTCACTTATTAATCCTCATTTTAATTCTTTTTTTTAAATATTGGATATCAATAAACCATATTTTACACTATATTTTTTATTTTCTCACAAAAACATGCTGAGAATTTGGGGTGCAGCTTGGAATAGATGACGGCTTACATTCAGATTAATACATGGTACATTTTACAACCAAAGGAGTAGAAATTACAAACTTCTTTTCGGTTAAGTAAAACTAAAATCACATGAAAACTGCTCAGAGTGCTTAAAGTCTCTGAAACACAATTCAATGATCAGGGCAACACTTGAAATGGTAACTCGCTCTTTAATTTAAGCTTCATGCAATTGACTTTGAAGCCAAGACAAAAAGAATATGCAGAAATCCCAATTCCATCAAAACGAAGAATATTTATGAAGGATATGCAACTCCAATCTGCAGATATGAATTCTTTGATTCTGCCCACAAGATAACATACTCCTTTTTCCAGAAAGTTACTAGTATTTTTCATCTTGCACAGGAATTTAATCATTACTTCATCCAAGGAAAGAAATATATATATATATATCACACATTTAATATTTAAAGTTAAATTCACAATTTTCAAAAAGTTGTAAAAAAAACCCACAGATTAGAATGACCTGAATATAGAAGGCAAAGGAGGGGGAGAATAAGGCAGAAGGAAAAATGTGTCCAGCATGACACATTAAATTTGTTATAAAAAAGCAAGGTACATATCTCACCTTATAACCTTTAATAGGTTCTTCTTCTGTGGATGGTAGAACTCCTCTCCATGACACTGAAACACTGGTAGGGCTAATGGCTTCTACTCTGACATTTGTAGGTGGACGCAGAGGTGCTATAAGGTTTTAATCATATTAACTTTCATGGATCATTTTACATCATAAAAAAAAGTTAATTGTACATTACACCTAAAATTACAGAAGAAAAAAAACTTGTTTCTAAAGTAATGAAAATGAATTCAAAATTAAAGATTTTTATATAGTATATTTTAGTTTAGCTAATCATAATTATTACTAATTTAGTATTATTTAAATGATAGAATGAAAATTAATGCATCATTTACAAATGAACCTTGACTTCAATTTCAAGAGATTTGATTTGAATTTACATTGCAAACTGAAGGAACATAAGGGCTCCTTTCCACACTTCCACATCCTGCCAATGGGAAGAATTTCAGCCTGAACAGATTTAATGTGCCTTAACCCCTCTACCTTTAGTGGTAGTAGGTTTCGAAATCGCAACTCGATTACATCAATCATGACTTCATGACCCTGACCATTCGGATACTGGGAAGATACAATTTAAATCCCAAGTAAATTACACACTAAACAATGTAAACTGAGTAACTGCTTTTATGTCAGATTCTCTTTAATAGTATCAACATTATTTAAATGATTCAGCTATAGGAATCATCATTTAGTTCCATATACATTGAATTTCATCATGCATTTCACTAATTAATAAGAACAATTTAATTTTTAAAATAATTGTTTCTTTAAATACCAACACAAAAATTCTTATATTCAAAAAAAACCTTAATATAATTAATGTAATATTTGGTACAGGTAATTTACCAGGATGTTGAATAATTTAAAGTTTGTTCTTTATTCCTTAGCTGACTAAGAATGTGCTCAACTTTCTTTCAACATCTAACCATTAATAGAAAAAGCAAGTTGGATTTTTTTTAGTTTATTACTCAAATGAACATACACAAGTCCTTTTTATGCATCAGACTTTTGTCCAAATGCACGTACACAAACTGAACTCATTCTTACATTTTAATATTATGTGTAATATAGAAAACATAACCAAGAGTAGAAAACACAAGTTATGAGAATTCTGTTTCAGACTTCAGCATCTAAAAAACTGCTAAGCTAATAGGGTTTTTTTTTTAAATAATAAAGGATGCAAACAAATATTTATACTGGCATAATCTCCAAAAATTATAAAAATTGTTTCACAAAATTGGTTATTAAGTAAAATATCATTATATTAAATAGTTAACTAGCAGACATATTCTACAAACATATTCTCACAGCAAACAAAAAATATTTTAAAAGAGAACAGAAACGAACTACATAATAATTCATTTGAAAAATAAGAAGAAATGTTACTTGTTTCTCTAAAATTAAGGAAATGTTTTACTCTATAATTATGAGTTGTAAGTCACATCCATAATATAAAAAAGCAAAAAATTAAAACATTTTCAATGTTTTTGATCAACAGAAATATTATTTCTACATGAACTTTACTTGAATTCTATTTTTTCAGCGTATCACTCAGGTATAAAAAAGTTAACATCAAAATTTCTGTCAATTGTATTTTCTTTACATTATGCAATTCATGATCTAATTTGAAATATGTATAGCTTAATTCATAAAATACTAACCAGCTTTGAAAGTTCTCGCTAAAAAGGGTTCACTTTCAACTCCACTTCCAGCATCATTATAAGCCATGACTGCAACATAATATTCAGTATTGGGTTGCAATCCTACAATTAAACCCCAATTTTCAAGGCCTCTTTTTAGTAAAATAAGAGAATCTGCTTCAGCATCTTTTCCATTCTGCCAGTATTTTATCTGCAAGAAATAATCAATTTAAGCACCTAAATTTTTTTTATATCCATAGATAGCATTGACTGGTGATATTACATTGGGTAAAAAAGGTAAATTAGGAGAGTAATAAATTTAAATATGACCATTAGTGACTCAAATGACTAAAATGGAAATAATTTTAATTCTGCTAAGGTTATGGCTTGTTATATCCAAAAAGAAAAACAAATTATTCTAATAGACTATCATATTAATGATTACAAAAAACAAAGATGAAAAAAAATCATTGTAAAGATAGTAATTTTTTTTGTAAAAAAAAACATGCAATGCTATGCAAATTCACATTACTTGAAACACATTTAATAAAAAAAAAATTTAATAGATTCATTTATGAATTATATCAAACTTACACAATTTCTTTTTCTAAGCGAATCTAAAATCTAAAGCGAATTTTGAACAAAATTCTTCGAGGGTAATAGCATAGTGACCACCTACAGCTTCTACATACAAAGTTTCACACTCATAGATTGCTTAATTTGGCCAGAATAGCTGAAATACACAAACTCTTTCTTTTATATGAATAGATTATGAAAGAAAGATCTTTTGATTATTTGGAACAGTCCTTTAGATGAATTTAACCTATTCCAAACATCTAAACAAAACGAATTTTCCCCTACAATATTCCAATACAACTTAATTTATTTATGTCTCAATGTATATTTCGATACTCGTTCCTAAATTAATCTAAGCAAAATAATGTACTGAAAAAAATTCTCCTATTTCCAGTGCTTTATAGCAATTTATAAGTTTATATATTTTTTTAATTGTATTTCAGTAAACTATTGCCTGTTAAATTAAGTAAAATAGTAATATGTAATTAGAATAAAAGTAAGAACACAGTTTTCATGACTGTCATTCTTATGAAGGAATATTAAAAAGCTTTTAAAAAATGTTATACTTAGAAAATATATAAATGAAATATTTTATTTCAATATATTAGAAAAAGAAAATTTTTTACAATAACATGGGAAGATCTGATAAGACAAATATCTTTCATAATATTCAAAAGAAAAAGTCAAAATTGATTAAAATTAATGAATGCAATAGCAAGCTATTCTTTCATATTTTTTACAGCAAGCATCATTACTGACCACACACATTTTTAAAAATACTTATCTATTAATATGTAGTAATGCAATCCAGAAAAGTTATATATCCTATCAAAAGAGATTTTTAAAAACATATTTTAAAATTAATAAGTTTAATAAAGTTTGCTATCTCATTCTCAATTTTAAAACAAACCATTTTGCTATAGAAAATAACATAATATCAACACTTATTTTTTTTAAAATTAAATATCATAGTTCAACATGCTTCAATTAAATATTAATGATTATTACTTACTCTGTAACCAATTAGTTTGCCACGAATCTTTTCTCTTAGCAATTCTAATGGTGCCCAGGTAACGTTCAAAGCAGTGGAATTATATGCCAATGCATACACTTGAGAAGGTGTAACTTGAGGCACTAAAAATTAAAAATGGTTAATTTATCAATACATTGTTTTAATATTGCAATTTAAATCTGCATAACAGAACAAATCGAGTAAATTTTTTTAATTCAAAAAGTATTAAATGAAGGAAACTAATTTCAGAAGTATTTTCTATTTTAATCTGATAAAGATAAAACTTAACTTTTAGTTCTTTTTATTAGAGCTTTATTATTATATTACTATTAACTTTTATATTACTTATAATTAGCTTTATTATATTATTATTAAGTTTATTATATTATTATTAACTTTTTATTTAGAGCTCAAAAATATATCAAATTTCATACACACAATTACGAATTGCATAATCCTTTAACAGTTAAATGTAACACAAACTTTATTCTAATTTCAATTCATATATATAATACAGATCATAATGATTCCTCTTTAAGTTTATCTATTTTTATTTTGAATAGCATAATTTAATTCAGAATGTATAATTCAATTGTATTTTCTACAATTAGTCTGCCATTCAATACAAAATATGCCTATAAATATTTATTCATATTAAAAACAAAACATTTACTTACTATTTTCAGCAGAATATATTTTAACTTCATCACTATATGGACCAGGTCCTAAAGAGTTAATTGCTTGTACTTTAACTAAATATGGTTTGTAGTAGTTTTCCTCCCCGACATTAACAACATGCAATCCTATGTTATGTCGAGATTTCAGAGAAATTTCTTGAAATTTCACATCCGAATTTGCAGGTTTGTATGATACATTATACCATATTTCAGGGGCATTCCACTCTTGAGGAGGCAAAGGCTAGAAAAATCAAATATATTAAAAGATACAGAATATATTAAATACAACTTATGATATAACATAATAAAAATATGTAATGATTCATAATATGCATTTAAATACCTCCTTAATTACATCAATCTAAAACCTATTTTACATTCTGAACTAAAAATTTCGTTATTAAGTCCAGGAACATTCTTAATTCTTGAGTTAGTTCTGGATTTTAACAAAAATTTTAAAAAATTTAAATCACTAGAATAATTATTGTTTTTAATAATTTACAATTGAAAAATATAAATATATGTATTACATTTTTAGCAAATATAAAATTATTCAAATGCAAAGTGTTTTAAACATTTAAATCATATATTCCTACTCAAAAATTAAGACTAAAATGTTTATTTAAAAATTGTGTTTAAAAAAACAAGTTATGCTCAGCATTAATTTTTTTCAAGTCAACAGCAAAACTGAACAAAAGTTTTTTTTAATTTTTTTTTTTTTTATGAAACTAACGGGTAGTAAAGCTTTAATTTTAATAAAGCTATACTAATGCTTCAATTAATACTTAGACTAGATAAAACTGTAACTTTTACAGTTATTTTTTAAGGGCCTGCCAACAGTTTTATATTAAAAAAACACAAATGTTTCTTGTACAAACTGTAACATAAAAATATACTTAAAACAGAAAAAAATATTAAATTTATAACAAAGCATTAAAACTGTAATAAACTATATTTTAAAATTTAAACTTAACTGTTAAATTACTTACATCCCATGTTATAGTCAAACTTCCAGTTTTACCACCTCCACCACCAACATTAGAGGGAGCAACATGAGGTACATCTTTTTCTGTGTTATAAAGGGGACTTGGTTGACTAGGTTCACCTTTTCCTAAAGAATTTATAGCCGAAACTCTAAAAGAATAAATACTCCAAGGCGAAAGAACATTAAACAATTGAACTTCTCTTCTATCACTTTCAGGCCTGTTTCGGTATTTTTCAACATCTATAAGTATTAAAAAAAAGTAAGAAAATCTTTTTAATGTAATATACTTTAAGAAAATAATTTAATAAAAATTCTTGACGTAATTTTTAGCAGTTACAGCCAAAATGAAAAAAGATAAATATTTGAAAGAATTTACTGATCAAAGTTAGTTGTACCAACCAAAACCAAATACACTTAATGATATAAAAATTTATACACCATTTAAAGGCTAAAATAAAACTTCAAAAAAAAAATGATCAACAAACTTAGAACTAAATTTTCAGACAACAGTGAAACAAATTATAAATGCTGAAAAAATACAATGAAAATTAAACAAATTTTGATAAGAGTAAATATAGTCGGACCTCCATTTCACGAAGCTTTACCTGGAACCAAGATCAGAAGATGAATCTCTTATTTAACAAATTTTCCCCATAATGAAGTTTTTCAGGATTTAAAGACTTTGTTAAATAAAGATCTGTTTGTGTATAACTAACTGTAAATACGAAGAACTTTTAAAATTATTATATACAATAACAAAGTACTATTACACCTTTAAAAACTCTTCAGCTAGAAATTACTGGAGCTCAAATCTAAAGAGATAATTTAAGTAAAGGATGATAAATATTTGATTTTTAATAAAGTATCAATGAAATCTGTGAATTTTAACACAGAAAACAATTGGAATACATTAACTGATCCTAACACACACTACCTTTCCCATCTTATTTTTCTGTTAAGGATATAGAAAGATTTTTTTCCCATCCACATTGATGAGCACATAAATATATAAACATTCTGATAACTATAATAAAATACTCAACAAGTTTGTCTCTACAACCCAGACATTCTGGGGTATCACCATGATCTGCAAAGTAGAAGTACTTAAAATACTCTTACAATAATCCACATAATGCATTTAAGATCATCAAAAAGTGAAAGATGTTTTAAATGGCTTAAAAATTTTGCACATAAACTAAACTCTGATATTTTGACTTTATTAAAAATGGATGATTCTTAGATCTATCAATATGATCCATAGACCAAAACCATGAGCAAAGACAAAGAGTGGAAACACAGCAATTCACTCCCCCAAGAAGACAAATGCCCAAGAAAGTGCAGCATAACTATGTAGGTAAAGTCATGCTGACTGTCATGTAGTTATCTCAACAGACCACCTGAAGAAATATCATACCATCAAAAAGTACCTATTAATGCATACTGTTGAATAAATTATTCTGATTAAGAAACAGTGTGGTGTAATCACCAAAGGTTAACCTTCTTCTCATTCATATTGATATGTTGTTAAGAAATTAAACCAAAACTCAAAAAAAAATCGGAGATTTGATAACACAAATGACCTTATTTAAGAGGTGGAACAATGATTTTTTTATACCTACAGTGACGGCCTTCGAAAAGACAAGAAACAGCAAGAGAAATATATAACTATGTCAGGTGAATGCATAGATATGTCTTTAGAATAGCTAAAATTTAAGTTTCTTTTTCAATAATTAAGTAATAAAAATTTTATGATGATCTTCATGTATATTCGATTATAGCATGCATAAACTGAGATTGTATACAGCACAGTGAATATTATTATTTCAGCTTAAATTTTCAAGCACAGTTTTTCAAAATCATAACACAATATAATCCTTAAAATATATATCAGTTCAAAAGCATAAATTTTCTATTTCCTGGATATGAATCACACAATTCTTAGCATTTATTCTTACCCAGAAGCAAAATTCAATTGACACATAAAATTTTGCAAATTCTCATATTTTATAATTAGAAAAATGATAAAGAGCAATTGAAGAATGAGTCAGAATTGGCTTAAATTCTCAATTTTTGATAAAAGCTCCTATTCTAAAACATATTACATAACATATACATAACTGAATCTTCGTATATATTTCTAAAAATTGACTTAAGAAATTTTTCATAGGTTACTCAGGGAAATATCACATATGAAAATATTTGCAATATGAAAGAAATCAAAGTTCAACTTTCTATGCATAAGAGTACCCCTTCAGGAACTTACTTTCTTTTAAAACTACCCATGTTGAATTATGATTTGTTCTACCTTCAATTGTGTAGGCTTTAATAAGATCACCATTAGCAGAGCCATCACTCCAATGAATAATTCCTGATGTTGCAGTAAGATCTTCAGCTAACACAGCTCCAGGTGCTCCAGGTGGACCTTTTAAGTGAAAGAAAAATATGATAGTTACTTGTTCCTCATTTTCTAAAACAAGTAAACCACCCTCAAAGATGAAAAATTATTTAACTTTTCATCAAAAGTTTTTGTATTTATACAGAATTATAAGTTTATAACAGGGGAGATCATTATTTATTTTTAGGAATTGCCACACTGTTCAATCACACCTGAAATATTTTTTTAGAATAAAAACATTTTAATTTTAAATTATTTGCCAACACATGAAAAATGCTTTGCAAAGGTGATGCACACGTTGAAAAATTCTTTTGGACTACCTTGTAGACATGGTACCATTTTAAGTCCTCACCCAAAGTCATTACATAATTAGAAACAAGCATTATTTCATGTTTAGTGTTTGCTTTCCTTTTGAGTATTTGATAGCTTTTCTAGGCAGCAAGGAAAGTTGATGCCACCAATGTGTTGGAGTTAGGGTTGAATACATTCCTTATTAAAACCCATTATTTTCTAATGTTTCCATTACATTTTCCCAAACAAAACAGTGATGTACTTTTTTTCTAAAACAGTTTAGTGTATATTTTTTTCAATATTTCTAAATTCCAAGTTCATTAGTTTTCAATTAGTTACAAAAAAAAAACAAGCTCAATTTAACTTTTGGAAATTTGTGTAATAATAATAACAATGATAATTACCAAAAACTACAAGCTGGGTTGGTCTTGATATTCTTCCAACAGCAGTTTTAACAATGCAGTGATATATTCCAGCTTCTGCAAGTGTTATATTTTCTATTCGTAAATATCCAGGAAGTTTTCCCTAAAATTAATTACAATAAAACATATCTCATATTTAAAATAAATTAATTAAATTTTAATGCATTAAAACAACAATCATAAAATGATACATACTACAGAGAACTGGGGTTGTTTTTCCATATCAATTCTGAGCCCATTTTGTAACCATATGTAAGCTAGATCAAGCATATCACTGCCAACATATGCTTGACATGGCAATTCTGCTGAATCATTTACAACTGCTTTTACTCTTGGATTAGGAGAATCAACCATTCGTGGTAAACCTGAGGGGAAAACATATTTAAAAATCATTTTAAACCATATGAACTAAATCCCATATTTAGTCACAACAACAACAAAAAAGAAAGAAATATCTAGAGCTAACAATACAAAAAGCAATAATCAAAACTAAAATAATAATAGCCCTTTTTCAGTCTAATTTAAATAAAATATTTAAAAAAAGAATGATAATTAGAAATAGAAATGGCATAATTTAGTTCTTCATTGTGCATTTCAACATATCAATACATATAAACTGGTCTTCCAAGTAATAAAAATGCTTCACTTACAAAAATTAAATTCCACAGTAAATTAAAGTAACAGTGAACTGGAAAGAAATCAAAAAATTTTGATACAACATGAGAACACAAAGAAGAATAGATAAATTCAGATAAAAATTTTACTGAAACAAAATATTACACTATTCAGCTTTCTTTGAACAGAATCCAATTTCAATTCATATAATAAAGGTAACTACATACATTAGAAAATACAACCCCATGTAAGAAATGTCATACTATATAAAATCTTTTCAATCATACAGAAATACTAAACTTTTATTACAGAGGGTATATGAATTCATATACTACATAAAGGAATACCACTTAAAAGGAACATTTTGTTTTCTAATGTATCAATCTATGCAGTCCTTCGACTTTAAGTTTTCATATGGAAAATACAGTCAAAAGAATTACGTTTCCTTCTCACAGTAAGACTAGTGGAGAATTTTAATTCTTAGAACAATTGTATCACAAGTTTCAAGGAAGATATTGATATCACTCAAAGAAAAAAAGAGCAAATGGCAATGCAACTATTCTGAGTGATCAGATTCAATAAATGTTGTTGATATTATCTTAAGATAGCAAGTCTTTCAAAGC
Organism: Trichonephila clavata; assembly: GCA_019973975.1. Lineage (NCBI taxonomy): Eukaryota > Metazoa > Arthropoda > Arachnida > Araneae > Nephilidae > Trichonephila > Trichonephila clavata. Next base: position 93,334 of record BMAO01025072.1, on the reverse strand, counting down.
AATGCTCTAACTTACAAAAATCAAATGGTTTGGTCCCAATTTGAAAAACATTGTAAAATTACCTTCAACAAACTATATCATTACCACATTAATAAATCATTGAAACTAAAGAATGGTATTGAAAACATAATATTCCAAATCTGTTTTTAATTTTGATTAGCTCCCTGATGTGGTGTGGAAGTCTTAGGTGTGGTGTACACAATTTTGGTTACAGTGGATGCAGAAATCACACTAGTGATTATGCCCGTGAAGTTATTAATAGCATTATCAATATTAATATTATCAGTATCAATGAGAGGATTACCAGGAAGGGTGTTAAATACAATTTCTTGAAATTTAACCCAGTTAGTAGTTTTGAGAGTATTAAGAATTTTTGGAAGAGAATTATTAAGAGTGATATCAATAATAACAGGGTTATGGTCACTACTAAGAGCATTAACTGAGTTAATATCATGCAATGAAATATTATTTGCGAAAGCAATTTCAAGTATACTGCTGCGGCCACAGGAATAATGTGTGGGAGCAGTGGGTGCGATGATGTCTAGGGCATGGGCGGAAGCCCAATTGTACAATGTATGACCACTATTGTTGGGATGCCCAGGGTTCCAACAAGGATGGTGAGCATTAAAATCACCAAAGAGGAGAGCTTTGTGACTGTTACTGAGGATAGCGTCAAGCTCCGCTGTGTTGATGTGATTTTGCGGGGGCTTGTAAATGCTTGATAATGTAATGCAAGTGTTGTTGCCTAACTCAAGCCTAACGGTAGTGTTCTCGAGAGTGTTGGTAGTGAATGTGACTATGTGGTGTCTGAGTAAATTTTTAACAAAGATGGCTGTCCCCCACGATGGGTTGAGCGGTCACTATGGTGACAAATATAATTAGGGATTTTGATGAAGAGAGCGCCACACAGGTGAGTTTCTTGAATACCTATAATATCTGGGTCTTCGTCACTAACGAAATCCCTAAGCTCGCCTATTTTGTTCCTTATACCATTTGCGTTCCAGCTCAGAACACGAAGAGAGGAATTCATTTATGAACAAATGAAAATTTCTGATATATGAATAATATATATATACAGGGTGCTTCAAAAAAATGTATACACACTTTGAACTTCCATAGAAAATTTATTTACCGTTCTACAAAGTTAAATTTCAGGAAAATAGAAAGCTGAAAGTCCAATGTAAATGAAACATAAATAACAAATGTTAATACTGTTCAAATTGGTGACCTGCAGCATCAATACAATTCTGAGTACGAGTCACCACTGATTCTGTACATCGTATCAAAACGTCCAATGAGATTTCTCTACACACTGCTTGAATCTCATTCCAAAGAATGTCTAGGTTACGTGGTTTACGTTTGTACACCTCATCTTTTACTGTGCCCCACAAGAAGAAATCCAGTGGTGTAAGGTCTGGAGAGCGTGCTGGAAACTCGATTGGCCCCCTGCGTCCTATCCACTGGCCCGACAAATTTTGATCCAGGTAAGCTCGTACGTCCCTGTGATAGTGCGGCGGAGCACCATCTTGTTGAAAATAAAATTCATCATTACCGTATAATGCACGAATGGCAGGAAATATGGAATCAGCAAGCATTGTTAGGTAATTAATACCAGTTACAGTGCCTTCAAATCGAAAAGGTCCAATGAGTCCCCTTGAAGACAAACCGCACCACACATTTACACCAGGCAAATTTACAGCTTTTTCAATTGTAATGTTAGGATTTTCTTCACCCCAGTAAACACAATTGTGCCTATTGACAGTTCCATTAAGTTTGAATTGGGCTTCATCCGACCAAATGATGCTACCCATAAATCCCGGTTTACGTATCACCATCTCCTGAATCCATTCACAAAATTGCAACCTTCGATCTGGATCGTCGTCATTTAGCTGTTGCACCAGCCTTGGAATGTAAACACGATACTTGCCTCTCTTCAGAATGCGTAGCACGCTGCTAGCACTTACATCACTTTCACGTGCCCCTTGCCTTGAAGATTTGTTAGGAGAGCGTTGAAACACAGTTCCAAGACTGCCGTTGATGACTCATCACTTGTAGCTGTTCGAGGCCGACCTGAATGACCTTTATGCACATCACACACTGTTCCATGAACTTCGAATTTGTCTCGTATGCGTGTAATTGTTAATCTTGAAGGTGGTTCTGTATCATACTCCCTTCTCCACTGTCTTTGAACTTCATTTACATTCTCAAACTTCCAGTACCACTTAATAACCTGCTTACGTTCTTCAAAACTCAAACGTACGTCCCCCATGTTGATATTACAAATTCCAACTGATAATATAACATAGAGGGACGATTATGCTGCCACCTGGCGAAGAAATATAACATTAGCCTTGTAGAGGGGGAAAACTACAATAGTTTAAAGTGTGTATACATTTTTTTGTAGCACCCTGTATATTATACAAGAGAAAGTATCAAATTTTTACTTTTGAAACATTAGGATTATTAAAAAACTTATCCAATTCCTTTTTACAAAAATACAATATTAAAATGCTTTATATTAGAGTTTTAAGTTAACGAAAATTTATAATTTACTTTCATCTAATATTAATTATTTCATAGAATTAAATAAAATTATATTAAATAAGAACTAAACCATTTTTGTTTATTTTTAAAGTGTTTTAAAATCCTCTTTTAGTAAAAATTAAGAATCTTTTGATAGGATTAAAACTGATCTTTAAAATACTTCCAGGTTTAAAAAAAAGATCACAAGTACTGTTCTTTTTTTTAAAATAAATATGCCATCTGCCACTGTATATTAATTTATCAAAAAAATATTTTAATCAGCTAAAATTTGAATAACTCACTCAAAACTATCAATAATCCTTCAGTGTAATCAGAGCCATACTGATTTTTGGCTATACATATATACCGTCCTTCATCTTCACGTTTAACAGGATTGATGTGGAGGTATCCATTTGCTAAGATTCGAATTCTTCCTGTTGAACTCAAACCATAATTGTTTCGTTTCCAAGTAAATTCAGGAAAAGGAGCTGCTTCAGGACGACAAGGAATCGTTATATTTCCTCCTTCAGCAGCAAACAGCTCACTATTCATCGGATATTTTGCAAAAGAAGGCTTCATAGCTAAAATTACGAAAAAGTTATAATCCTAAAGAATAAGTCTGACTTTTATATACAAAAGTTTGATGCAATACTAATCATATAATTAAGCATTACATTCCACTAAAATATTCTGTGAAATTTTGTTCAATCTTTAATTTGGCATTTGATTTTCAAGCAAACAAAAACAGAAGAAAAAAAGAAAATATTTATAGCAAATTCTCAATAACTAAAGATAAGAATTAAATTAGGGATAAAAGTGTTTCTTTAAAAAAAAATAGTCCTTTCAGTAATAGGTATGTAAGGGGAAAACTTAAAACCAACACACACATCTTCAAAAAAATAAAACAAAAATAAAAGCTACATAGCAAGAAAATGGAAATACAAATTGTTTCCTTATATTCATTCTGTAAGCGATATGGTTTTTTAATCTTAGGTCAAGTACTCAGTTGTGCTCTTCGTAAAAACATGTGGGTAAAAATTCTGGAGAAAAAGCTGATTTAAAATTAAAACTAAGCTATCTAAAAAATCCCACAATACATCGAAAACCTGTAATTAGAACAATTAAATACCTAAATGAATATTTGACTTACTTATTACTCTTAGCTGTCCAGAGGAATAGGAAGACCCCAAATGATTTGATGCCTTGCACTGGTACATACCTTCATCTCGATCCATTACATTATCAATGCTCAAAATATTTTCATATATACGATATCTGTTTGCATCATTTGAATCGAGAAATTCAAGTCGCAACACTTTGCCATTTTTTAGCCATGTATATGTAACATCAGGTTTCCCAAATGCTTCACATGTCCATAATAAATCAGAACCTTTATCCACAACTTTATGTTCTAAAGGGATAGTAAACTCTGGCTTTGCTAAAAACACAAAATAACTATTATTTAAATGAAGTAATTTAATCCGAAAAACAGCACAGTTTTGTAAAAATTATATTAATTTTTTAAAAAATCTATTGAAATATTCAGATTTTATATGACACTTTTAAAAAAGAAAGGAACATGTGCATTCTTCCTTCTTAAATTTTATTCTAAAATTTAATTTTTTTCCATATTAAAATCTTATTTTTTCACAAGGGGACTAGATGGGTACATTTCTTAACAAAACTTTAAATCGAACAATCATTTTAATTTTTTGAAATTTAATTTGTCACCTTTGCTACAAAGAAAAAACTATTTAAAGTAAATAAATTTTCTTTTTTAGTAACATCCTTGTAATGCATTTAAAAACAAATAGAAAAATCTACTCTTCACATAAAATCAGTTAAAAATGCTGTTTTTAATTTAAAATAGGTGATGATCCTCTTTTATGCAAATAAAATTTTATTCAATGGCGAAGCAATATGAAACTAATTCAAGGATTAAAGCATAGGGTCCTCAAATACCTATTAAAATCACAGCATAGCAAATAAACGTAACTTAAAACACAAACAAGAGATTTTTACAAAACACACCTTGAATACGTAAAGGGACAGATTTAGTAGTAGATTCCAATGCATTACTAGCAGTGCAAAAGTAATCCCCAATATCTTCAACTCTTACTTTAGGAAGAATAAGAATTCTGTTGTAACTTTGGGTATATGCTCCTTGAGGTAGCTCACTGGTAAAACCTTTACGTGTCCAATTATATGATGGAACAGGGCTGAAAAATTGAAGGAAAGTAGCAAACATTAAAAGGAATTTTTATGAAAAATGCTATTTTTACAAATCAGAGGTAACAAAATACACAAATGGGGATATAAATATCTTACACATAAAAATTTTTGTACATTTTCACACATCTCTTGAAACAGAATACACTTAAAAATATAATCTGTCAGTACACTGTCCCACTTTATAATATTTTTTAAATAATTTACCTTATTTGAAAGTCATATAAGCTGTTTTAGATAATCCTCTGGATTACTTTTTTCTAAATCTAAGAAAAAAATTCAAAATAATATAAACATAACTGATATCTTTCTCTAATGAACTAATCATTAAGAACCAAAAAAACTACAATTCCTAAAGAATTTCAAAAAGTAAATTTTACAAAATAAACCTGTATGAAAATGAGTAAAATGCAGACAAAAAAAATTTAAAGGAATAGAGCTTAAAATAAATTTATGGATTTGTTTTGATTTTCAGCAATGGACCTCATAATTTTGAACTATGGTCAGTTGAGGAAGACACCTCAGCTGGCACTTTACTTCAAACTTTCACACCAATGTGTGGAACTTGAGTCTGAACACACTTAACCTAGATTAGCCCCACTAAACAATAGGTAAAATCCTTATGAGAAAAAAATGAAAGTATCAGCTGCAAAAATATTGTTCTTTACACATGGGGAAAGATTAGTTGATCCTTTGAGATTCTAATTCTGTTTTTCCACCTTTAACTCCTAAATAAATGTAATTAACATAATCTGGTAGAGTGTTGCAAACAAAGCATTATTTTAAAAGTTACTTAGAGATTCAGCAATAAGCTCTTAATAATTTGATTGTGTATCCAAATTCTTTATATTTAAGTAGATTTTCTACATGCTTTCATAGTAATTTTAAACAATTAACTTGAAAATATTTTGCCAAAAAAAGAAAAGGTCAAAAATAAAATTAAATAACTTAACCAAATTGTGTAAATTACTTTTCTTTAAAGCAATTTTAATTACTGAATTTAAAAAAGAAAAATTATTTAATATGTATATATAGAAGTATTATTTTTTAGCTTAGTCAAAAACTCTTGCACTAATAGGTAAAGTACAATGATATTTTTTTCACTAATTAAAAAAAAAAGCGTTCACTTAAGTTTTTAAACTTTTACAATTTAAACTGTGTTCCATGCCTAACAACAAAAACTGAAAAAAGCAGATGTATCTATATTATGCCAAACAAATTTGATAGTGTTTTATACAAAGATTATTTCACACAGAAAGTTTCATGGATACATGTTTTTTTTTCATTGTCTTCTAGTTTAATTTTTAAAAAAACCATACATACACAAGTTATACAATATCCATAAAACAAATTTATACTTTCAAATTAGAATTAAAATGTACTAAATGTAATGCATACTAAAAAAAATAATCCGTTTAAATTTTTAACTTACTATCCATAAGCAACACATTCTAATCGCACATCATCACCAGCTAAAGGAGCATCAGGAAAAGCTTTGGGAAAATTGTTAGGGAATAGTAATTTTTGTCCACTTGCTATAAATATTTTTAAAAAAAATCTAAATAAACATTAATGGTATTTTATGAAACAATCACATTAAAAATAAATGGAGCTTAACTTTATTTCATTATTAATAGAAATTTTTTAAGAGTTAATAAAAAACTAGTTAATAAATAATACATAGAAAATGTGCTTAAAATGCTCATCATATGGGGTACTTTATGTTTGTACATATACTACTAATTAAGTCTAGCGAAAAAAGAATTTTTTTAGGTGATATGCATATTTTATTTACATTTTAATAATGAAATAATTATTTCCAATCAATACCTCTACAAGCTACAGAATCCTGATGAAAGTTCTTGTAAAACATAGCTTTATTTTAGAGTTTGGAATTGTTTAAGATTTTTATAAATATTATTACCTTTTCATTAGAAGAAAATATTTTTATATATATTCAACACATGTGCAAATAAGTTGTGTGCATTCATAGCACATGTATATCAAAACACAATGCATTAATTTTTTTTCAAACTACATAATAAATTAAACACATAATTTAAAATCTGTGGAAGTGTTTGTTTCCCCTTTGTTTAAACAACTTTCTGCATTTAAAAAAGATAGTACATTGTTCAATGAGTATTCCAAGTACAAATAACACTTTAAAATTTCACATTGTAGTCACCCACGGTTTTATGCATGAAAATTTTCTTTAACCCTATAACTGAAGAGGAAAAAGTTGCATGATTCACTCTCCAGTGCCACTTTTTCACACAGGTGCACATAATGTAGTGTATTGAGAGAAATGAAAGAGCATAAATAAGTAAATCCTTCTCTGAAATAAATAAATCCTTCCCAAACGCTGTCATGGTCCTCATATTGCATTTCAAAGCCTTCGAAGTAGTTTTAGAGATGGCAGTGCAAAGCAAGACTTCATGCTTCAGAAAAGTATAAACATATAGGCCAGGGGCAGTTAAAGCAGTGATTGAGCAAGTTTTATATATACACCCAAGGCAATTAAGGAGTTGATTAAGTCATCATAATAAATCACACAAAAATCAACTTTTTATTAAAACATATTGTCATTTCTATAGAAAATTTCAAAAAGAATTAATTCCATAATTACTTCTACAGATTTTCTATTTACTGAAAAATAAAATGGAAAGGAAAGAAAAACTCAGATAAAATTATTATTATTCACAGAAAAATAACACAAATGTGCTAACCTTTCAAACTATATTTTTATGGTTTTATATTAGTCAAAGAATTTGAGCTTACCATCAAATTTCTCTTTAAATTAAAATAATGCAACAAACATGTACAAAAAAATGTATGACCCTTGTATAATATTACTTAAATATATGTTATATTTAAGTTATGTGAAAAGTATACATATTTTTAAAAAATACATTCAGTTAAACCATTAAATACTAAAACTATGATTAAACGTACTTAAAGCAGCTCCAACACATACTTAATCAAATATTTAAAAACATATGACATGCAAGTACACACAAAAAAAAACATTTTTAAAATATATACTTACATGCTGCTTCCACAGTAAATTCAAAAAAGGGGCCTGTTCGTCCAGATGATGAAATTATACTTTGAACAGTACAAGAATAACGTGCAGCATCTACTTTTTCAAGTGAAGAAAAATAGAGATTTCCATCATGTGACACAAATACTCTTTGGTCTTCTTCAACAAAATTTGGGAAAATATTCCTCACCCAGTAATAATTTACTCCTACAAAAATAAAGAGTCTTTTTATGATAAACTACAAACTATGCTCATAAAGTAGAATTTTGGTATCAGAAAAAAATCAATTAAAAAAATTCTAAAATGTGTTTAAAAAATGAATTATAAATTAAATACAGTCAAATACCAAAATAATCATTGATAGTTTATTAGCAGAGTTAGCAGTTCATAAGAAAAAGAGTTCACATATAACCACTATCAGTAATTAAAGGCTTAACATGCATAGTGCAACAAGCAGCTTACTTGGATAATGTTGAGGAGGATCACAAGATATTGATTTTCCCCAGTTTTCTCGACCATGATCAGGAGAACGCTTTTTATTGAATTCACCAATATCTAAATTAAAACATTACAATTTACTTACAATTGATTTTCATTAATATATTGAATTATTGTAGCTTAATAGAGAAAAAAAGGCTATTTTCCCCACAGTGGTGGGGGAAAAGTTCAAATTTTCCATGAAGCACTAAATTTAATACAAAAACAACAAATTTTCTATGTTCAACAATTTGGAAAAAAGATGGAACACAGATCAACTATTTAAAGTAATACATTGAAAAATGGAAGCACATGAAAATCTTAAGATCATTAATTCTGGAATGTTCTCACATTAATATAATTGCTCTTGACAATGACTACATAAATAGTTTTAAAATTGAAAAGAAAAAGAGGAAATGTTAGAATTCAAGAATACTATTAAGTTCATTGTTCATCAATGCTTTCTTTCTTTGTAAGTATGAGGTTAATTTTCATTGCCTTCTAACAGAAAATATCAAATAACATTTTTATAGAAAATTTAATACTTGTAAAAATTCTATGTATGATCTAGTTACTAAATTTTGGTTTGATAAAATTAGAATTGTACTAAACGGATCATGTAATATTAAAAAACACCTCTAATCATATAAATACAATACAGTTTTAATCACAAAATCTAGCTAAAATGAACAAGTCTTTTAAAAAATCAACAATGACAATAATCATTAAAAAATCCATTCGAATTTCTCTTAAAAAGTGAAAATCAATAAAAACAATGTTAATATGTGAAATTCTTTTTTGTGGGGGAGGAGGGGAGGAGTATGCTCCAAAAGTTTCAAATATTTTCATTCAAAAAAAGTGCAACTATATATACTTTTTATAGAAAATATGCAATTTAATGAAACATTAAGAATCTATTAATTTTATATTTTATCAACAGGAACTAGTGTACAAAAAACATATTTAAATTTTGATTTTTTTAAAGTACTGAATTGATATGCTTTAAATAGATAAAAGTTCTTGTTACTTGAAATAAAAATTAGAAACAAATAAAGCAGAAAATTATCACATTGATTTCTGAGATTCATTATAAAACAAAAATATGTAAATGATATAAAACACAAATGCTTGATTTTAAATCATTAATTGATGCAACCTTTTTCATGTGTTCTCAAAATTGTGCAAAAAGAGATCTTTCAAGAATAATAAAGATATTGGAGCTAATATTAAAAAAATATTTAATATTAATAAAACAATTTCATCAAATAGAAAAACAATTATTAAGTATAATACTTTAATGAAAATTTATCAGACAATACTGATTTAAATTTACATTAAAATAATATTCTAGCATTTTATGATAGTACTACAGTTATGTAAAGACCATTTAAAATTTCTATTTCATTTAATGACTTACATCCAAAACTAAGTGAAGCTGTCTGACTGACAATGACACCATACTTATTTTCTGCAGTACAATGATAGTTTCCTCTATCTTGATTCTGTTGAGGATTACTAATAATTAAAGTGCCATCAGTTTGAGTATATCTTGGATCACTTAATGGATCAACTAAATGACTAACAAGTTCATCATTTTTAAATTCTTCCTGTAAATAAAAATACTTGAGATAAATATATATGTATTACATCTTTTTGCATAAGAAATTGGATACAATATAATTATATTATAATAATTTTTTTAAATGTATATTCATATGGCAAAGAAAATGCCATTGTATTTCGTATATTCTTAAAATATATTTCTTTGAAATTTGTCAGTAACAACCATGATTAACACTTTCACAGTGGAGCAATAAATTAATTTAATTTACTTACTCTGTACCACTTATAAATTGGTGGTGGATAACCAGAAGCCACACATTTAAGAGCCACATCATTAACTAATTTGCGACTACTTGGATCAAAAATGACTGGCTGGGGTTCTTGAGTGAAATATGGCCCACGAGGGATTTTTTCCTTATCCAAAACTTGTATGCCATAATCTTAAAGAGAAATTTTTTCATTTTAAATTGATTCATCAAAAAAAAAAGAAAATTTGATGGAAAAAACACAAATTTTAAACAATAAAAATATTAGTTTTCTTTCATACTAAAAAATTGCAATTTTTTCAACAAGGTTGTTTTTTTAGAAAAAAAAATTATAAATAAAATGCTTTATCTAGATCAGGGGTGGCCAACCCGGGGCAAGCATGCCATATTGTGGCACGCCGAAGTTGTGTCAGTGCCACGCGAAGACTTATTGAAAATTTTGAAAAGGATAAGCATTTTTTAATAAAAATAAAGCATTTTTTTTCTTTACAATTTTATTAAAATAAGGGTGTCTCAGACAAAAAAAACTCAAAATTTATTTTAAGCACTTTTAATTAATTGAATTACAATAGAAAATTATGTAAAGAATACTCCTTCATTGTTGTGTGCGCTGGCTTTCCAAAGGAAGTGCTTGCAATAATTTTTGGAATTTGAGAGAGCATGTGTGAAAACACATGGAAGTAAACGATGAATTTTCCGATGAGTACTTGATACTCAAAAACGAAGACAGGCTTTGGGATTAAGCTTTTCTTAACGATATTATGGGAAATTTATATAATTTAAATTTAAGATTATAGGGAAAGAATGTGTTTTTCCTATCCCGGTTCATCACATATCTTTTCTTAGCAAACTTTTGCATCTTTTGTTTATGTTTTGAAGGAAAAAGTTTAACACGTTTCACAATATGCAGAAACTATCACCCAAAGTTAATAATGCTCCAAGCTATAATAGATTTAAAAATTATTCATTTTAAAGGTTTCATTCAGTGCTAGGTTGGATGATTTTCAAGATGATAAAAAAATTGCTTCTCTTTTCATAAATTCTTTTTCAATTTCTCTACAAGACATTGATTGTTACCCACCTGAAATCCAAATTATTAACCTACAGAATCATACTAAACTGAAAATCAAAAATACATGGAACTTATTTCAACTCAAGTGATCAAAATTATAATGAATTTTGAAAATCTGAACTGACAGGCAACTTTCCAAATTTACACGATTTGGCTGTCAGATATATTGTTATAGTTTTGGATCAACACATGTTTGTGAACAAATGTTTTCCATTACAAACATAATAAATTCAAAATATCTCTCAAAATTAACTGATATTATACACCTAAAACAATCGAATTTTGTTAACATCTTCAAAAACTAATCCTAATATAGATGACTTGGTAAAAAAACTACAAACTCAAAAGCTACATGAAGCAAATACTGAATGTTTGGGCTGTGGTTAGTTGGGTAGTGGTTAGAGCATCAAACTCCAGACCGGAAGGTCTGGGTTCGATGCCCGATGCCACTAAATACCACCGAGTATAGACGGAGTACGTGCTCGTTGAATCAGGGGGTCCGAAAGTCTTGTGGGCGGTCGCAGCAGAAGCAACGAGTGCAGGGGGCTGGAGAATATTTCCCTCCCCTTCAGTTCCATGCCAAAATTGTGGAGGTGGAGATAGGTGGTGTTGCCATCTATCGTTAAGATGTCCAACCTGTCTCAGGGCAATTGCCTCACAGGCAATGGCAACTTTCATTCCTTCCCTGCGGGAAGAACACGACAACAACAACAACAACTGAATGTTTAATAATAAATTAGAATTAAATATTTAAAGTCTCTCACTCATTTTTATTTTATACCTAAAAAAGTTTATTAACAATAAAACATGAGTATTTATTATATTGTTTTTAAATTTTTACTACTTAAGACTTGTACAGAAAATATGCTATTTACGTAAAAAACCCAAAAGCCAAAAAGTAACATCTTTTCACCTTTTTAAATGTTTGTTTGTTTGTTGAAAAGTTTGGAAGTGGCACGTGGAGTGATTTATCAACAGATAGTGGCACTCTTACCGAAAAGGTTGGCCACCCCTGATCTAGATTATGCACACCAAGCAGCTTGGGGTACTTGAATTATTAATTCCAACACTCCAAGTTGCTTGTTTACGACAAGAATTACAAAAGTATCAAGATTCTGATTTATTCCTATCCATTTATAATGCATAAAGTTTAACAATCTCAAACTACATATAAATTATGCTTAAATCACACTATTACCTATATCTCTCTCAGTAATTATGAGTTGATTCAATTTTTCCTTCGAAATTTCACATATGTAAGCCATTAATTCTGTTGGATCCACTTTTTGCAATCCCCATTTGTAGGCTAAATCAGAGTAACTAAAAAAATTAAATAATCAACAACATTTTCATAGACAATTGTATCAGAAATAAGACAACAAAACAAGATTAAATTGCAATTAGTAATTATGTTAATATAACTTTACTTAAACATTTTCTGTTCATTTTACATAAAACCTACCTACACAGGAAGAAAAATGTTATCCTTTATTAATCTTTTGAGAATTTCACACACCAAATTTTTCACAACCAATCCAAATGTATAACAAAAATATTAACTTAAAAAATATGGTTATTAAAATTAAATTTCTTACATACAATAGAAAGATCAGTTAAGTTTAGCATGCTGCAAACCTTATTTTTTATGAGACTCTTTTGAGAGAGATAATGGATTAAATCTGAAAAATATTTCAGTTGTGAAACCACTGTAAGGAAACTAGCCAAGGATAGCTAAGAGGAAAAATTAAATAAAAAATGTAGAATACTGAATAACAGGTTGTGGAAAATTTATTAACTACATTTTACTGAGAAATTATTTAAAACCCAAAGGGTCAAACAACTCAACAATACAGGCACTTTAGTTGCAGCCTAATATGTGAAAAGCCCAAAGCTATTCTCCATCTAAAGTTTGAAGCTACTCTTTGCCCACAATTCATCTTGTAATGCTAGTGTGTGTTACAATTAAAACCAATGTAATTTAAATTTAATGATTTAATTGCAATAAACAGTTCAAAAAAAGATTTCAGATGCATTTCTTATAAGCTTTTTAAAATATTATGACTGTCATTTTTTAAACTATGCTTCTGTTTTCTTCATTTTTTTTTAGTTTCAATGCATTCATACATTTCCTAATACCATCTATTATTTTTAAAAATAAAAGCTTTCATCCAATGTGAGCACCCTCCTCTCAAACATTACAAAATCGAAAATAGGAATTTAAAAAATCTAAATTTTCCCTACAATGATAAAAAAAATTAAACCAACAAAAAATTCAATACATTCAATATGCATATTTATAAATAAAAATTATCTTAAAGAGTAGGTTTCAATCCTTAAGATTGCCATAATACATTAAATTCTGTAAAACAAAGTACACTTACATAAAAATAATAATAAAAAAACATACATCCCGATATTATAGCACTAACTACTTATTCTGTGAGAAATAATTTATTTTTTCTTTCATGTACCAAATATAGAATTGTTTATACAGAATACAGTTTCAAGAACTATATATCAAAAAATTCTTTTATAAAAATAATAGTTTATGGATGATTCAAGCTTCTCACAAAAAAGTTAATATAAAATGTCTAATTCTGTTAAAGTTATACTAAAATTTTCAAAGGCAAAGTATTATATAATTAATGTTGTCATATGTTATAGCTTTTTGACTTAATCTCAAAATCTCAGTAATAAGGAATTAGTCTTCAACAAAGGAGATCTACTAATGATACACTAAGTATGCAATAAAAGAGCATTTCAATTTTACGCATATGCAACAAAAAAACAAATTTTATTGATAAAAAAAATATACTTACTTATAAGCAGCAAATCGTAAATACGAAGTATTTTGCATAGGAAGAAACAAAGCATCGATGTCAGTAAATAAGCTATTATCACTGTCCCAAACCCAGACATTATCACCATCATCACGTCCACTAGTATACCATCTATAGAAAAAGAAATCCTGGATATAAATAACTAAAACAATTTTAATTATTGCAATGCTACATAAAACACATGCAATGTTTATGAGCATTTATGTTTTACAAAACATCAGAAACTGGAAAAATTCAAAAAGGCAGTTAATACTGCGATTTAATTTCACTACATTAAATACTTTAAAACAAAAGTGAGAAATTGTTTAATATTTATATATAAAAGTTATTCACATATAATATTAAGAAATAACTAAATACATACCTACGATGTTGAGGATCATTTTCTCGAAGCCATCCTATAATAAAGTAGTGTTCTTCAAGAGTATTAACAGCAACCAAATCAGCATTATATGTTCTACATCTTTCTTCAGCTTCATCATGTGTTTTTAAAGGTGTTCTCGTAAATTTATAACAAGACTCCTTAAAATCAACCCAATTTTTTGGACAAGTCTGTGCATCAACTACATAAAATCAAATGAGAAATGTTAGCAACACATACATACAAAATCAGATTAACAAACAGATAATGAAATATTTTCCATATTATTAACTCAACATAATTTTCTTCCATTTCATAATAAATATAAGTTGAAAAACATTGCTCTAAAAAAAATATTGCAATCATCAAACACAATTTACAAATGGATACCTAACAAAATAAACTGTAAAATTTATGTTTAGCACAGAATGTGTAGTAGGATTAAACTAGTTTTCTTTACCTGCAGCTTTAATAAGTTACAACATAACTTTCTCCATAATATATATAAACAATAAAGCAATATACAAATCTAATGCAAAGTGTGAAGTAGAAAAAACATACACAAAAACAAAAATTTAGAAATCAAAAAATAAAGTTAAAATTTTCACTTTATCAAAGATACACAAAGCCAAGAACCAAAATATAGTAACAAAATAATATATACAACAATAATATACAGTCGACTCTCGATAATTCGAAGTTGAAGGGACCAATGAAAAATTTTGAATTATCAAGAGTTCGAATTACCAAGAGGGTAGGAAAAAACTCCCAAAATACATGAAGAGAAATTTTTTTCTAACACATTTAAATTTGAAACTATGAAATAAAGCAGCAATAGCATATATGTATACAATTATTTTAAAGTATTTTTAAAAGTACATATTATATATACATCATAAATATTATACAAAAGTTAAAAATCCTTTATTAAAAGAGTACATTTATGTATTAAAAACAACTGTTAAAAGCATATAAACTGCACATAATAAATTTTATGACAAAAAATCTGTTTTCTCCTTTTGTTTTATGGCAATTAATCTAATTTGGTCAATAGATTTTTCTAGAATAAATGAAACTGGAAAAATGTCCTGCATCATCATGGTGATCATGTCAAGGAGTAAAAAGGAAAATCATGTCAAGGAGTAGTTTTTAGTGACACTTCAGCTTCTGTCAGAGTTATCGTAGTCTACTCCGATGGTCATTAAAGGGACTACATTAGAGGGGAGACAAGTAGACACAATACAACACAAAATATGTAAGGTTCAACCTGTTTGCTACAGGACTCTACATGATAGAGTGTTTGCATTGTCGAGAGTTTTATAAGATCACTTCAAATTATCTAATTATATAAGATCCATGATTATTAATTTTATAAGATAGCGTATTCCATTCCGGCCAGTCACAGATTTTACTTTGAAATATTGAGTGTACCAAAACGTATTGTTTTAGTTCAAAATATCAAGAGTTTTTCTAGAGGACGAGCATCTACTTTGAATTAGTGAGAGGTTCGTATTATCGACGGTTTGAATTATCGAGAGTCGACTGTACATACAAATATAAACAGCAATATAGCAGAAAAGACACAGAACTGCAGAAATAAATATAAATAATTTACTTAAAATCTGCAAACATATTCTATTTTACTTAAAATGTTTTTGATCGAAAGGTTCTAAAATGAAGTACAATAATTTTTTTCCCCTCCTTCTTAAAAAACAAGCTTTAACTTTGAAGAAAAGAAATGCAGTGATTAGAGTAATGAATGTGATCAGCAAAAACAAAGTCATACAATGCATTTAACAAGTTCCATTAATTATTTTTATGAAAATAAGTTCAATGAAAATTTTAGTAGTGTTTATGCAAATTAAATGCAAGAAATATTCAATCAATCAAAACCCTATTCATATTAATTTCTAATTTAACTCTTTAACGTGCAGCGGTATGTCTCTGAAACCACCATTTTCTAAAAAATACCTCTAAACGCGCAGTGGCATTTGAATGAAACCAATGGTTCTAAAGATATCTTTTAACTCTCTTAAAAGACATTAGCAGAAAGCACGTGAGAAAAATTTCCTTTTTCTGTAAGAAAAATGCATCATTTTAAAAGCCTTTTTTAAACACTCCAAAAAAAATTTTTTTTAGCAAATAAAAATAGACAAAAATTTGAAGTGAATTATGTACATTTTTGCTGCATATGCTGTTCATAGCATAACTAATTTTTAGTATGATAAATTATGAAAAGAAGTGCCTCATATAAAGAATTTTTTCGGGTGGTTTCAGACTGCAACCACCGCGCACCTAGAACAAGAAAATTGTCTGTTTCTTCTCCGGCTTATAGCACACACGCATAAGAGATATAGCCCTTTTTTTTCTTTTTTTTTGACTCAGGCAGTGAAATAACTAATAATTTATGGGGGGGTCGCCATTGATTTGGGGGAAGGGTTTATTATTTCAATATTACTGAATGTTTTAATAATTTAATAATAAAGAAACAATGAAAGAAAAATTTACTGGCTATTGAAGTTGATTTCAATAGCTTATAGTTATATTTTGAATTATTTAATATTTAAAAAGTAATTCTAATACTTAATATTGAATATTTTAGTAAATTTATTACAAAATATATAAAGAATATTCTTACAAATCTGATGCAAATCATATATAGTTCATCCGAGAATTATGTCGTAAGTGTGCAGTGGTACTTCTGTGAAACCACCTCCCCCCTCGGTGAGGAATGTACTGTAATTTTTTTTAAAGGTATTTTCTCTGTTCTTAGGTTCTATACATTGCATTTATAATTTTATTTTGAAAAATTCAGCGAATTTATTTTTCTGCGCTTCAAAGGGATAATCAGAAATAAATTGACAAAGTTTCAACTGGATTTCTATTAGCACTACACCATACGATATTTGTGAAGGATGCCAATTTTTTTACATTGAAGTGACTAGTGTAATTCCTCAGCTGCTATCTCACTCTTTAAACTTCCAAACCTGTCACTTGAACACTTTGAGGCTAGGCAATTTTAGGTCCTAGGTTAATAATACAGAAGATCACTCTTCATATTATCTGTTAGAATTAATACAATTCTCATAAAAATTAATGGTTTAAAAAAATACTTACCAGAAATAAAAGAACACAGGATAAAAATAACAAATACCCATGGCAGACACATTGCAGTAGAGGTACCTAAAATCAATATAAAAATTAAATTATACTCAAACAGAAACAGTATTTCATTTTTCTAAGTTCTAAGCTACAGAAAGAAAGAAAAAACTTGTTACAAATACTGACTAACTTCTAAAAAAATAGTTTAGAATAAATTCACTTTTACATACATTTTCTTAATGCATCCATATTTTTATAAAATTAAAATACATTGGTAAAACTTAAGATAAAAACTTAACTAAAACTTTTTTTCTTTTTGAGTTAATGAATCTAATCAACTTAAATTATAATTACAATATTTACCATTGAATGCATACTTTCAATAACTACAATTTCATATAAAAAAAGCAACACAACAAAATTTAAACAAAGAAAGGTTTTCTGCTTCACAGCTGTTATCAGCATGTACAATTTGTTATATACAGAGAGAAGTCATGATATTTAAATAGCTTCACTGGTTTAATGTCATAACTAAAAAATATACAAATAAAAAAAAGAATTATTAAGAGAAAGAATTATTAAAAGATTTATTTCAAAGTATTAAAAAATACATAAGCACAATAAAAGATGTGATTAAAACATAAAATCCTTTGCATTATAAATTACTATTTCCTGAGGTAGCAAACACAGGACCATAAAAAATGTAGTATTTCATCAAAAGGTATAATGAGATTTAAGAAGTGAATACATACTGCAAGAATAATTAAACTTAATTTTTTTTCACCAGAAGAAAGAATGAACATTTTTACATGCACTGCAAATATACTACTGCATTGATAAAAGCAAAAAAGAAGAAATATTAATGCATAATTTCCACCAAAAATGCTCTTTTCTTTTTTCATGAAAAAAAAAACCCTGATTACAGATGTTATTTTAGAAACTGATGGCCAAACTTGGAAAAGAAATTGTATACTGATTCAGTCAAACTGGTACTAACTGGCTTTGTTAATGACCATTAGGTTTCAACAATGCCTCTCATGACAAATAAGAGTTAGACATTAAGTATGTCAATAACATAATTAATTTGAAATATTAGCATTACTATTTTCTTAATAACTAATTTAGATAATACAATGTAATGAACTATTACTAAATGATTACCGTAATTTTGCGCGTATAGTCCGCGGACTATCTGTGTTTAAAATGCGAATTTTTGAAGCTGCAGACTATCCACCAGTGCGGATAATACGCTGGTTGTTCACGGTTAAAATCGTTGAAATTTAAAAAACACGCTGTCGTGAACTGCCGATGATCGGGATTTATAAAAGCCGGGATTGTTAGTGAAAGCGAGGAAATCACTGACAGTGAAGAGAGTGATGCTGAAAATGAACTTTCGGACACTCTTCCCGAAAATATATTAGAACTGTTTAATTCTGATACCGATGAATCAGACTTTGAAGGTTTTCGTTAATGTGTGATTAATTAATATATGATTAATTAGTAAGCACTGTTTTTTATTTGTATTTAGCGTTTTATTTCTGAAGGTATATTAGTAAGGAAGTACTTTTTTTTCTATTTATACTTAGTTCTTTGTTTCTAAAATACATTAATATTGCCGTATTAAAATAACGTAATTTCGGACGTATAGTCCGCGGACTATCCGGTGGTGCGGACTATCTGACGATTTTTGAAAATTTTTTTACATCAAATCGTGTCTGCGGACTATACGATGGTGCGGACTATACGTGCGAAATTATGGTATATTAAATTTTTCGGTTGGATTGCAAATTGGCTATTTATCCGCCAAGTGTTTTCTCGCCAAATCTAGTAACCCTTTTGATTTTTGCATCAGTGAGGGAGAAGTCGGGTTGCTACTCCAAAACACACCACGCAAAAATGCACCAAATTAGCGATTTTTCAAAATTTGGATGACCAGTGACCGATTTGACAATTTCACCAATTTTTCCTTCCTGTTTTTTATACTTAATAAACACTTATGAAAAATTATATATAAAGCATTGAAAAGGGGGAAATCATTTATGATTATACTTTTAGCAAAATATGTAGCATATGTGCATTTAGAAAGAATACAATTCATTTGCATTTCAAAAACATTGAAGTATTACAGATATTAATTTCATACAATAATGACCATTTTTCCTCTAAGATATATTTTAAACTATTTTTTTTAAATTAACTTCAACAGAGTCAGTTGATGAACCTGATGAAACTTTGCTAAATAAAAGTCCTTTAACGATAGTTAGTGCACACTTATAAACAAAATAAATATTCAAAATGAAAAACACAATGTGTTTTTAAGATTTTCAGATGTGTGTGCCAAATTGTATCATTTTTGAAAATATGTGATATAAAATCTTATAACTCAGATTAAAACATGACAATTACAGAAAGATTAGAAATTAAAAGTAAATATTCGATGCCACTAACATATCAGCATTAAAATTTTAATTGTATAAGTAAGATAATGAGTTGAACTGTCAACAAAAGATTGCGTAGTAGAACACACTATATACACACCAAATACTTTTTATTGATCAATATAAATTATATACTTTGAAAATTATCATGGTTAAAATGAGACTTTAAATCTTACTTGGTATAATTAGAAAATAACTTTCTGCCGATTACTCCAAATAACTGAAAGTTTCAAATTATGCTCCAGAACGGATTAATCGCCGAACAGTACTAAACACACTTTTAACAACAAATCGAACAAAACATTGTCAATAACAATCACAAAAGTATATTCATAATACCTTTAAATAACTAGTTCATGCGATATGGACAAATGTAAACAAATTTTGAATGCCACACCTAAGAATAAAAACATAGATGTTACAGTGATGCACTAGAAGTATTACGGGAACGTAAATAATGGGTAAAATAGTTGTAAGGTCATATTGCGTAACGGGAACTTTTGCATCTGCAAATAGTACGAAAATTTTGAAAAAGTTTTTTCAAATAAAACCATGTCAATAGTTCAAAATCTTTACAGATTAAATTTAGATGGGTTTCCTCAGATTGAAATAAAAGTGCACATTCGTGTATATCTATGGGTACGTTGTGTAACGGAAACTTTTGGATGTACGAATTATACAACTCCTTAGGTTAAATTTTCTTTATAGAAATTCATATCAACTATACAGAAAGCTTATAATTGAGTTTTTAGGTGTAAAAAGAACGGAAAACTCAATGTGCGTATACTTGAGATTTTATTCTCAACAATTTTTTTCCCCATTGGTTGGAGAATAAGCGTTGAGTAACAAAGTGAAGTGAAAGTGATCTTAGGTATTCTATTGGTTCACCGATGGAAATATTTGGAAGTCGTTAAATAGAGTGGATCGAGACAGCACTATTGCACCCAGATAGTTTTCTTTAATGCAATGCAAGCGCCATCTGTTGTCCAAAATATTTCTTATTTTTGTGAATATACACTGCTGGTCACCTTAAATGCAACACCAAGAAAGACAAAAGATAGCACAACAAAATTTTTACTGTAGATAACATGTTGACCAAATATCAAATGATTAAATTTATAGACTTCTGTGAAGTGTGGTTCCTACCAGAAGCAGTAGCCGCCATTGTTGAAGATCACCGCTACCACCCACCTCGGCATTGATTCAAAGAGACTTTGGATGTGTTCTTGGCGTACAGCAGACCAAGCAGCTTCCACACGTTGCCAAAGTTGATCTGGTATGTCAGCTGGGGGTGTAATCTGGGTCAATCGTTGAGCAACCATGGACCACATGTTTTCTATCGGCGAAAGATCCGGAGAATGAGCCGGCCAGGGAAGCAAT
The DNA here is from genome assembly GCA_019973975.1 of Trichonephila clavata. NCBI lineage: Eukaryota > Metazoa > Arthropoda > Arachnida > Araneae > Nephilidae > Trichonephila > Trichonephila clavata. Next base: position 72,043 of record BMAO01025072.1, on the reverse strand, counting down.
TCAATCTGGTGATTGACTAAAAATCTTTGGACAATGCGTGTTACGTGTGGTCGCGCATTATCCTGTTGAAATATGGCTATGGACAAGCCCTGTAGGTAAGGAAGGACAACTGGCTCCAACACCTCGGAGATGTAGCGCTAGCTATTTAAAGAACCAGCAATGCGTACTAGAGGAGTGCGAGAGTGATATCCAATACCGCCCCATACCATAATACCCGGTGCAGGACCACTGTGGTAGTGCATAACGCAGCTGTTCAGCATCCTCTCTCCACGGTGTCTCCAGACTTGAATCCGATCATCGTGGTGTTGCAGACAGATGAGTGACTCGTCAGTAAAGACAATTTCATTCCATTCTGCCGCCCACATCCTTCTTTCATCGCACCATTGGTGGCGGAGACGTCTGTGGCTTTGCGTCAAGGGTAGACCAAGCAATGGACGTCTTGCGGACAGACCACTCTGCTGTAAACGGCGTCGAATGGTACGCGCAGACACTGAATGATGCGTTGCACACTCAATGTGCTATGGTTCGTGATGTCACTGAGCGATCCGTCACTGCCATGCACACAATTTGCCTGTCCTCACGTGAAGTGGTGCACTGAGGTGGATGCGATCAACCACGTCGGTCCGTCGTACCCTCCTGCATCCAACGGTCACATATCTGCATTATAGTTGTTTGGTTTCGTCCAACACGACCACCGATTGCCCTGAAAGATAATCCACAATCTCGGTAGGCCACTATCCTTCCTCTGTCGAACTCGGATACTTGATCAAAAGCTGATCGCTGTTTTCTACGAGACATAACTGATCGTTTTTGAAAAAACCACAAGAAAAGACAATTGCCGAACTTGAAATCGTCGAAAACTCCAAGCCTTAAATTGCGCTTTGAGGTGGGCCACGGGCGTGCTTGATGTTTGTCCACGCTGATAAAATTCTAATCATTTGCATATCTCACCTCTGCTACTGCATGTTGTAAATTTCATGTTATTTGCGTGCTTCCTTCAGGGTGTTGCATTTACGGTGGCCAGCAGTATATTTCATGATTATTTTTCAAACCTCAGTTTTATCTGCAATTAATTTAGTTGATGAAAAATAATTTATTGTTTTCAAAATAAATATGACTAAAAAAGCGTAATATATTGGATTTTGTAACTTTCGTTTAAATATCTACACTTTTGCTTTGCGTGAAGAAAAATTAAAGCATAAAATATCAGAACAAGATATCAATCATTGGCATGGCCAAGTAATTTTAGCGCGTTTTTCACATGTTGTATTTTACAATAATGCAACTAACGAACTTTTTACTAACAGAAAGTAGTGTGTACTGTACCACTCCTCTAAATGTACTACTTTTGAGCTGAAAAGAAATAATGACACAAATCTGTATCAGCACCATAAAAAAGCAAAAAAAAAAAATATTTTTTTTACAGAAGCTACAAAAGCCCGGACAAGATGACTTAACTCCTTGTCTAGGCATAAAACTCGCTTCTATGTATTTATTATTTTAAGTTTAACAAGGAAAAGAGAGAGTATATACAATTAATAATAACTACTACATTACTTAAAGTTTATTTAGCTTAACTAACAAAGGCTTATGAAATGAAAAGAACTAGCGAAATTCAGGAAAATGTGTAGGAAAATTCGGGAAAACTATGGGAAAATTTAAATATGATTCGGCTTATCTAGGGCACAAATGCGACCAAATGCTGAAAACCCGAGGTCCATTGGTTGCTTATTGATGGCTGAGAAAAAGGTATGACAAAATATGGAACGAAGATGAAGACGAAATTTGCGTCCTAATAGCGCTTTTGTTCCACTACGTGAAAAACGCGCTAAAAATAAACTAAATTTTTATATAACATGTAAATTAATTCAACTAGATTAAAATTCTATTCTTTTTTTCAAAAGAATTAAGCAATATGTCAACTTATCAAGTAGTTTTTTAAAAGTACCTTCTAAGAATAACTTTCACAAAATAATATAATGTATATCATTAATATTATATTAATACAACATTTAAGCTATTTTTTTCAACACACACATTACATTATATTGAAATCAAATATAATCACCAGGATATCATATTTTAATTGCATATTTATGCCGATAGTTAAATGATTAAGCTGAGTAATCTTGTCGTAACAAATGCTATCAATATTTTGCAAAATTATATATCGAATTTTAAAAAATTATTTTCAGTCATGTTTAGTTAAAATAGTATTTTAAGGTTGAAATTCATTGGAAAATAACATATTAAAAAATTGCGGGGATTAAAGTTTTTGTTTTATGCAAAATGAGCAGATTAAGTCTCTGTTATGTCAATTCATTTCAGTCTGCATTTAAAAAACCAATAAGTATTAAAAAGTTCATTACAGAAAATTAAAAAACAAATTAACTAATTAAAGTAACAATAAAGATAATAAAACAATTAATAAAATAAAGCAAAAAATAACAAGAAATGAAAAGCAAAAATTATCCAAAATGTAAATAAAATGCAATAAGAACTTCAGCAAAAATCGTTCGACTAATACAGCAATACAAAAATACGGTGGCGGCGTGAGACCTGAAATTAATGTGGGCAACATACATTTTGCGAGGCCCTCTGGTGGCGGGAAAAGAGAGTTTATAAAATATTTAAAAAAAAATTTATTTATAAAGAAAAAAAACCAAAATTTTTACTCATATTTCTTTGGCACATTAAATAATTATGAAAAAAAGAAAGAAACCAACAGAAATTTTCTACTTTTAGTACTGCTGAAATCCTTAATAATTGGTTCGTAATTTATCTTAGATGCTATATCTGCTTCAATCGATAAAACTGCCAAAGCTGAAAGTCTTTCCTTACCCATTGTATTTCTTACATAATTTTTTTTATCAGTTTTGATTTTGAAAAGCTTCTCTCAGTAGCATAGGTACTTATAGGTATTATTTACAAAATTCGAAAGACGATGTAAATATTTGGGAAAATTTCTTTCAAATCGTTCTGTATGACATATTGGAGCAGATGTTTCACGTCTGTAATGGTGTTGGGTAAATTTAGAATAATATTTTGTAATTCTTCATATAATTCGTAAGGTTGGAAGTCACTGCTCTCGCCTACTTGCAGGACTGTGTGTAAGCCTTGAAAGATTTTTAGTATTTGCTCTTTTGGGATAGTTTTTAACTTGCTTAAGTCTTAGAGAGAAAACCAAAATTTTCAAAATGTTGCTTTAAAGACATAAATCTTGAACCCATATTGCTTATCACAGAATCAATCATTGTATTAAAAAAGTCTGTTTCATGTATATGACAGACTCTATAGTTTGATCGCCGTCTTCATAATCAAACATTCTTTTCTGTTTGGTTACTCTTTTATTTTTAAAATCTTTTGGCAAATCATAACTGCTATTCTCAATAAACTTACGAACGTCAGACAAACATTCTTGAACCCAGTTGGCTTATACTCTTTGATCTAGCTACAAAATGTACGCAAATGTTCACAAGAGAGAGTAATGCATAAATGGGCTTGTACAATACCTTAATTTGCTTATGGTATTGACACGCGTTAATAAATCATATCATACATGTAATGATACGATCAATTGCAAACAGAAAATTTCATTCAAAATTGAATCGCAATAGCTGAGTGTGTCGAATTGTTCCGTTTGGGTTTTTTAAGTTTTCTATGCATTCAACAGCATTATCAAAATCGGCCTTCACCTCCTCGATTCTGCTTTCCCACCTTGTGTCTCATAAAGGCTTAATAGTAAGCTTTAATTATTTTCCAGCTTTTTCTGGAATTTGAAAATAGAAAAAAAAAACCTTCTGAATAAAACCAAAAAATGTTTTTGTTGCCACTGACGAAATAGCTGCGTCTACCAATTACAGATTCCAGCTATGACAACCGCAAGATGTGAAAAATGCCCTGGGATTTATATTTAATATTCGAGTTCTAACTCCGCTATCTATGCCTACAATATTTGCACCATTGTCGTATCCTTGTCCTCGACAGTTTTATATATCTAAGCCATTTTTTTCTAGCTCTCCCAGTAATGTATTGGTCAAATATTCTCCAGTCCTTTCAATGACAGCAAGAAATCCGATCAAGTTTTCTTCTATACTTCCAGTTGATGTACTGCAATATCTTAAGATGACTGACATTTGTTAAATTCTTCTACAGTCTCTAGTGCAGTCGAGAAAAAAAAAGAATAATATTTTGCCTCTTTTATCCTACCAATCACTTCATTGTGTGGTAACTGTGTTTCTTATGATTGGTGATCAATTCATTTTGAATATCGTGGCTTAGATAATGATTTTCAAGTTGTTTATTATCAATGCGATTTTTGTGTTCCCATAACGTAGGATCATATTTAGATACCAATTTAAATAAGTCTATGAAGTTTCCAGAATTCTTAGTGTCTTTGTCTGTTTTGAGAGATTCTTTGTGCCCTCTAAACGCCAGATTATGATAGGCTAAGAAATTTATGATATCAATTAATCTTTTAAACAAATTGTACCAATGTCTTTGAGATTCAAGAATTCCCCTTTGGTTTTCTCGATTTAATGTTTTTTCATGCTTTATACCCTTCTCTAATGTTATTCACTGGAACAAATAGGCAGTGGCGTAGCTAGGTATCCAAGGTCCCTGGTGCAAAAACAAAACAAAAAAAATGAAGCCCCGAGCATGTTTGGATTTTATCAAGGAAAAATATATGACTAGTTTAAATTTACAAAGCTACAATTTTTATTTTCTATCTTCTTTCTCTTGCTTGGCGTTGTTTGCTCTTAAACGCACTACTGGGTTTCTTTTCTTTTATAATTCACAATTTTATAATTTATCCAATACAATTCCCATTCGCGTGAGTACTTACTGACGTTAAAAGGAAGGAGAAATGTAATTCATTGCTACAAAACATCGTTTGGGAATCCTTAGCTATTTATTTATTTATTCGGAAGGATCAAACACATCCACCAGAGAGCTTAGAGCTAGAAAATGGTCCACCGAGATAGACAGGAAACGATGCAAAAAGTATGCATGAACAAGAAAATACATTACAATACTATTATAATGATTTTTAAAAAGAACACCTCTGCAAAAGAACAAGGCAGGAGACAACTGGGCGTCTGCCACAATGGGAGCCACATCTTGTTCTTGACTCAGCCTTAATAAAATCTTAATTTGAATAATTTCAAAGGTCAATTGTTCTTTCCGGTTCTAATTTCCAAAAAAATTGGAATTTCGGACAATATGTCAACTAGCTACATGTGATGTACATCACTCACGTACAAGCCTACCACCATACGCTATCATTACTCATTCAGTTAAAAGGTTGCAGTTGGTCAAGCCGGACATGCACATTTGTTTGTTTCGGGTTATTGTTTGTACGAGTATTTGGTAACGTATGCTTTGAATGTCAACTTTAAAGGGTCATAGGTGGGCCTACATTTGTGTAGGGGCCCAGGGCCTCAAGACGTCTCTGAAAAAGAGTAGAAGAGGGGGACAAAATTACATCAGTGTATTGCAGATACGGCTAAGATTGCGAAATATTGAAACAAGAAACTAACTTATTATGAATCATATTGTTATTACAAATAGATCCCGGGTCCTTGGGGCTCCTAGAAAAGCTGCTGTAGCCCATTTTAGACTTTTGACAGGTCATGACTGTCTGAGATTGCATCTCTACAGAATTGGTCTGGCCAACTCACTGGACTGTACTCTGTGTGACTCTGGTCAGGCTATGACCGCTGAACATTTGGTCGTGTGCCTTACACTATTTAGCCTTAATTAAACTGTCGAAAAATATTGGAAAGCACGTGCACTAATGGCATAGATGTTATTGTAGTGTGTGACATTTGTAAAATAAGTAAAGTAAATTATTAAAAATAGAACGTAAGTATAGGAAGGAATTGCTTCTTGTGTAGGTTTTTAAAGATGTAATGTAATAAGTATGGTAAGATTTTTCATGGAACTTGAAGTTTATTTTCTATTAACAGTTTAATGGAACTTGTTTATTTCCTAGTAACAGTTTACAGAAAAATGATCAGATTGAAAATAACGTAAATTTTTCAATAATATCGCAAATTTAGCTTGCTTGTTGGTCAGTGTTTGAGGGCCCCCTTGAGCTAGATTGCCCCGGTGCATGGCACCACATAGCCAATTGGTAGCTACGCCACTGCATATAGGCCATATTATCTTTAGTATTCCCATGTCTGTGTAAAATACTACTTAAGTGTTTCCAATCACAGCACCCTTCCTGTACCATTTGAGTTTGTGACTTGTCAATTAGTCTGCATGGAAAACAGAAAACTTTATTTTTAGAACTTGAATAAATCAATCAGCGGCGACGTTGAGTTTCACCATTATTTAGATTTCTTGAGAAATGAAAATTGGAAAAGTGTCTATGATCATCATCTTTAGGATAATATTCATCACTGTTATTTAACTGCCGTTTGGGACCACTTGGAACTATATCCAGAGGCGGATTAAGCTTGTTGGAGGCCCCTGGCGGTAAAATGTTTGGGGCCCCGTGGGCTGAAGAGTGGAAAAACTTAAATAGTAAAAAAATTCGCTGACCTTAAATTTTTAAAATATAATATATAGCTATTAAAAAAAATTAATAGCTCAAAATTTTTTAAAAATTTATTTTAAAGAATTAAAAAAAACTCTACTTAAAAGCTTAAAATTTTGCTATATAACTTTACGTCTTGATTTTTCTTTGGCAAATTCATCGATTATTTGGTCCAAAACATCTTGTTCTATATATAATATGGCCAAGCTGTTCAGTTTGTCTCCTCCCATACTACTTTTTAAATAATTTTTAACGCGTTTTAAATCCGAAAAAGATATCTCACCTGATGCTTTTGATATCGGTAGAGTTAAAAATATTTTTTAAAGTATCTCTACATTAGGGAAAGTCGAGACCGTTTCTTTTGCAACTCGATAAATTTCTTTGTTCGATAGTATCTTTTTTTTTTCTTTTAAAAATAGCAAAAACTGATCCAATTCATCGTCAAAATTAAACGATTCAATATCGTCTTTGTAAATATCCTTTAATTTTTGTACGGCTTTCTTCTTAATTTCAGGTAACCTCTCGTCAAAAAATACAAAAAAAGTGTTCTATAACAGTTTCATATATTCCAGCTCTTCCGGATAGTTCTGCACTTGTCCTATCGCATACGACATAAAATGTGTTGACCAAGAAATTTTCCCTATTTTCAAATTCATGCCCTTCTTTAGTTTCAGCGAAAATAATTTTTCTCTTTTGCTGCCTGGAAACTTGTCAAACTTCCTTTTCAAATGAGAGCCCTGATAAAGCAGTTGCTTTTCCAAATTCATTCTTGAAATTTTGTATATAATTTTCCAAAAATTTCAGTAGATTATATCATTTTAATAGCTCACACCCAACTGATTGAAATGATTTGCTAGTAGCACTCACTCTCTGGAATATGGTATCCCAAATCATGGTCACTAGGTAAGTTTCATACGTGCCCATCTGTTTCAAAAGGGAAGTTGCTTCCAGTATTGTGATCTTTTTCTCCTCATTTTTATCACGGATTTCAGCCAGGGCCTCTTTTATGTGTGTATAACCAAGTCTTATAGCTCGTACGGCATCTGCTCTTGCTGACCATCGTGTATTTGAAACTTTTTTTTCACAGATATTGCATGTTTACTCCTTTCCAGATTTTTATTTAAAATTCACCAGTAATGGGTTAACACAGAAGAAAAAAATTGAATGGTTTCTGTACAGCATAAAACATTTAATTGCATCGCTACAACTGGGCTATTGTCATTTACAAGCAAACACCATTCTGAATGTATTTTTCCCATCCTAAGTGTTATCTGTATTTCACTTCAAACGATCTTTCTGTCGATCCGCTTTGAATGAGAAGTTTTTCCTACATTCCGAGCTCACACCATTCCTTGTCTTCTCATTATTTTGAGTAATTTTACCAGCTTTTAAACTTTTCTTATTGCGGGTCCTGAGATTCAGAATTCACACGGAAAACTTATATCGTTTTAAGCCAGTGACATACTATTTTATAAACGTAAAAAGGAACTCTTAATATGACCATTGATAATATTTTACGACTTTTTGCTGACACACGTCAGGGGTCCCTGTAGCTAGGGGAGCCCATATCATTGATACGCCCGTGATAAAAAGGAATGTTGTTCAGGAATGTTTCTCAGAATTTGAAATTCATTCTTATTATATACTTCATCTATGGTAGTGCGAACCGTTAAAGTCTGCATGATTTCAAGAATTAGTTTGCTGATTGTTGAATTTCAGAGATCTATAATAGTAATGCTTACGACAAAATTCACATTTCGTACGATAGGAATATTGTCAAGTTTTCATATGCAAGAGTACAATTTAGTTTTTGATCATTCTGGGGCCCCTACGCATAGCATCCGTCACACCACCCACATGGCTGGCCCTGTCCTAGTTCTCTTTCTCTAAATTACAAAAACTGAAAATGTAGAAATACTAAAAGGAAAATATTATCAAACAAGAAACACACCAGTTTTTCTCAAAAATCAAACATATGAAAGCAAATAGTGTAAAAATGATCCTATAAAACCAAAACAATAAAAAAATTAAAGAACGAGATGCACATTACCTGAAATTTTAACTTTAAAAATTAATCAAATTTAAGTTGACCAATGGTAAAAAAATGCAGCAAAATTCAGATCTTGTGTTAGTTTGCAAAAATCAGTGTGATCAATTATTTCAATAGCTAAAGATCCTCTACAGGTTTTTCAAAAAATAACTTTCATCTATTTCACTATTTGATTCATTCATCAATTTAGAGAAATCTCAATCTCACTTAAATATTTCGCTATTTTTATCATGCTGACTGAAATAAAACTGGTACTAAATTTACAAAATACTTCGATCCAGTGCCGAATTACTTATGAGGTGGAGTAGGCAATTGCCTATAAGCCCCATGCTTTTTAGGGGCCCACAAAAGCGTGTTCTGTTTTCTGTTAGTGCTCCAAAAACAGGCTACAGGACCCCGAGAACTCGACTGCCTAGGGGCCTCCATGTCGTTTAATCCGACACTGCTTCTATCTTTTCCCCCACATTCTCAAAATATAAACACAAAAATCCAGATAACAATAAACCACGAACCTTCAAACGCCAAATTCCTTCGAAAGAATTAAACACTGGTAGTTGTTTATAGTCATTAATATCTGGGATCAAATTTTTAAAAACGTGGAACCGAAAACATATATTAAAAACCAAAATTCTAAGAAACATTTTTAAAAAAAACAGGATTTAAACCGCAATTGCATATAATGTATGAGTGCAACACTAATTGTTATACAATTCAAATCGTGGGTAATCATTGGGTTTGCAATATCAGTACAAAATTTTTTGTTGCACATTTAGTTTATAACTGAAGTCCCTCCTTGGGGCCCCTGGCGGCCGCCAGGTCCGCCAGCCGCTTAATCCACCTCTGACTATATCATGACCGGTAAGCATCTATCATGGAAAACGTACACAATACCGGGTCAAAAATGGAAAATGCTTGTTTCACTACATCACAAGCAAGAACTAATCTCAATCTCTTCTTGATTGAGACTTATATCACGCAACGTGAACACAGAAATCTCAGCGTCAGATTATGATTAGCAAGCTTTTGATCCTATTTCTATTTCCGATTTTTCTTATTCGGTATCAATAGTCGGTGCATCTGGAGTAACTTCCAAATTCAACGGAGACTCGAATACGGATAAATGTTGTTGAGAAGTCGAAGATACCGATTAATTTGATTCTGTACTGCCAGATTCAGCCTGACCGAGAAATTTCATTATACTTGAACTTTAAACCTGGTTGGATACAACTCTTTCCGCTTTTCTTTTACTTTGTTCTGCACCAGAGTCCCATTTTCTCCCTTTATCTCTATCTCTCTTAGTGCCTTAGCCTGGCATGATTGATAAATTATGAAAAATGCCGAATACCACTATTAATTATTCTTACATCAAATATTTTTGAAATCTATATGATATAGAAACATGAAGCGAGACCGCGTCTGCATGCGATACTTTAATTGGCTTCCTAATGATGGGAAGTCCCGAGCTACGCCCCGTCTCTGACCGGAGACTCCCCGGGATAGCAAATTAACTCCATTTAATGTTGCCAGACTAAATTTGAACAAATGGGAAGAAACGACAAAGTTGAAAAATTTATGATAAAAGAAAATGGAAACAATATTTTCACGAATTGTTCATTCATACGTTTTCATGTACAGATAAATGAAATATCTATTTAAAAAAAAGTCAATGCATCAATTTTTCGATATCTTATGGCAAAAAACAGAGTTGAGAATTTTCTAATTTATTAATAATAAAAAGTCCTGTGGCGTGTACTTTTGGATTTTCCTTACTTTTCGTTTAATTTACTTCGACTTTGAAGCGCGAGGCCCTATGTACCGCGAGGCCATGGGCAGTGGCCCACACCGCCCACGCCTTACGCCTCCTCTGGTAATAACTATCAAAATTCAAATACCAGAATATTGAATAAACAAGCATAATAAAAGAGATTAAAAGCACAAATGATTTTCACTTTGAATTCAAGAAAAAAAAATTAAGAAAAAGCTCAAAGAATTAAATATTTCTTTCGTGTGAAAATAATTTTTTTTCCTGTTAACACCACATAAACATATGAATATTATTATTGCATTTTTTTTTTCAATAACAGCAATAATATTTTCTACCAATTTTGATGCACTCCTCAATAAAGTTATTTTCAAGTTAACAAAAATTTCGAAAAATTTATATTTTATTTAGATTAAAAACATTGTAAATTAAAAAAAAAATTATTTGTAACAAAATTTAATGTGTACATACAGAAGGCACACAAAAGTTTTTCGAGGGGGGTTCCATTGTAGAAAGTTCCTCAACTTGTATCATACCTCAAGACAAAACCAATTGATTCTTCTGATTTTATCAATTTTGTAACAAAAAACAGTAAAATTTAAAGGTACTGAATTAATAATTAGCATTAATTTATAAAATAAATTGTTAATTACAAGTACTTAATTAAATTCTGCATTATATACATACAGGGTTATCATCAACTGAAAAAAAACTTAAAAGCTTTCGAGGGGGCGGGGTCCGGACCCCTAGGACACCCCCCCCCCTTCTGGTGTGCGCCCTTTTGTACATATATTTTCACTTTTTAGCAAATTTTTTGAAATTTATGGAAAAGGGAATACATAAATGACACATTTAAAAAACTAAAATTAAAGTATAAATTTGATTTCTTTTAAGTGAAAATTTTAATTTTTTTCTGGCGAAATCAGTTTAGTAATTGTAATTCTTTCCTATTATTTATACGACGTTGAAAAAGAAAATGTGTAATACTTTTAAATTCGTTTTATAATTCAGTCTAAGAATCAGTGGCGTGTATATACCTCTTTTTTGGGGGGGTATAGATTTATAGAAAGTAAACATAGTATGTAATAATAAATAAAGATAAGAGAGAAAAAATTTTAAAAATTAAATTTCTTTATATATTTAATACTATTTTAATAAATTTCAACAATTTTTATTTCATGTTTAAATATAACGAGATCTCCTTACTTTTAAAAAAATACCAATAGTTTCAAAAGAAAATTATAAATTTTATTTTTTTAAAAAAAAGAATTATATGTGTAAAGGAACTGTTTTTTGAGCGCTTAATATACAAACAAAAATTTCTTATATTTTAATCTTTTCAACTAAAATCAAAATATTGTTCAAAGACTAGTTCAAAATTTCTAACCTGAAATAAGCCCAAAACAAATATTAAAAATTCCTTTTTTTAGTGCATTCTATTTAAAAGGTGTAATTGTATTTCGTAAAGGTGTAATTGTAAATAAATATTAATTATGGTGTCTTTAATGTTGTTTAGTAAAAATAAACGATAATCAAAATTACCTTCTAGCTTTGATAAAAATATTCAATAAATTTAGAATTGAATACTAGTTGTAAGTATGCTTTCATTGATAAACTAACTCATTTGAATTTTCTCTCTTATATGTTTTAATTCCAAAATGCAAAAGTTTAAGACATAGGTTCTCAACTTGGGCGTTTGAGGCTTTCATGGGGGCAGTAAAAACCCAGAGAAAATTACAGAGCGTTAAGATGGCATGGAGGGGCTTGGGCAGATTAATCAAATATAGTCTAAAAAAGAGAAGCCCAGTGGCTGAGTAGTTAGTGCATCGTGCTTCCACACCACAAGTCCGAGATTCAAACCCCGGGCTGGGAAAGTTTGACTCAGCTTTTCATCCCTTCAGTGAGTCGATAAAATGAGAACCAAGCTTACTTGGGGACCAAACACTGGGGGTTTCGCTTCAGGCTGACCACCTGATCGGAACATTTGCTCGTGCACCCCAGCGCCCAATGGTCACGTATACTGAGATGGGCACAGTAGGCCTTGGCCCTCATGGGCTGTTGCGCCACTGAGTTTGAGTTTATTTCGAACTCTTTTTTGTGGTGGAAGCTTCACAATTTCTATAACTCTTTTATTCTAACTTAGAGACGCAATCAGACATAAGAAAATCCAACAGACGGGCAACCACATTTGAATGATACTCGCGCTGCTTGGCGTTTTTGGCGAATTTTGAAGCGTTAAAAAGCCCCTGTTTCTGAAGACATCCCGGAAAAACTGATACCTTGTTCAGTGCTGGCTCGGCTCTTCTGGATAGTATTATATACAGCGATTGAAATGTAGAATATCTGGTCAGTTAGATTTGGCGATATTCCTCTAGATTTCATGGTGAGATAATGAATTCATTCTTATAGACTTCGTAATTTTGAACCCTTTGAAATACGGTCTAAACCAAGTAGGGAAAAAGGATTAAGGCACCCGACTAGGTTCGAAGACCAATTTTTCAAAAATTGATTATCAGAAGAATTTTATTGTTTTAAAGAACATAAATAGGCTTAAAGAGTTATAATTATGAAATAAATACCATGCATCACCTTCGTTTTTGAAAAAAAAATTATTTTTATAAATTTTTTAAAAAATTTCAATTTCAGGAAAAACAGCGTAAAAAATATATATATATTGGACATAATGTAATTTTAATTGCATTGATATATTTATTGATCCACCTGAAGTGTCGCAAACCGCAGGTTAAAAAATATTTTCAAAAATAAATATTTAATAAGCATTTGAACTTCACGTTAATGATTTTTCGTTAAAATTACTCTATATTCTAAGCTAAAAAGGACTATAAAATGTGATTAAATGTAAGTATCTTAAAACCTGCGATTTGCTACACTCTCAAGGGTTTATAACATAAATGTTGCAAATTTCATTGAATTTTATATAATTGTTTTGGAGATATCCCAGTTTTCGTGCAAAAATTATCGTGAAAATTTCATTCTTCAAAAAACACATTTAAAAATATACTTATAAGTCACATAAAGTAAATATTAAAAAAAAAAAACTTTAAATTCTCCAGTTTTATATGTTATTCCTTCTTCTTCCTCAATTTTTATATTTCTTTTTTTTTTTCGAATGGCCCTAAGTTTTCTTCTGCAGGTTTTTGCTGTTGGCAGTGAGTGACGTTTTGAATCTGCAATGCGCTCATTATCGAAGGTTTTTTGTCCCCGTTCAGTATAATAGCCCGAAACAATACCCATTTCATTTAATATGGAAATTAATCCCTGGAAGCCATTATTAAACTGCACAACAGAAATATAAGCTCCTAAACGCAATGTTTGATGCTCAACGAAAACTTCTTTTGGTAATATCTGCCACAAAATTGCATTAAAACTTTCGTTCGGATTTTGAGTTTTGCCGTGTAAACATTTCTTTAAAAGATTTCTGTCACACAAATCCATATAAACTGGCTTTATCGTGTTAACAATATTTTGCGGCAGTCCCAAGGATTTATCCTGATACACAATATTAGAAGCTTTAGCCCGTTGAAATTTACACCAACTTTCAGCTCCGACAGGGCACTGTCCATGTTTTGGCTGATGTTTTGATGAGCAACAATGAAAGAAGGCAGCAATAACAGCAGACTGCATTTTGTCCAAGTTCCCAATATTGCTTCGAATAGCAATTCCATAGTAATTCTGTAGCTTATTAATTAAACCATCAGTCAATTTACCTTTCCCCCCGAGTCCTTTATTTCTGTTTTTCAATTTTCGAAGCCTTGTTCCAACTCTTTTTTGAATATGCCCAATACATTCTAGCTTCGTAACAGAATTTTTCCCGTAAATGTTCTTTACGGCATCAAAAGCTTTGAAATCTCCATCCCCATAATAGTCAGTGTATCGTAACATTCTATGATCTTCCGACCTCTCAAAAATGCGATAAGGCTTTTCCACTTAGGCATGTTAGGCGCATGACTAGGGAGCAAAAGCTTTGGAGGTGCAAAAAATTGAAAGGCATAAAAAGTAGGAAAAAATTAAAATTACAGTGAACGTACCACCACCTAGCAAATCAGGAGAGAAGCATTTCATAGAATAAGACTGAAATGGGATCTACTTTGGCAAAAGAAAAGCTTAACATTTTGATGTTGCTATGCGCTCAAAATGATATTACAATGGAAATTGGTTGCAATGATGTAATTTAATGATTTTGAAATGATTTGTACAAGTACAGTTTGTTCCACAACTACAATGACAGTGACTCAATAGAGAATGTTTAAAAGTAAAAGATAGTAATGGATAAGATGATAATTAACAAGTTGAAAACAGCTCATACACTAATGCATACTCCGTACTGTAATTGCAAACTATTCCCTTAATTTATTGTACTAATTCAAAATACAGTGAGTTGGGTTCATGATATCGTAAGGTAAAAAATGTGCAAGAGTGGCCAATCCATGCCACTCTCCTTTCCTTACAGAGAACAAGTTCAATATACGGACTTCTTTGAAAAATTGCCATTTTTTGGGGGGGCGCCAAGGAAAGCATAGGGTTACAAAATTCCTTCCTCTCTCCCCACTTGCTCTGAAATGACACGAAACGCGGTACTCTGACCCCTCCTTTCCCCCCTGCTTAAACTCCACAAAAAAAAGTGAGGTTCCCGTTTTCGATCTAATCTTGACTCCCCCCCCCCCGCCACCTTTGTACGAAAATGAAGAGCAGAGTTATTTTAATTTTAGTAGGAAAAAGCATGAAAAAATGAGACATGTAATATTTTTAGAAAATAGGCTAAAAAGAAATAGGAGAGAGAGAGAATTCCTTCATTAATTTTTTAACTAAAAATGTAGTGAAAGGACAAATTTTTATAGAACTAAATGTAAATAGTTTTATGATTATCTTAGCAATATTGCATTGCATTTAAGAATAAAAATCTATTCTTGTAAGTGATTCCTAATAGTATGAACAAATTGTTCTATTTATTTTCATTATCTCATTAAGCCTAGAAGAGAAACATATTAAAGCAAATTAACATTAGAAATAAAGGAATAAAATAAGATAAGAAAATTAACTTACTTACATAAGCCTAGAAGAGAAACTTAAGACTAAACATATATATATTAAAGCAAAGGAAAATTAAAATTAAAGTAATAAAATTAAATATAAGGAGTATATCTTACTTGTAAGCTAAATTTAAATAGAATTAACTTACCTTGCACATTTGATGCATAAAAAATTGTCACATGACCAAAATAATCACTTGTCGGCAAGATAGATTGTGATAAAATCTTGATTAAATTCCTCCTTTAAAGAACTTGTCCTAAATCTTTCTTAGCCCAATCGATGTCCCAAACAATTTCTAAAAACTTATTGAAACAATCCACTCTTTTGTTTGCACGATTTCCTAAACATATATACAGCCACAAATGAAATTTTAAATCTATTTTTCTATTGCAGGTAGGAAGGGGATCTGTAACATGCTTCCAAGTGCCTTCTATGATATTTGTGTGGCAATTCGTTACTGGATTTACAAAATGAAGGCTATGATTTAACGTTAAATGATCAAACCCTACTGACCTAAATTTTCAAATGCCTTCCATTTTTTGGAAAAATCATAGTTCCAGGCTCCATCCATTCCTTTATAGCGTTGACTAGAGTCTCACGAGATCTGTTGTGTACTGCTACTAAAAAATAGCTTACCTGATCTTCGTTCCACACTTCCAAATACCCACTGAATTCGATCCATCGACTTCCACACATAATATAGAATTACTTCAATGTTGCCCCCAATCTGCAACTGTACCAGAAGATAAATAGAAATACGCTTTGGTCTCTTTTGTGCTGGTTCCCATGATCAAATGATAAGTGAGATGAAAAGTCTCATTTAATTTTAGGGTGTTAGTTTGATATCCTGGGTCTACGCGCTAAGTTGTTGTTTATGTTCGCCAAGATGGGTGATAACGATTACCTTGATATTTTTAACATCTGGCAATGTGGTTGCCATAGGGATAACGTATCTTAGAAATAATTTTTATTGGCTTTTTTTCGTGGTAACCCTATTAATTTCAGACGATTTTAATTCGAACGGTAGAATGATCGATGGGGCACATGATCTCTGATGAGGTCTCAATCCCCTATCCTGTGTTTTTGTTGAGCATTGAAATATTCACTTGCCATGATTAGTGGGTGGTGGGAAAAATTTTAAAGTTAAGAATTTAAAGATAAGAAATAAGAATTAAAATAAAGAAAATACTTTAGATTGCGACCTATAGAAATATTAAAATGAAGAAAAATTGCTGGAGCTCTTTTTGTTTGCGTTGGGGTGTGTAGGTAAAAGTGTGAAAAAACTGTGTCGACCGCGGCTAACTCCGAAACCGGAGAGGCTAGCGTACGGCCAACTTGATCATTGTTGTCAGGTCAGCAAGCTCGGCGACCAGGAGAACCCGGCACCTTGCCCGCCGGCTTCCGACTGACGATTTTAATTCGATTTCCTTAACAATTTAACCATTTTTATTGCATTTGCTCTATCTTGCAAAATAAAACAGTCTTCTGTTTTATTTTGTGCAATTTTCGAATATTGATATTTCTAATATATTAAGTGAGTATTAGGATATTTCATTTTTAAAAGGTATGAGTGTTGTACTTTTTTTTTGTGCTATAAATATATATTGTCTATTTACACTTTATTTTACTTTTTAAAGATGTTTTTTAACGTTCCTTGTTCGATGAAATTCGTTGAAGGAACTTGCTGTTTTTGGAACATTGCACGTTTGCAGTACTTTTTATTTGATATTCATTATGATTTTTAATTTATATTATGTAATTTTTTTTTTACAAAAAAATATAAAAATACAATTATTATTTTTGTGATAATCATGTAATATTCGTTATTTGTAATTGTTTTTTAATTATATTTCTTATAACTATTAAATATGTTACTTATAATTGTTATTTATTTATAAGTATTCCGCATCATGCAATTTTGGATTTTTGTTTACTGGGAAATAACTATTCATAATTAAAATTCATTCCTTAAAGGATTAAATGATTATTAAAGTCATACATATATATAAAACGTATATACAGTGAAAATCGCTTAACATGAAACTGAGAGGACTGGAATATTTTTCATGTTTTAGGATATATATATATACTCAACAAAATTGAATTTATTATATTACATTTTATTTACAATGATATGAAAAAATGCACCTACTTCAGAAAAATTAATGATACAAAAACATTTATAGAAGACCTAAATTAAATTTAATACAAAAACAAATTATTTATGTTTAGAATATAATCTGATAACTTTCTTTGCACTGTCTTTTTAGCATCAAACTGTCTACAAATTGTTCGATGCCGTCCGTTTTATTATTCATTTCACCATTGGAGAATGTGTGTCTTAATAACTGCGCATACTTTTCATGATGTTCTTCGTTTCGGATGACGTGGGAACAGGAGCTGCATCAGTCATTTCATTTTCGTCGTCGGAATCTGCATCAATGATATTTTTAGAGTTAAGCAAACACCAAAATATCTTTGTTGTCGTAGTTGTTACAAATGCCACTTGTGTCTGACGGTGTCAGATCGAGGCCCACGAAGTTCATCGTGGCAAAGGGCCAGATGTACGCCTGTCGTTAGCTATAGCTTCGAGCACCATTCAGGAGACAGTACGTTTTGGCTCGGTTCCACCCCAATTTTGAGGGAGAACACCCTCGGGGTGGTCACGGGCCTCCCACCTCTCTTCCCCGTACCTCACGAGAGGACTTGAACTATTAACACTAACCACTATACCGGATGGGCGAACCATAATGTTTTTGTCTGTCATAATTGGGGTTGTACAAGCGTTATTATCGTGTATTTCAGGGGTGGCCAACCTTTTTCGGAAGCATGCCACAATCTGATAAAAAAATTACGCGTGCCACTTCCAACTTTTCCACCAAAGTAAAAATATACAAAAGTGAAAAAAATGTTAGTTATAGGCTTATTATGGGTTTTACACCAAAAACGTATTTTTAAATGCAAATTCTATACAGTGAAAATGTTAAAAAAAACAAAAAATGGCGTAACAAAACAAAAGTAGAAACTTATATTTTATTGTTGATACATTTTTACTGGATCAATCAGTCAGCTTAGGTACGAAATAAAAATAAGCAACCTGAAACATTTTATTTTAAATGATTATTTAGCTGTAGTACTTTCTTAATGTGGCTTTTGAATTTGTAATTTTTTTTAGTAAATCATCTATATTTGGATTAGTTCTTGAAGATGCTAACAAAATTAGGTATTTTCGATGCATATCAGTTAATTTTGAGCGATATTTTGATTTAATTACGTTCATAATAGAAAACATTTCTTTTCAAACATATGTAGATCCAAATCTTCAACAATATCTGACTGCTAAATCATGGAAATTTGGAAAGTTGCTTGGTGGCACAAATTTCGAAAATTCAATGTAATTCGGATCTTTTGCGGTTAAAATAATTTCCTTATATTTGCTTTTCAGAGTAATATGGGGCTGTGGGTAACAATTAATGTCTTGAAGAGAAATCGAAAAAGGATTAGTGAAAAGTTCAGTATTTTTTTTTTTATCTTCTTCAAAATCCTCAAACCTGGCACTAAAAGAATCCTACAAAGTAGATATTAATTTTTTAAAAATCGAATTATTACTAACTTTGGCAGATAATTCCTGCATGAATGGGAAATGAGTTAATTTTTTTTCTCTCCAAAATCCAGACAAAAAAGCAAAAGTTTGTTCACAAAAGAAGATATACAACCAACTAGGGTAGTAAAAATACAATTATTTTCTCTGTAATCTTAAACTTAAATTGTTTAAATGATCCATTTTTTCGGTAAGAAAAGCTAAATCCCACAGCCAATTTTCACTCCTAAAAAGCGAGCATTCACTGGAAAGTGTCCATCGCGTTTTCTTCCAGATATGTATTCTAAAATACATTCCCTCAAACTTTAAAATCTCGCAAGAGAACTTCCTTTTGAAAGCCATGCACACATTTCGATGAAGGAGTAACACGCCATATTTTCTTCGTTTCTTCGGGGAAAAGCGTACGAAATCTTCATTGATTCAGAGCACGAACTCGTATTTTGTTGATACAGAGCACCACAGGGTCAACAACGAAAGACAAGTTTAAGTCCTTGGCACAAAGAGCTCCTTGATCAATAATACAATGATACTTGAAAACTTTTCTTCCCAAATAACTTTCAAGCTATGCAACAAGACCTTTTTATTCTTCAAACCATGCAAGGCGCTCCATCTGTGAAAACACTGTCTAATTTTGTCCATCCTCTACTTTATTCACTTCAATTACATTTTTAAGCTCCTTAAAAATGCCTTCACCTGTAGTTGAAACTAATTGGCGCAAATCAAGAATTTCTTCCACAGTATCGAAATTATTGTTCGTGTAACACACAAAGACCTGCGCACAAACTGCGCATTGTCTGTGAAATCACAGCTTTCATCCAAAGTTAATAAAAAATATTTGCAATTTTGAAGTTTAGAGACAATTTAAGTTCCAACATCCTGGCCCATGTTATCTATACGACGCATGAGGATATTTCTAGACAAAGCTACTTTATCAACCATATTTTTGACATTTACATCACCAACATTTTGGGCGAAAATTAAAACCTAGTTTTTATCTCCTTCCCATCAGAATATGGTTTTTTCTTGCGGGTTAACAACAAAGAAAGTTCAAAAGAAGCCTTCCTCATAGTTTCCCATTCGTCATTTCTCTTTTGGAATAAAGATTGCTGGCCGGCTAAAGGTTTCTTTTATTTATTGATAAATTCCTTTCGCAAATTTGAACCAAGATATATTTGCTGTTCAAATCACTATGCAGTTGTTTGAAATGACGGTCCAAGTTAAATTTTTTTGGAACTGCTATACAAATTCCACATGTCAAACAAACAGGCTTGGAAGTATTTTGATGTGTAAACAAGTATTGTTCTTCCCAGACAATTTTAAAATCACGTGATGCAATATCCTCTTCATAATTTCTTTTCGATGTCGAAGATTTACTCATAAACATGTTGAAAATAAAAAAAATTTTAAGCAACTGCGCTCAATCTAAAAAGAATTTTAGAAAAGGAAAAAAGCTAAACGTGCCTTGCTAAACAAAGTTTAAAACCAACTGAGTCTGACAGCTAGAAACAATTTGCCGATGTTACGCTACAAATTTTTTAGGCTCCGAGTCCAGTATTCTGATTAGTCACAGATGTAAGTTCTCACTCCATATGCTTCATAAAGGGGCTACTTTGTACTGATAGAATTAATTCTACCGTATCAACAACTGCTCTTCTAATATGTTGCAAAATTACTTCTTGACGTTACAAAAATCGTAAATTGCCAACACCTTCGGAAAAACCTTTTTATCTGACATCATGCTGACCAGCCAATAGCTACTAAACTTCAGCACTGCAAGGGGAAGCTGAAATTCGAGTGGAAATCCGAGATGTTAAAAAATAACCGCCCTCGATAGAGGGTGACTTTTTGGGCAGATTCGACTGTCCGAGAGAGAGATAATTTATTTGTTTTTAGTCTCACATTACTCAACATTTTTCTCGGAACGTTGCGTTGCTGGGCAATTGTAAGTTTTGGAGCATGATCTCATTTTGGGTGACTTTTGGGGCAGATTCGACCGACTGAAAGAGAGAGAATTTAATTGTTTTTAATCTCAACAATTTTATCAGAACGTTACAATGATGTGGAATTGTATGTTTTGGAGCATGATCTCATTTTTGGCGCTATACTGAAGAAAAGAAAAAATCTTGCTTAACGCCTTTAAAATTCTCACGCAGAAAATTTCTGTTTTTAACACGCTTTTATAAGTTTCACTTGCATGTAACGGAATCTTAGAACTCGATTTTTACCTACTTAAAAAGATCGGATTCATTCCAAATTTCGCACACTTATCAAGGACCGATGACAATACAATAATTTCAAAATTTTGTTCCATTGTCCTTTTCAGGATCGTCAGGAATAAGGATAATCAGATTTGGCGACAATTCCATATATTTTTTCCAGATTTGGCGACTTATTGTATGTACCATTTTCAAATTTGGCGACTAATTCCATATATCTTTTTCAGATTTGGCGACTAATTTCCTACATCATTTCCAGATTTGGCAACTAAAAGAATAAGGTGTAACCCTAAGGCGAATGTTTTGAATTTAAAGTTAATTATATATGCGAGTATAAAATACACTTGTGGTTAATAGAAGTAAGACAAACACACAAAAAAAGTGTTCTGTATCTGAGAAAGTGGAGGATGGGTGTGTCTTAGCAATTTCTTACCGTAATATAAACATTTTTCTGAAAATGAAAATTTAAAAAAAAGGCTCGTGCATGTGGAAAAAAATAATTTGCGTTCTAAACACTAAATATTTTTTATTTTTATAAAGCAATACGTTTAGAAATGATGATACGAATTAATATGAAAGGAACACGTTTAAAAGGTGAAAAAAACGATTGACATTTAATATTACCATGTTTTTATTAAATCGCTTTCTTTAATGTCTGTCCGGGTGGAATTTTGCAATTGATTTTAAACTGTGTGACTTTCCGAGGAGCTAGAAACTTGAAATTTGGACCATAGCTCGGAAGTGGATGACAATGCATGAAAATGTGAAAAAAGAAAACAAAATGCAAAAAGTAGGAATTTTATAATTTTTGTCCGTAAAAAAACATGGTACATTAAAATTTTTTTTAATTCGAACTTTTTCTTCTTTACACACTTTTATTTGTTTGACCTGTTCAAAAGAGACGGAATCTAATATAACGATAAGGGACTCATCCGAGGCCTCGTAAACGCAGAGAATAAATACACTTCAGACCCGTTAATTAATATCCATTGAAGAGCAAGACTAATTTTACAGCCACGTAATTCCAGCTTCAAATATCAAACCCAAGGATAAATTCAACAATGAATAAATGATAGTTTAAAAAACTAAAAAATACGCTTTTATTGTAATTCGAACTAAAAAATGAAAAATAAATTACAGTTTAAAAAAAACTAAAAAACACGCTTTTATACTGAATCGAACTAAAAAGTTAAAAAATAATTCTTAAGAAAGAATAAAATGAGATTAACGAGAAAATGAATGTCATTGGGGTAAAAGCGTGGGGTGTTCTATAAATGTATCAATTGTTGTAATTTATAACTTCTATTCCGAAAAGCTGAATTAGTGTAAAAATGTAGTACAAAGCACCCCACGCTTTTGCCACAATGACATTCATTTTCTCGTTAATCATTTTATTCTTTCTTAAGAATTATTTTTTAACTTTTTAGTTCGATTCAGTATAAAAGCGTGTTTTTTAGTTTTTTTCAAACTATAATTTATTTACATAATCTCTTTACGATAATTTTCTATTGTAATTCAATTAATTCAGCAATATTTTTATACATTTTTGTAATTTTTCAATAAGTCTTCGCGTGCAACAGTTACGACACCCGAGTGCCACAATGTGGCACGCGTGCCGCGGGTTGGCCACCCCTGGTGTATTGCTACGAAATCTTTCAATGATACAGTAGGATAATCTAATAATACAAAAACTTTCTCAAGCACCCCTCTATAGAATTGTTCCTTATAGTCCTTGCGTGATTTATCATTTATTGACGGTAGCTATAATATTTATGTGGGTAAATGAAATTATTATTAATTGTTTGGATCGTAACACAATATCTTAAGAAATATAAAATTGCATAATTTGGAATGAATATTTAACATATTTTTTAATATATATGGAAGGAACGTCCGAAGTAATAAGTAAGTTTTATTTCCATACACACTGCTGTTTGCAAAAAATGCAACACCATGAAGGAATAATCAGAATTAAATGAACTTTGCAGCAAAAATCAATTACGGGATGTTACGTAAAATAGTAAAATTTCTTGGCCAACGCGCATGCGTGACGTGCGCAGCGTCTTCTAAACTGATGCTGAAAGCGTATAAATAGAGGGCTGTAGCGGGACGTTGAAATTAGTTAATGATTATTTGTTAGTGGCGAACGTTTAGTGAGACTTAAGTAAGCCTCCCCGACAAATAAGGAGAAATTCCAACAACTTACGGAGTTTGAACGGGGGGGGGGGGGAATATCGGCCTTCGAGAAGGAGGATTTTCATATCGTCCAATAGAAGCTTGTGTGCAGCGGGACAGTTCCACAGTGATGTGAGTTTGGAAGCACTGGACGAAGAGCACCGAACAATTTGAAAAACTGGCAGTGGAAGGTGACGTCAGCGTGCGAAGATCGACACCTGCTCTGCATGGCGGTGAATGACTGTACAGCTTCCTCCAGGCAGTAAGTCGTTCATTAAAGAAGGTGATCTCGTTCTAATTGGTGATACCAACAACAAAAGAATCAACTGGCCTCTAGGTAAAGTCACAAGGATGTATAAAGGAAAAGACGGAAGAGTGCGTGTAGTGGAAGTGAAAACACAATTTGGAAGTGTTATGAGACCAATTCAGAAACTCTATCCGCTAGAAGTGACTACAGCTGACTCTTTGTCATCAACAGAAAGAGATGTAGAGAATGGTTCTTGCCTCGATAAAGATCAAATCCCTGAGGTGCAAGGAGTGCTTCGTTCTCGTTATGGAAGACTTTTGAAACAAACCAAGAGACTTGATAATCCATAAACTATCATGAACTCGTGATTTTTATCATGCTAATTTTGGACTCATATTTGAACTTTTATGGACTTTAATTTTATTTCTTATAGTTATTTTAATGTGTTTTTTAGTCTTTTTCAGGACATTTATTCTTACTCTCGTGACTGCTGTTTTGGATTCTTCTACATCTTCGAATCCAAAGGTGGGAGAGTGTCCCATCTTCTTAAAGCGACAGCAGTGCCACCTTTGTAAAAGGAACTAATTGATTCAGAATTAAAAATGGACGCGTAGAAGAAACATATTGAAACTACGCGATAGAAACTCAAATTGATATAGATATATAGAAATGTTTTTTGTTTAGATTAATTAGTGTCGTGTAATGTCCCGAGTATTATTATTATGTGTGTTGCAGAAATTAAAACCATATAAAATTTCACAACAGTGCCTTTTATTTATGGACTTTGACTTCAATCAAGGCGTGGCAGCCCTCCATTGACAAGGTAAGCCATTTTACCTTGAATGCTTTATTCATTTTAAGTAACAAAAAATGAAACGGAGCATAGGGCCTCGACCCTCAAAGCCGAAATAAATTAAACGAAAAGTAAGGAAAATCCAATGCTGCACGCCATAGGATTTTTTATAATTTATAAATTAGAAAATTCTCAACTCTATCTCTTTTTCGCCATAACATATCGAAAAATTGATATGTCTTTTTTTTTAAAAAAATATATTCTACTTATCGGTGCATGAAAGCTTTTGAATAAATAATTCGTGAAAATATTGTTTTAAATTTTCTTTTATTAAAAATTTCTCAACTTTGTCGTTCTGCTCATTCGTTCATATTTAGCCTGGCAACATTAACTGGAGTTAAGCTGCTATCGCGCGGGGAGTCCCAGGTCAGAGACGTGGCATAGATCGGGACTTTCCATCATTAGAAAGCCAATTAAAGCATCGCATGCAGATGTAGTCTCGCTTCATGTTTCTATATCATATAGATTTCAAAAATATTTGATGTAAGAATAATTAATAGTGGTATTCGGCATTTTTCATAATTTATCAATTATGCCTGTCTAAGGCACTAAGAGAGATAGAGATAAAGGGAGAAAATGGGACTCTGATGCAGAACAAAGTAAAAGAAAAGCGGAAAGAGTTGCATCCAACCAGGTTTAAAGTTCAAGTATAATGAAATTCCTCGGTCAGGCTGAATCTGGCAGTACAGAATCAAGTTAATCGGTTTCTTCGACTTCTCAACAACATTTATCCGTATCCGAGTCTCCGTTGAATTTGGAAGTTACTCCAGATGCACCGACTATTGATACCGAATAAGAGAAATAGAAATAGGATCAAAAGCTTGCTAATTATAATCTGACGCTGAGATTTCTGTGTTCACGTTGAGTAACATAAGTCACAATCAAGAAAAAGAGATTGAGATAAGTTCTTCGCCAGTGAACAGAGATGTCAGTGACGTAGTGAAACAAGCATTTTCCAGTTTTGACCCGAGATTGTGTACGTTTCCCATGACAGATGCTCACCGATCATGATGTAGTTCAAAGCGGCCGTTCACAGCAATTAAATAACCGTGATGGATATTATCCTAAAGATGTTGATCATACACACTTTTGAAATTTTCATTTATCAAGAAAACTAAATAATGGTTAAACTTAACGTCATCGCTGGTTGGTTTATTCAAGTTCTAGAAATAAAGTTTTCTGTTTGCCATGCTATTTGGCAATTCACAAACTCAAATGGTACAGGAAGGGCGCTGTGATTGGAAACACTTAAGTAGTATTTTACACAGACATGAGAAAACTAAAGTGCGTATGGCCTATTTGTTACTATGGATAACATTAGAGAAGGGAATAAAACGCGAGAAATGGAAAGAATCCGAGAAAATGAAAGGAGAATTCTTGAATCTCAAAAACTTTGGTACAATTTGTTTGATAAATTAATTGGCATTATATATATATAAATTTCTTAGTCTATCATAATCTGGCGTTTAGAGATCACAGAGAATCTCTCAAAACAGACGCTAAGAATTCTGGAAACTTCATACAGACTTATTTAAATTGATATCTAAATATGATCGCACGTTACAGGAAGACATAAATCGCATTGATAAAAAACAACTTGCACACCGTTATCTAAGCCACGATATTCAAAATGAATTGATCACAATCATGTCAAACACAGTTACCAGTGAAGTGATCGGTGGGACAAAAGAGGCAAAATATTATTCTTTTTTACTCGACTGCACTAGAGACTGTAGTAGAATTTAACAAATGTTGGTCATCTTAAGATATTTTAGTACATACCTGGAGATATAGAAGAAAACTTGATCTGATTTTTTACTGTCACTGAAATGACTGGAGAATATTTGACCAATGCAATACTGAGGGATCTAGAAAAAAAAATGGTTTAGATATTCAGAACTCTCGTGGAAAAGGATACGACAATGGTACAAATATAGCAGGCATAAATAGTGGAAGTAATAGTAGAATATTAAATATAAATCCCAGCGCATTTTTCACACCTTACGGTTGCTATTTCTGGAATCTTTTATTGGAAAACGTAGCTAAGTCGTCAGTAGAAGCAAAAACATTTTTTGGTTGTATTCAGAAGATTTTTTTGCTACTTTGAAGTTCCAGCAAATGCTGGAAGATAAGATAATAAATTAAAAAGATCAAATCAAAGATAAATTAAAGCTTATTATTAAACCTTTATCAGACACAAGTTGGGAAAGCAGAATCGAGGTGGTGAAGGCCGCATTATTACAATTTGATGATGTTGATTACATAGAAAGATTTAAAAAACCAACCGGGACAATCCGACACACTCAGTGATTGCGATTTCGTTTTAAATGAAATGTTCAGTTTGGAACTTATCGCATCATTACATGTATGGTATGAGTTATTAACGCGGGTCAATATCATAAGCAAATTATGGTATTGTACAAGCCCAATTTATGCATTACTCTTGAACACTTGCGTACATTTTGCAGCTGGATCAAGGAGTATCGACAAATTTGATTCGGAAAATGCTTGTCTGACGCTCATAAGTTTATTGATAAAAGCAGTTACGATTTTCCAGAAGATTTTAAGAATAAAAGAGTAGCCAAAAAGAAAGGAATGTTTCATTATGAAGGCGGCTATCATCCAATAGAGTCTGTCAAAATACGGTATGAAACAGACTTTTTAAATACCATGATTGATTCTGTGATAAGCAATATGGGTTCAAGGTTTATGTCTTTAAATTATTTTGAAAATTTTGTTTTTTTCTGACTTAAACAACTTAAAAAAATATTCTAAAAGAGCAAATACTGAAAAACTCTCAAGATTTACACAGTAAGTAGGTGAGAGCAGTGACTTCCAACCTTACGAATAATATGAAGAATTACCAAAATATGATCCCAAATTAACCCAACACCATTACAGACGTAAAACATCTGCTCCAATATGTGATAGGGAACAATTTGAAAGAAATTTTCCCAAATATTTACATTGTCTTTCGAATTTTGTTAACAATACCTTAAGTACCGCTTCTGCTGAGAGAACCTTTTCAAAATCAAAACTGGTAAAAAATTCTCTAAGAAATACAATAGGTCAGGAAAGATTTTCAGGTTTGGCAGCTTTATCTATTACAGCATATATAGCCGCCCATCCGATATAGTGTTTAGTGACGCTGACTGCGGTGCCGTAGGGCCTGGGTTCGATTCCTGGAGAAGACATGGATGTTTCTGTTGTAATATTTCCTTTATGTTGTAAGCCCCCTTGTAATACATTGTGTCGTGCTCGGGATTCCTAAATGTTCTCAATTAAAAAAAAAGGCAGGCATAGCGTCTAAGATAAAGGCTATTAGTAGATATAGCATCTATAAGATAAATCCTTAAGATATTAGAACCAATCATTAAGAATTTCAGCAAAATTAAAAGTAGAAAATTTCTATTTCTTTAACTTTTTTCTTTCTTTTTTTTTTCATTATTGTTTAATGTGCCAAAGAAATATGAGTAAAAATTTGATTTTTCCTTTATGAATAAAAATTAGTCTTTTATTTTATAAACCCTTTTCTTACGCCACCAGAAATGTATCTTGCCCACATTAAGTTCAGGACTCGCGCCGCCACTGCCTGTAAGGTGTATTCCACTAACTCCAAACAATTGCTGTTTGTGACGCCAATGGTGTCTAGCCAAAACTAATTGGAGGACGGAGTGGAGATCTGTGTGTGTTGTGCTATCCAATGGAAGCAGGTTCTGCCTTAATGCCAGTGATGGTCGTGTGTTGGTCAGAAGGAGGCCAGGAGAACGCCGGCAACCAAACTGTCAGAGGCAAAGACACATTGGTCCTACATCTCGAGTCATGGTCTGGGTACAGAGGCAGATTAAGCGGGTGTCAGGCCTGGCGGCCACAAGGGGCCCCAAGCTTGATGGATTCCAGTTATAAATTCAATGTACAACAAAAAGATCCTGAATCGATATTGCAACTCCGATGATTTCCCCGAATTTGAGTTGTGTAGCAGTACTAGCCATCTTTTTTTCCCGTACATTTGTATTGTTACAATTTTTATTGTTGCAATCAATAAAGTTTTCACATATTCTTTTTTTTTTTTTTGCACGTATTTTATTTTGAACAGACGAATACTATTCTAGTCAAACAAGTTCGTTTTTAATTCACATCCCTGTTTAGTTATTCTTGGATACATTTTACACTGATGGGGAAAAAACATCCGAACACCAAGAAAAAATTACTGTCGACTATAGAAACTTCGGCAATGCATTTGTAAAGGTAACATATTTGATTAAAGTTTCAAGATCACTGGTTAATTAATGCAAGCGCTAGAAAAATGATTTCAAATGTGAAATGATGATTCAAAAACCGATGTAACAGCCAGAAATTTAAATGCAAGCATGCAAACGAGCAGACAATGTGTCATGCAAGCACCGGATTCCTGTGTAATGGAATTACATGTCTGTTGTTCTTGGTCGGTCAATATAAGGTTATTTAGTTCTGGTTGTGGTTGAAACTGTCGTTGCCATCCAGACCTGGTGATCTAGCAGGCCAACATAATATGTTGACACCTTATACAACATGTTGGGTTACACCAAGGTATAAGGGAGCACGTTATTCTATTGGAAAACACCCGTTTAATGATGTTTATAAATGGCAGCGCAACAGTTTGAATCGCGCCAGACTGTAGCAGTCAGTTTGTGAATTAACCTCGAAAGCTCTCCTACAGTAAAAAAAAAATTGCTCACCCCAGACCAGAACTCTAAGTGAAAAAGGCCCAGTGTATCCAGGACAATGTAAGATTGTTTGCAGGTACTGATCTGGACTTCTAATCAATATATAGCCATCACTGCAGTGACGTAACGTAACCCTAGTCAACTCCCTCATCGCGGGAGGGGGAAGTACAATTCTAGGAGGCCCATAGCTTGATTGACTCCAAATACGGCTTAGGACCCAAAATCTGACTTTTCAGGGGACCTCTAATATTCTCCGTTCTGCCACTGCATCACTAGCACCAAGATAGAAACAGCTTTGAGAGGAGAACACAACACATCGCCACTTCGCTCTCCAATGATCTCTAGCGTGACATCACTGAAGTCACAGACGTCAATGATTTGGAGCTAATGTTATGAGTGCTACAAGGTGTCTGGTTGGGAGCTATTTCTCAAATGATTTATCCGTTGCAGTTCACTGCGTCACTCTGGTGTCGAACAAAACTAATGTCTGCTATAGATACACTATGATGTTCCTCAGCCTAGTGATGAATACGGTGGTCTTCTCTGTCAGTGGGACCCATGTGTGATTAGATCATAGTTTTCTTGAGGTAGTGCCTTTACGGGACCACTGCTGCCAAAAATCATGCACAGTGGATACATTCCTCCCAAGTCTTCTTGCAAAATTGTGGAAAGAAAATCCCCCCCCCCTTTTTTTAGCTTTATCATACTACCTCGTTCAAACTCAGCGAGCTGTTGATATTGGCTTCTTCGTCTTCTTAAAGTCATTCTGGACTAACATCAACACACTACGTCAAATCTCGACAGTAAATAACTCTCACTGGCTTTATACTGCGTATTTAAAGTACACCTGATTCGCATGTTCAAAGTAGGGCAACCAGCGTTCACTTATGCATTACCGCAAAATCTGAATTAAAGTCATCTTTCATATGTATAAACATGCCTATCAAATTTCATTCAACTAGCACACTTTCTTCTTGAGGTTGGGATTTTTATTTCCATCAGCGTATTTTAATGGTGAAGATAAATGAAACAAAATGATTATTTGATAAAATAAACGTCTAGTTCAAAGCAAACTTTTTCAAGTTAGTATAGTTTAGTCCTTAATAACAAGGTAAAGAACTTGGCTGAAATCAGTGAAACAAATGCGGAAGAAAAAGACCATAACATCATGAATTCATAATAAAGTTTCATCATTAATTCATTGTATACCATGAGTTCGATAAGACAAGAGAACAATCCCGCAGAGTCAAGGACGTCTTAAGCCATGGGCCAACTGGGCTCAGGGCTTCCGCCACAATGGGGGCCTCGTCTCAGGCTTAATAAGATCATTATTCAAATAATTACACCGGTCAAATGTTTTTTCAAGGTTGTATTTTCCGAAAACCTGAAAATTTCAGGTGAATTGTCAACTGGCTACATGTGATAGCCGTCGTCCAGGTACAGGTCCATACCTACCATTATATACTATCACTAGCTGGCATGGCCCGGTGTTGCACGGGCTTTTATCCAGGGTATAACTTAATCCCCATGTTAATTTCCTCCTTTCTGACGCCAGCACTTTTGTGTGGGTGTGACGCGTACGATGTGAGTGCATGGCCCGTGAGTGCGTATCATGGCTTTCTCGTTTAACATTTTCCCTTCTCTTCACAAAATCAGCACTTGCAATATTATTTTTCGAAATTACTTTTAATTCTTTGTTTCTTTTCTCTCCGGTTAGCCCGGCGTTGCACGGGCTTTTACCGAGTGAATAACTTAATCCCCGTGGGAATTTCCTGTTTCCCTCAGGACAATAGCACTTCTGTGTGTGTATGTGCGATGTGAGTGATTTCTTTAACTATGTCATTAAAACTCCCTTATTCGAAATTTGTTATGCGTTGGTGTGGTAATCAGGAGAGATGGGTGAAAGCTCAGGTGTCGTCCTCGTCACTTGACCATGGTTGAAAATTTCGAGGTCCGTCGCCAAGAACCCTCGAATAGGCGAACAGTGCGAATTTATAAATCACTCACTCACTTTTCAATTCTTCGGTTGCAATTTTTTAGTCCCCGGAAACGAAAATGTAGCATTTTTAAAAATAGTTGTATGTTGAAAAAAGACAGAAAAGTAGAGATTTTTCAAATTACAAAATTTCACTGATATTTTAAATCTTGAAGTAAAATTATGAGGATTTTTTGAAATATTCGACACACGTGAAAAAAGTTTCATGCAATTAACTTTATAAAAGAAGAAATTATTAAATGATTCATTTAAGTATTTTGAGTGTTATATTAAAATTTGTTCAAAAAAGTTTTCTCACCAAATTTGCTGATTTTCGCATGTTAAAGTCATAACTTTTTAGTGTAACCCTTGAGTTAGATGTGAAGTGGACGGTGAAACAGTTGAAAGCTATTTGGCGCGAAACCATTTTTCGGCGCCAAGGCTTGGCTAACTGTAAAATCGCGTATTTTTTATTAAAGTGTTTTGTTTTTAGGGCTTAATTTTTAAGTTAATGCTTCCAAACTTCACACATTAATTTCAAAAACGAAGTACTTTTAAATAAAAAAATACTGTTTAAATTATTTCTCGCAAAAACTGTATTTTACGAAAATCACAAAAAAAAAATAATTTTTAAATCCGTAATTTTTAAGCAATTTTTTCAATCTTCACACAGAAGTTTGATAACATTATTCTACAAACGCAGAAAAAGTTTCCTATGATAATCTTAATAAATAACGAAGTTATTCAATGTTGAGTTCAAAATTTTGACAATTTTTCGAAAAATCGTAAAAAAAAAGTTTGGGGAATTTCATTATTTAAATGACTGGTTCTAAAAGAAAAAGGCTTGAAGTTATTTAGTGTAGAATATCGTTTTCATAACAGGAAAATAAATTCATACGCAACAATTTAGAAATAATTTTCATAAAAATGCATCAGTTTTAACTTTTTTAAAAAAAATTGTAAAAAATAGAAAATATCGTTATTTTGTAAAAAACATACCGTATTGTGGCAAAATAAATGATCTTTCCGATTCTGTAATTATTTTTTGTCTGATTTCAAAAGCAAAAATTGGATGGCTATTTTAAAATGGTCGCAAAAGTGAGATCTTCGCTTGGTCGAAACGGAATTGAAGCTTAGCCAAATAAACAAACCTCAGGGGTAAAACAATTAGGCGTTTTAAGGTTTTTAATTAATATCTTTTTAACTAATTGCAATATCGGAATGAAAAATAGTTTACGTCCTATTCTCAGACCTATTGAATATACGCACAAAATTTCATACGATTTGGTCTAGTCGTTTCGGAGGAATTTGGCTACAAACACTGTGACACGAGAATTTTATATATTAGATTAATAATTTAAAGAACGCAGATGGTAGTGCCGGTTTGTGCGATTTTAAGTCATGCATATATTTATTTGCTTCGGGTTATTGTTTGTACGAATATATAACAACGTATACTATGTACTGTCTACTTTTAAGGGTTATAGGTGGGGTCTACGATTGTGTAGGGGACCAGGGTCTCAAGAAATCTTAAGACGTCCCTGCGCAGAGTTGAGATGTATGAAATTGTTACAGAAGACACAGAATTAGATAAAGAATTGGATTATTTCCTGAAATTAAGAAGAAAATTACATAAAAACTAAAGGAAATTAGAAAAACGATATTGAATCTTTTAATTTTGACCATGAATTGGATAAGTTTTTACTATTTTAAAAGAAAATAAAATACAATAAAACCCCACTAAAAATGTATCGAGTTGCAAGAGAAATGGCCTCGTCTTTCGCTGTTGTTGTTGTCGTGTCCTTCCCGCAGGGGGAAGGAATGAAAGTTGCCATTGCCTGTGAGACAGGTTGGACTTTTTAACGATAGATGGCGAAACCACCTATCTCCACCTCCACAATTTTGGCATGGAATTGAAGGGGAGGGAAATATTCTCCAACCACCTGCACTCGTGGTTTCTGCTGCGACCGCCCACAAGACTTTCGGACCCACTGATTTAACGAGCACGTACTCCGTCTATACCATCACCTCCTGGAGATCAAGGCCTGATGACTGAAATGTGATTAGCTTGTGACGTCACACAGTAGGGATAGAAAAAAAACTCGCTTGAATTCAAGTTAGATCAGTTTACTAGCCTACGCCATGGGATAATAGCCTTTGTTGCTCCAAATCCCAATTAAAGATGTTAACTGCCTACGCCATTTTGGTGCTTGTGTCTGTGCGGTTTGCTGCTTTTTTCACATTTTGATTGCAGATTTTCAATTTCGTTTTGACGATTCTGAATTAGTTCACAAAATAATTTACACATGCGTTGCACCGAATTGCAATAGCAATTATAAAAGTACTGAAAAATTGCAAATGTTCGGATTCCTAAAAAGAGTACTCCCTTCGAAAAAAATGGATTCATGCTATATCAAGAAAAGACTTCGCTCCATCAAAGTATTTAAAGGTAAGTTATTTAACTTTATTCTTTTTGTGGAAACTGTAATAATATCTTAATTTTAAAAGTCTACTAATAACTTTAATAGGTTGTTCGATAAGACATTTGAAAAATGTACTCATTTCTTTTTCTTCATGCGAGTTTCTTAACA
The DNA here is from genome assembly GCA_019973975.1 of Trichonephila clavata. Lineage (NCBI taxonomy): Eukaryota > Metazoa > Arthropoda > Arachnida > Araneae > Nephilidae > Trichonephila > Trichonephila clavata. The sequence goes on along the minus strand of BMAO01025072.1, from coordinate 38,271 downwards.
TGGTAATTGCATTGGCAATTCATTTTTATTTATTTATAATGAGAAAAGTGTATTGTTTATCAAATAAATATTTTGTAGCCCTAAAAAATTTGTGTTTAAAAATGAGCCCAAGCAAGCATTGTTAATGAGACAAAAACTGTGTAGTGTTTTTGCAATTGCAAACAAATATTTTTGTGTCATTTACTAAATATCTTTTCACAGAATCAACGAAAGTACCTTAGTGTTAATTGTGTGTTATCAAAAGAAAGCCCATTTTGATACAAAGCTCATAGTTAATGTAAATATAGACATAAGAAACCATTTATTGATTATTTTGTATATTAATATGATGTGAGATACAAAATGCATAACGCATTCACACAAAAAAAAAAGCTATCTAATTTCTGAACTATTAGGATGACTTTAAAGGTAAGAAAAAATATAGCTAAAAACAGATAAACATGACTCAGCATTAACCTCACAACATTAATTTATTTGAAGTACGTTTGCTATGACAGCAAATGTCGGAGAAGACACCACATTTAAAGGTACTGAGTACCAATTTCTAAGCCCTTGACGACAACACTGAGTTTCTTTTCTAGAATTGTTTGCATTAATATAGACTATGTGGTGTCCTGACAAGAAGGATTTCATTGTATCAAGTTTGCTTTGATGACAACCATTTGCTGGCAAAATAAATTTAATTGAATCAAAGAGAGAAAAAAAAAAATTGTTTGAATTTTGTATATAAGCATTGTCAAAAAATTTTTTTTGTTGTATCAAAATTTTTTCAGTACTTCCGACAAAAGTTCCATTCAAAATTACAAAAAATCAAATTATCAGAGAAATTTTTGTTAATTCTAACAAACCTTTTATGTCAATGCAAAACAATATATTTATATTTTTTTAATTTTAGGTTTGTGAACTACTTTTTGCTGATGATGCAATACGAAGAAACACAGAAGCTTATGATGAAAAAACTGGAGAGAAAATATGTGTTGCTCTAAAACAATTCCAGACTACCAAACTTTCCCAAATATATTTCAAACTGTACGAATCCTATTAAAGAATGTTCTGAGCAGAGACTGCAAAGATTAGGAAAATAAATACTGTTACGTGTGTGGTGTTACAAAATAATATTCTGGAGCCTTAGAATTGTCTTTTTCCTGAATTTATTGGTAACAATAACTTTCAACAGTAAACTTAACAATCTTTAGCAAATTAAATCAAGTTACAATTAATAGACTGAAATAATAAAGAGAATAAATTCTAATATTCGAGATAAAAATCCTAGTAAGCAACTGCACCTGGTACTCCAAAAGAATTCGAAAAAAGTAAATCATTTACGTCACTTCCAAAATTGGTCGAGTTTTTAAATGCAGAGAAGCTTCAGGACATATGGACTGTTGTTTGTAAAAAAGACCTAGTAATAATTATGATGCTAGACACAACGGTATCTCCTGTTATTAAAGCATCAGTGATTATAAATAATTAGATTTGTCAATACACATAGGTCAACTTGGTAAGTACAAATTTCCTGTAAAAGTTATTGTTATTAATAATGTTATTGTTTTGTTATAAATATATTGTTGTAAATAAAATATTACATGAACTGGTTCTCAGAGTAGAAATGAAAAGCTCCCATGATTTTCTTACAACATTTGGTTTTATTGTTAATCTTTTAGAAAGTATGTTTTCAAATTTAGATGATGATAAAAAAAATTGTACTCCATTTCTTAATTGACCAGCTCAAATTTTTAACCTGTAACAAGTTTTCTTCTAGATATTCCTCTGAAATGATGGGGTCTTTTTTTTGTATAATACAATCCATATCTCCTCACGCCTATAAATTTTTAAGAAATTCGGGATATCTCAATATTCCCCATCCTAGAACTTTGTTCATCTTTAAAAACTAATCCTCAAACAGAACAATCAAATGAAAACTTTCTAGCATACATGAAAAATAAAGTAAACATCCTAAAATCTGTTGACAAAACTGTCATATTGATGCTTGACGAAATCTATTTAAAACCATATTTAGATTTTAAAGAGGGTACTATTCTTGGGATGACATTATAACAGTGAACAAGCTGCTACTTCAGCATATGTGTTCATGATTCAAATTCTTCTTTCTCCTCTTAAAGAAGTAGTTCATGTAATGCCGGTGAAAAAAATCGATGGAGAAAAATTGTTTGCTGTTGTTAAAAAAACTATCGTAGAACTTGATATCATAGGATTCAAAGGTGTAGTTTCTGACAATAATTCTATAAATCGAAAAGCAATGTCCAACTTTTCTGTTTCTCCCAAATTGAGCATTGTATATCCACATCCTTCTGATCCTTTATTTTTTGTTATTGATTCAGTACACATTTTTAAATGTATTTGTAACAATTGGATTAATCAAAAAAATGCAGGTCAATGTTTTTATTTTCCAGATTTCGAATATCATAAGTTTCCATTATTTGAAGCAAATTTCTCTACACTTAAAATACTATATGACATATAAAGTAATAATTTAGTAAAGTTTGATTATGGTTTAACTTTGAGGGCTTTATGTCCTACAAATCTTGAAAAACAAAATGTGAAACTTGTGCTTAAGATATTTAATAGCTTCTTTATTCCGGGGCTTCAACTATTAGGAGAGCAACATAAACTAATTAGTTATGAAACAACATCAATTTTTATTTCTTTAATTTGTACATGGTGGAAAATTGTTAACGTTAAAACAACTTTAAAGAGACAACATTTGCTTGATACTTATCAGCAACCAATTTATCTCCAGACAACAAAGCATGTCAATTCTTGCGTAAAATTTTGTCATGGTTAGACTCGTGGAATGAAAAAGATTGTACTACTGGCACCCTTACTAAAGAAACATATCTTGCTTTTACTCATACCACATACGCTTTACTTGCAATGTCAAAATATTGCATTAATGAATTAAAATTTCAGTGTTTTCTTCCTGGAAAAATTCAAACAGACGCGTTAGAAAGTCGTTTTGGGAAATATAGGACACTTTCAGGTTCTCAATATTTAATATCAATTCGACAGCTTTATGAAGTAGAAGCTAAACTAAGAAAGAAAAATTTTTTACCTCTAACTTTGGTTTCAAATGCCTATGGCCAGCTTAACTTAAAAGACATTAATTTGGAAGATTCGTGTAATGAAAATCTATCAGAGCCATCAGTATCGAATAACTTTAATAATACACTATCTGAAAAAGATTTTTGTGATGCTCAGCCATATCTACCTGTCTTAACATATTTAGCTGGTGTTTGTGCTAGAGCAGCACTTAAAAAATTAAAATGCGACTCTTGTTCCAAATAACTTGTTCTTAATAAAACTTTAGAACTAAATTCTAACTATGATTTAATACGTAACTTAGACAGAGGAAGTTTGTGTCCTTCCCCAGATGTCATTACAGCGGTACTCTATAACTATATAATAGTTCAGAAACTCTTTTCTAAAGATTATGAAAATATGTTCCTCAAACAAAATAATCAACGTCAAATTGCCTCAGAAATATCGATTAGCTTGATAAATTCAAATGAATTTTTTTTATATGATGAACCTTGTAACAATGATCATGCTTCTGAGCTAGTTTTAAAGCATATTATCCACACTTCTACAAATGCATTAGTACATAACTATTGTAGGGAAAAAAATATTAAAAAAGTTGAAACAAAGAAAAGAAAAATAGATACTTTATTAGCTAAATAAATTGCATTATCTTTATGCATGTAATAAGTTACATGTATTTTTATGTATGCATTATTTCTCTCTCTATATATATATTTATTCGTTTAGGTATATATCTATGCTTTTATATATGTATGATTTAATTTTAAAATATTTTTAACTTATTTTACGATAACTTGTTATTGGTGGGAAGTTTATTTTTTGGTAATTTTTAATGCTGCTTTTGCAGAGAGTGAATTTTTGTTTATTACTGTGCATGATACCAATAAAATTTTACAATATATTTAATTTACATTTGTAACAATGCATAATTGAATCATTACTTTTGCAGAAAAGTAACTGACAAAGAGCTAAATAAATTGTGTAATTTATTTTCATGTATGTATTTATTTTCCTGTATATATCTATAATTATACTGATATAGATTTGTTTCAAAAATATATTTGAAATTTATTTTATAATTCTTTATGTTGTGATTGTATTTGATACCAATAAAGTTACTGTTTTTTAATTTGTCTTTTTTTTCTGTTTTAAAAACTATTTCTAATTTTATTTCCCTTTTTGTAACTATTCTGAATAAAATGTTGAAAATAAATTTTAAAGCTAAGAAATAAGCACAGTTTTGTGAAAAAAATATACAAAAAAAATACAAAAGGTTCTTATGATTTGCTACAATTTTTTTAAATGTGTTTATGTTCATCGTAATGCGTGTTCATAGTAAATAGATTGATAATTACATACTTGCAATTATTATTTAAATAGGTAAACTAATATTTACTCTTATGTTTTATGTACATGATATAGAATTTAATGACCAATTAATTTTTTTAAAATTCCCTGTATGTATGTTGGGTTAAAAAACAAAAAGTATTTAAAAATGCATTTAAAAAGTTCCGTAGGCGATGGACGAAGTCTTCCTACTAGTAGTGACGTCACAAATCAGTAACGAGGCCTTGTGTATATCTAGGAGGTGATGTCTATACTCGGTGGTATTTAGTGGCATTGGGCATCGAACCCAGGCCCTCTGATCTGGAGTCTGATGCTCTAACCACTAGGCTACCCATGTCCCCCTCGTCTTTCCCTAATGAAGAGATGCTTCTGAAAATAGTTTTAACAAATCTGATATCAAATGAGAGATCTTTTTCAGTTTTAAAGTACGTTAAACTTATGTAAGAAGACAAATTGAACATGGCCAAAAATATATATATATAAGAACAAGATATTTTGGACAAAGTATGAACGGCAAAAATAATTAACTTGCCAAACAAAAAAGAAATTAAAAGGTAAAAAAAATATTGCAAAATTGTTAGCTTTTTTGTATGCTTTTTAATTCTTTTGAATACAGTAACAAGTTTTTCTTAAGCCGTTGAGTTTTATTATTAGCTATATATATTTTATTTGGATAATTTAAAGTCAGTGAATCTTTTCACTATTTTAGTTTTTCGACTCCATGGGCCTCCAACTAGCTTAACCCACCTCTGTATGTATTTATCTGGTTCAAATTTTCAATCGTTAATAAAATGATTTTTATTCATCCACTCAATTCACAAATATATATTTTTAAACTTGTAGTGGATGACACTTGATGTTAATACAGTTTTTTCAAATATTAATTTTTTAATAAACAATAACAAACAAAAATAATAGTCAAACACCATATATAAAAAGGAAATTGTGTCCCTGTAGTGCAATGGATAGTGCGTTGGCCTTCTAATGTGACCTGGTATGGCCTAATTTCTGATGTGATTTCTTTTTACCATACTATTTTTTATTGGAATAATTAAATTTAATTAATTCATTAATAGTAGCAAACAAAATTTTTTTGTCCAACACCATATATGAAAAGGAAAATTACTTTCTATTTTGTCACTTAACACTGTGTCATATGTATATACACATTAATATTACATAATTGTAATTATTTAATAAAAAGTAACTAAAATAAAATTTCTCTTGTTGAACTAAATAGAAATTGACTTAAAATTTTTTTTATTACTTGTTCTAGTTTATTTGTGTTAAGTGTTTTGCCTCTTATAGTTGTTACTTATTTATTGTTCTTAGTTAACTTATTTTAACTAGTAGCATACTTACTCTTAATAAGTATACACTTTAATATAGCTGTTAGTATAATTACTTGACAATTTCTGAAGTGAATTACAAATTATTTTCTGTTCTAATAAACCATTCTTTTAATTCCTGTTACACATATACAGATATTTGTTTATGTCCTGATTTAATTCATTTTTTTTTCCAATACAAAATAAAACCTTTTTAATTATGTTATTTATCATGCATGGGTTCTAAAAGATTAAATGTTAAGGCTAACTATATATATTAATTCAAGTTAAGTAGCTTTCTTAAACATTTGGAAGAAAAATGTGAAAAATTTTGTAGTAATTCTGAATATATATATATATATTTACAATATAATAAATTCCATTTTTTAAGCAAAATTGGATTTGAATGGGATTATTTATTTTATTTCAATGAAAATATATCATTAAGTTTTAGAATTCTTATATTTGTTTATTGTTTTATGGCTTTTATTAAATTTTCCATTTCAAACAGATTATGGTTAGGTAATTATTGCTATTTATTATTAAATCATTAATGGATTTCAACACATTAAAAATAAAGGCTATAATATTTCTTCTATGAGGTAATAATGATTCTAAGTAATTTATAAAAGTTGCGTAAATTAAGGAAATTTTTCTCAGATTTTGACCTTTACCAAATTGATTTATAAAAAACAATGTTACTCTTTTAAAATTATTTCATAATATTATTTGGGTAATTTTCATTAAAAAAAGAAGTAATTTTCATAAATTCAGTTTAATTATTCTTTGTTTTACTGAAAATGGCGCAACAGCCCCTGAAGGCCAAGGCATATTTCAGTTTACGTTACCTTAGGTGCTGGGGTGCATGTGCAGAAGTTTCAGTCAAGCGAGAAACCCCGGTGTTCAATTCCCAAGCAAGTTTGGTATTCATTTATTGACCCACTGAAGGGATGAAAGGCCAAGTTGACCTTGCCCAGCCCAGGATTTGAACCCCAGATCTGTGGCCATGATGCACTACCACTCATCCAACGGGCTTCATTCTATGTTATACATGTATTTTTTTCTAGTTGAAAGACAACTATTTTGTTTAAAAAATTTTCAGAAATTACTTTTTCTGAAAGAAAAAAAAATTCTTTTATTATTATTATATATACAAGTTAAAGAAACAAATCCCATATTAAGAAGTAGGCTTAAAAAATATAGTTTGAAATAAACTATAAAATGTAGTAGGACAGTGATTCTTATAACCACTTTGCCGCCAAATGTTTTTGAAATTATTTATTATATTCAGAAGGGAAAAAAAAAAAAATTTCAAAAGCCAGAACTGAATTATTTGATTGTTCAATGGGAATAAACTATTCATAAAATTATTATTGATTATATTGGAAACAGTTATTCATTACTTCCCAAATTTAGATAAAAAAAATTTGACTGGGTTCATAATAATCTATTAGAGATAATGGATACATCTGTTTATGAACTAACATTGAATGAAGAGGAAAAACTAACTTCGCTCTGCAATAATTGAGATTTAATTTCAAAACATTTGAAAGAATAAATTAGTTTATTTTGAATTAAAATTAGGGGCAATTATCTCATAATATACAAAAATGCTTTAAAAATATTGTTACAAATTTCTACATCTTATTTGCATGAATTCGGATTTTCAGCATTTTAACAAATATACAAATGAAAAAAGATCAAGACTTTAAAATGTAGATGACGAAATGAGAATGGTATTCTAATTTTTATGACCAAATATAAACGAAATTATCAAAAATCAGAAGCTCAAATTTCACATTAAATGCATTCTTGTAATTAATTACTCAATAAAAAACCTTTTGTCTTTGTCTACATATTATTTTATTCTATATTGAAAATTATAGTCAAACTATTTCACATAGTGTATTATGGATAAGTAAAATTCTTTTAAATTTATTTTATTGTTAGAGTACCATCAAATTTTTAAATTTTTAATAGTGCACTGCAACAACAACAAAAAAAAAGATTGAGAATCACTGCAGTAAGTGAACAAGTTTTGAGAAAATTTCTCCCATACAGGGACATAGGAAATTCTTGCTTGATAGCCAATTCACAATAACAATTACAGTTATTTTTTATTTTCACCATTTAGTGACATTTCATGAATATACTATAAGTAAATAATATGTGAATTTTATTTTGCATTAAGAAATTCACTGCAATTTATTTGAATTTTATTACAAACTCATGTAATTAGAAGCATCCTCTTATACTTGGAGCATAGAATTTAATGCTTTCTGGAGTCACATATACACAGTAGCATTTTTTTAAAAAGAAAACGCTTTATATGATCCTAACAGAAAGGCACGATAGAAGCTCAATATACAGTGACTCCATTATCCTACTGCACACAATTCTTTTTTCTACAACTCAAAATTCTTATTTGAAAAGTACGAGTTTTAATTTCTTGCTGCATCTATTCTACAATTCAAGCAAAATGGCAAATATCATGAACTGATTAATTATGTCTGCCACAAGAGACTTACAAACCCTCTTGTTTTTAAAACTTGATAATTTTAATTTGATTTAAGCAAACCACACCAAAGATAAATAAAGATCACGGTATTGGTATAAGGCATGCCTTAAAGCATAAAATATTCACACTAAATACAAATATTAAAAAATAAAGAATTGAATAACAATTTAGTATATAAACACACAAAGAAACAATGATAAAAATACAATTTGAATAACAATACAAATAAAATTTATATTATAAAAAGAACAATTCTATCTCACCATAATCAAAATTATAAATCCAATGCAATTTTGGAACAAGTTCGATATGCGGACTTTTTTCAAAAATCGCCAAATTTTTTTTCCGGCGACAGCAGTCGCCAAGGGAAGCACAGGGTTGCACAAGAGACTTACAAACCCTCTTGTTTTTAAAACTCGATAATTTTAATTTGATTTAAGCAAACCACACCAAAGATAAATAAAGATCACGGTATTGGTATAAGGCATGCCTTAAAGCATAAAATATTCACACTAAATACAAATATTAAAAAATAAAGAATTGAATAACAATTTAGTATATAAACACACAAAGAAACAATGATAAAAATACAATTTGAATAACAATACAAATAAAATTTATATTATAAAAAGAACAATTCTATCTCACCATAATCAAAATTATAAATCCAATGCAATTTTGGAACAAGTTCGATATGCGGACTTTTTTCAAAAATCGCCAAATTTTTTTTCCGGCGACAGCAGTTGCCAAGGGAAGCACAGGGTTGCATCCCCCCCTCCTTCCACCTTAGCTGCCAGGAAACGCCGCGACACTTCCCCTCTCCCCCCTGAATAAACAGTTATGCAAAGTTCCCGTCTTCCATCTCAGTTTGCCCCCCCCCCACGCCACCTCTGTACGAAAATTAATGGTGGGATTCTTTCTAACTTTAGTAGAACCATAAAAATGAAACATGTAATATTTTTTCCCTACATAATATTAAGGAATACCAATATTAAACTAAAAAAGTAGTGAAAGGACAAATACTCTGTGGTGTACAGGGATTTATAAATGTTCTCGATATAAAAAAATTGTTAACGACCATGACTACTCAGATATTATACAATAGTATTTGTCAGATTGAAAAACTGATTTACTGTTTTGTTAACGTCTTTCTATATGCTATATGAGCAGAGGCGGATTGAGGTAGTTGGAGGCCCCTGGCGGTAAAAGGTTTGGGGCCTATGGGCTTAAGAGTCGAAAAACTAAACTAGGGAAAAGAGTCATTTACTTTAAATTCTCAAAATAAAATGTAGTGATATAATAAAACTCATCGGCTAAAGAAAAATCTTAACTGTATATATAAAAAAATATTAAAAACCTTACTTAAGAGCTTACAGTTTTGCTATACAGTTTGATTTCTCTTTGGCAAATTCATCAATTATTTTTACCATATCAATTTTGTCCAAAACATTTTATCCTGTATGTTATATGGCGCCATGTTGTTCAATTTGTCATTTCTCCCATAGTACTTCTTAAATTATTTTTAACACGTTTTAAAACTAAAAAAGATCATTCGCCTGATGCTTTCGATATTGGTATTGTTAAAAATATTTTCAAAAGTTCTTCTACATTAGGATTTCTTTTGCATGCCGATAAATTTCTAGCGGGGTTTCATTGTAACTTTGTTTTCTTTCCATTTTTTGTTCCAAGGTGGCGTGGTTGGTTTGTCGCTGGCCTTTGCACTCATCAAGCTTGGGGCCCCTACCAACTCTGGGGGCCCCTGGCGGCCGCCAGGTCCGACACCCGCTTAATCCGGCACTGCCCAAATGTGGCCTTTTTGCTAGAAAATAAAACAGGAACTGTTTCTGACAGAACTTTCTAATACTTCTGATAAACACTGCAAATAGTCCCATGGTAAGAGGGAACAGGTTACAATATTTAAGGGTATATAAAATAACAAGGTTTTTAAAATTTAACTAACCTCTTTGTAAATTAATAATAATAATGTAAAAATTGATAGTCAGCCTTATCTATAACTGGAATAATTTATCAATAAGTAAAAATGAATGTTAATGAATAAATAAATAATATTAATAAATAATATGGATAAAGGCACATTAATAATAAAAGAATATATTTCCTAATAATGACAAAATTAAGTCACCCTAAGCAATAATTGAATAATTTTTCAGTAATTAAGAAGAAATATTAGTAAGTAATATGAATAAGAAATAAGGTAATAAAAGAATTGAAATACTACCTAATAATGAAAGAATATTCAACCTAATCAATAATTAAAAATAAACTTTAATAAATATTAAATAATTATTATTAATATAATTATTAATTTTAACATTAAATAAAAAATATTAATCTTAATATTAAATAAAGAATAAAAATTATTAATTTTAATATTAATAACTTAATTTAATTTTAAAATTAAATATTCCATAGCCCCTCCCCCCAAAAAAACATTACTGCTCTGATTGGAAAATTCCCCGTAAAACGAAAAACCCCACGGAACCCGACCGGAAAACAGGGGGAATCAGGGTAGACAGAATCTGGCGCAAAATCGCCCAAATAGGGAGCCAAAAAAACGTCCATCTATCGAACTTGTGCCACTAAAAAATACTTTGTGTACCTGTGCATTGTTGTTTAAAATCAAGAATAATTCTTAAAATCTCCTGCCTCTTTTTGAAAATGCATGCTGGATAATACCAATCTTGTAAATCTGGCATGGGATCACCTACTATAGCTGGATTTTTAAAGAAGTATTCAAAATTCTGTAAAAGATAAACTCCACAATCATATCCATTTGGCTGTTGAGGACAACACATCGGAAATATTTTCATCGACTCAAAAGACTTATGTACTCCTTTTTTTCTCATATATTCTATTTCTAGATAGTTTCTCACTACAATACCTGATATTCCAGCTCGAGCTCTATCATACAGAGAATCAAATACACAAACACAAGGTATTCCCTGTCTCTGTGATCCATTAGAATTAGAATCACTTGCAGAATTATCTACCATTCTTTTTGAAGACTGACTATCACCTTCCTCATAATCCATTTGCATTTTCATGGTTTCATTTTCATCTTGCTCATTTGCCATATTTTCACTATTCATTTCAGATTCGTTCACAATATTTGGAAAATATTTCACATTGCAAGGAAAACAAACTATCACCAAATACCAATGGAAACAAATATTCACTGGAATGACAATATAATCTTTTGAAAACAGATCCACTTTCCTTGTCCAGGATTTAACTAAATCATGCCGTTTTATTTCCATGCTTGCAGTACCAGGAGTACGTACTTTCCCACTTAGACAGCTGAAAAAAAAAGAATTGAATAAGTGAGTTTTCTCCATTTCACTTTTGGATAAATACTCACTGTACATGTATTCTAAATAAAAGTTTATTGTGTTATCATTCAACCAATTTCCATTATTCAGACACATAATATCTATATTGGTCAATGGAAGAACTCCAGCTTTGGATTTTGAACGGTATGACACTATTGTGTTTTCTTTTGCTGCTAATGGTGATGATGATACTCCTACTGCAGTGCCTGCTTCCAAAACTATAGATGGGTCGTCACCAGATAATAATATTCTCACAAAATGAGATGTTAATACTGGAGAAGTCATCAACAAAAACTTATTACATCCTTGTTCATTGATTTCATAACTTTTCTGAATTGATAAATAGTGCTTGCGGATAAAATTAATCTGTTCTTGAGTCAAAATGTTTATGATAAAAGTTATAAACAAGGTCCTTAAATCTCTACGTGAAGGATCATAAGTATAAAAGCAAGTCCTATCTATGCCTAATGAATTTCGAACTTCCTCAGCAAATGCATCTTTTAGACGAATGAACAAAACAGCATCTTCGTTCAAACAACAAATAATTCGCTTAATATCGTCACGTTTTATTACAATCTCACGTAATGGAAAATCTCTTCTTATATATGGAGCATAAAACTTAATGCTATCTGGAGTCAAATAGACAGTAACATTGGTTTCCTCATTTTGAGGAAACACTTTATATGATCCTAATCTAACACAACGGCAAGATAGAGGCTCAATACACAGTGACTCCATTTCCTATGGCACAAAATTCTTTCTTGTACAACTCGAAATCCTTTTTTGAAAAGTATGATTTTAAATTTGTTCGGCATTCATTCAATAGTACAAACAAATGTCGGAAGTCGTTAAATAGAGAACACTTTTTTACGTGAGTAAAGGGGAAGGAAAGAGGGGGATGACATTCTGCAGGGTTACAGAGCAAAGCAATTTTCTCGCCAATATCGGTGCTTGCTTTGAATACGATGCCAAACATTTAATTTTCTCCGTTGACGTAGACGTATTCGCACGGTATAAGCTGGCTTCTTGTCGAAAGCATATTGGATAGATAAAAAACTATATATAACCATCTTTCGAATTTGCAAGTTTAAATACATGCTACAAATTTATTTTAAATAATTGATTTGTTCAATATTTTTTAAATAAAAAAGTTGAATTATGTTATTGCATGGTAAGTAATACGATTACGAGAGCAGAAAGCGCTCACATTCTTGTTAATGATTGTTTTTTGAAGCTCCGGGTTTTTAACGAAAAGATATTTGATTAATTTAAATAATGCGATCGCTCATGACTCAGAAATTCGAAAAGGTTATGAATAAGTATTTCAAATAAAACCAAGAATGATTTAGAGGCGATCTTTCAAAAATGTAATTACTGCAAGTCTCGAAAGGGTAAGTAATTTGATACAGAATAAAAAGCGTTTACTAACGTGATTTGTGTGTGAATTGCTTGTTTTTAGATTAAATTTTCTGTATTACATAATACAATGTTTGATTATAATTTTAGATACATTGAGCTAATTAATATTCATTGATTAGATTTTTATTTAATCGATTATTTGTTTTGCTCATTCTGTGGGTCGTCAAATAACAGTTTAATCGTTACGTATTCGTAAATACTTGTTTTATCAACACACACAATTCAATATGTTTATATATTCATAAGAATACAAGAATCGGATGATAGATTGACCGGAAACCATGATTTTCACTCTGACAATGAATCGAGTCTCTGATATTTTTGCTTAATATAAACGAAAATATTTTAAAAGCTTAGTATTTTTATGACTAAGTATTAACTTTCTCTGTGTAAAAATAAAAGAGCAGACTTCCAAAATTAACTAGAAACAATATATCTTTATATATAAAATATACATGTCACAGTGTTTGTCCGCGATGGACTCCGAAACTACTCAACCGATCATAATATAATTTTGCATACTGTGTGTCATTTCGTCCAACTTAAAACATAGGATGGTTTTTATTTCAATCAATCACGCCACATAATTTTTTTACTGCCGGAAATATCAAGAATCCGGAAAAAACGTTGCCAGATTCCCGTAAGGGATGCTCATGTGTCTGTGGAAGCAGATATTGCAACAGAAGTTGAAATTTTTCAGTACTCTCGACGTTATTTAAACAGCCATCCGATTTTTGTTTTTTAAATCAGACAAAAAATAATTACGGAATCGGAAAGATCATTTCTTTCGCCACGATACGGTATATTTTTTTTGTGGAAAATAATGATATTTTCTATTTTTTAAGATTTTCTTAAAATTCTGAGTTAAAACTGATGCGTTTTTATGAAAAAAAATTTCTAAATCGTTGCGTATGAATTTATTTTCGTGTTATTAAAACGATATTTTTTACTAAATAATGTCATGCTTTTTTCTTTTTGAATCAACCATTTAAAAAATAAAATGCCGAAAACTTTTTTTTTCCTACGATTTTTTTAAAAAATTCTCAAAATTTTAACTCAACATTAAATATCTTTATATATAAAATATACATGTCACAGTGTTTGTCCGCGATGGACTCCGAAACTACTCAACTGATCATAATATAATTTTGCATACTGTGTGTCATTTCGTCCAACTTAAAACATAGGATGGTTTTTATTTCAATTAATCATGCCATAATTTTTTTACTGCCGGAAATATCAAGAATCCGGAAAAAACGTTGCCAGATTCCCGTAAGGGATGCTCATGTGTCTGTGGAAGCAGATATTGCAACAGAGGTTGAAATTTTTCAGTACTCTCGACGTTATTTAAACCGCCATCCGATTTTTGTTTTTTAAATCAGACAAAAAATAATTACGGAATCGGAAAGATCATTTCTTTCGCCACGATACGGTATATTTTTTTTGGAAAATAATATTTTCTATTTTTTAAGATTTTCTTAAAATTGAGTTAACACTAATGCGTTTTTAAGAAAAAAAATTTCTAAATCGTTGCGTATGAATTTATTTTCGTGTTATTAAAACGATATTTTTTACTAAATAATTTTATGCTTTTTTTCTTTTTGAATCAGCCATTTAAAAAATAAAATGCCGAAAACTTTTTTTTCTACGGTTTTTTTAAAAAATACTCACAATTTTAACTCAACATTAAATAACTTCGTCATTTATTAAAATTATCGTACGAAACTTTTTTTTACGTTTGTAGAATAATGTTATCCAATTTCTGTGCGAAGATTGAAAAAATTGCTTAAAAATGACGGATTTTAAAATTTTTTTGTGATTTTCGTAAAATACCGTTTTTGGGAGAAAAATTTAAACAGGCTTTTTTGTACATTTTTTATTTGAAATTACTTTGTTTTTGCAATTAATGTGTGAAATTTCAAACTTTTAACGGGAGAGTTAAGCCTTCAAAAAAAAAAATGAAAACTTAAAAAAAAAATTTCCAGTTGCGTCAAGGTCATTCACTTTGCGTTAGCTTTCTGTTTGGAAGACGGGAAAGGTTGAGGTAGTTTTGAGTCTTTCGCTGCGTAATAAAAAGGGGAATTCCCTCATAACACGGGACGCTCATTCATATAACGCATCACAACCGATAGTTTTTTTTTATTCTTAAAGATTGATTTATTGAAAAACAGTAGAATATAAGAAAAAATATAAAAAAACATAAGGAAATATTCTTAAATATATTTTTTATCACATAGTATTATTTTTTCTTTTTTAATTTTATACTGTGAAATGAATCAATATCGTTGCATATAAATAAAAATTATTTTTAAAACTTTTAGTATCAGTGATTTAAAAAATAAAAAGCCAAACACTTTTTTGAACAAACTTTAATAAAACACTCAAAATACTTAATAATTTCTTCTTTTATAAAGATAATTGCATGAAATTTTTTCCCCGTGTGTCGAACATTTCAAAAAATCCTCCCAATTTTACTTCAAGATTTAAAGTAGTAGTGAAATTTTGTAATTTGAAAAATTTCTACTTTTCTGTCTTTTTTCAACATACAACTATTTTTAAAAAGGCTACATTTTCGTTTCCGGGACTAAAAAGTTGCAACGAAAGAATTGAAAAGTGAGTGAGTGATTTATAAATTCGCACTGTTTATTCGAGGGTTCTTGGCGATGGACCTCGAAATTTTCAACCATGGTCAAGTGACGAGGACGACACCTGAGCTTTCACCCATCTCTCCTGATTACCACACCAACGCATAACAAATTTCGAAAAAGGGAGTTTTAATGACATAGTTGAAGAAATCACTCACATCGCACATACACACACAAAAGTGCTATCGTCCTGAGGGAAACAGGAAATTCCCACGGGGATTAAGTTATTCACTCGGTAAAAGCCCGTGCCACGCCAGGCTAAGCGGAGAGGAAAGAAACAAAGAAGTAAAAGTAATTTCGAAAAATAATATTGCAAGTGCTGATTTTGTGAAGAGAAGGGAAAATGTTAAACGAGAGAAAGCCTCACGGGCCATGCACTCACATCATACGCGTCACACCCACACAAAAGTGCTGGCGTCAGACAGAAAGGAGGAAATTAACATGGGGATTAAGTTATACCCTCGGTAAAAGCCCGTGCAACGCCGTGACGGGTCAGCTAGTGTATATATATATATATTGCATACTTGAAAGCGCTAAAACAGATTATAAATTAAACTCATTTTCAAACAGAAATTAATACATCCTACCATAATATAATCATATATCTATGCATATAATGTAAAAACTCGACTCAATTCGTTACTAAATTTATGCCGAAAACAAGTAATACAAAAAAAATTCTTTTTAAGTCAATTTCTGCTTTGAATGGATAAATAGAAAGTATTTTATTAACGGCTGAAAATTTGGACGATACGTATATAGGGATAGAGTGAACTAATAGTAGGAATTGAATAAAGAGCATGGTTTGTCTGCATTGTTGTAACAATGGCTAATTTGGCTGAAAAACCGATAATCAATGAATTAAAATTTGAAAAATCTTTATTAACATCAAGTGTTATCCTCTACAAGATTAAAAATATTATCTGAACTTGATAGGATGAATAGAAAGTATATTATTGACGATTGAAGATTTGTACAAGATAAATAAATCTATAGAGAGAGTCAACTATAGTTGGAATTGATTAATGAAAAAGAGGGTTTCATTACAAATTACTGCTGAATGCATATTTGAGTAAGCGATTCCTTTTTTTTTTCTTTTTTTTTTTGTACCAAATGAAGTTTGAGTTTGAACAAGACAAAAATTTAATTACATACTGCCTGTGTTATAGTTTTTAATTCAATGGAATAAAAAGCCTAAATCCTACAAGCTATTCCTAATTTACAAAGTTTTCTTATAAAAAGAAAGATTAAAAGGCAAAAATTCTCGTTGCATAAAAAACCATAGTATCCTATGGTTTTTTATGGAACGAGAACACTCTTATGGTTTCCTTTTCTAAAATAACTATATTAAATGCCGAATTAGAAATAAATTCACTTATTTAAATGCGTATAAAATTAGCGAAAAGGTTTTATCGAAATATGTTTTACCTTAGCACAACAATAGAAACTACAATTTCACACAGTTTTTTCTTACAGTAAATTATTTTAAATAAAAGGGATGCATTTCTCTATGTTAAAAATCATATTCCAATTATTTACAAATTACTAAGAGCATTTCTAAATTTATATTAATTTAAATCATTAAAAATACACAGCATATGTTTTAAATTTTTTTTTTTAAAGTGGTCAGACTTTTTGACAAGATTTTCCTGCCGTAATTTTATATACTTTCCAATTTTAAATAGAGTTTATCCACATAGAAATGTATCTAATTATAAAACTGAAATTTTATTTCTAAGCATGCCCCTAAAATTTTAAAACACATTTTACTTTATGATACACATTTTTTAAGGAAACGGACATCATTCTTAAATCTTGTTTAATTTAATTATTGAGTTTTTCAACTCTCCTCCCCCAATTTTTCAGACAGTCATAAAAGCCTAATTCTTAATGATTAGTGGGGGAAAGAAACGAGTGAGTATAAATCTTATTTTTTTCTGCTTCGTAAACCTGCATATTACATACATATACTTCAAAAATAGTTTATTCTACCATATTACAGTATTACTTCTATTTTTTATTCTTCCGTGTTCACTTTAATAAATTCTGAAGTTGGGAAAAAAATTACTTTTGAGTCAAAGATTTTTTTTCAATCCTCTAGTGTAGATCAATTAATCCAATATTCAATACAGAGAATTGTACCAATTCTAGTTCATAATGACGTATAAAAACTGTATCGCGCAAAGTGAGTAAAAGAATCCGGTAAAACATTGAATATCGCAAAATGTGTAATGACACAGATAATTTTTATCAAATTGCTACTATAGCCTTTTTTTTTTTAAATAAAAGTACGTTTGATCTCATAAATAATTATAAATTATACATTCACATGTATATATGTAAACAAACAAAACTTTTTAAAGAAGCGTGCAAATAATCAAATATCATCCAACCTATAACGTATATGAAATTAGGACTGTGGTAAACACATGAATTTTTACAAATTTGGTAAACTTCTGCAAAAATTACATTATATTTTTTTTAAACGTATTTTATACAGTTGATAACAAATACGAGTACATTTGTTATTTTGATAAATAGTTTTGAAATGAGACAATGTAAAACATAGTTTACAATTAGAATATAATACATTGTTGACACATTGTGTGTCAACTGTGTGTCATTGTTGACACATATTGGTTGCTAAATAACACAGAAACATTGGATTCGTAGATATGTGGTGCCTCAATTTCAATAGTATGCGACTGCATTAAATTTGACAAAACACCATTTTCAATAGTTGGACCGAAAAAAAACCAAAATTTATTTTGCTTATTTCACACAATTTCGTATTATTCTATTTTCTATATTTTAATGGTGGATTATATCTACAAGAAGCTGTTTCATTGGCTGAAATTTATTTTTGTGGTAATTTAGTTAAGAAAGAAAAAATACAGCATTATATATGTAACAAAATGTGTTTAAAATGTATTTGATATAACATGACCACGATAAACCTGGTTCCCCATTTAATTAATTATATTTGTAAGGGGATATCAGGATGTTGACTCATAATAAAATAATTTCTCATCGAAAAATTGGATCAGTTCAAACTGTACAAGAAAAAAAAAATCAAAGCAAATCTTTCTTAGTAGCCTGTGTTATGTATAGCCAATGAAACTAGGAATAATCAAAGACCTCCCTTTCTCTGATCTTTCATTGAAATATAGATGCTGTAAGGATTCTCACCTAACAGCTGTGAGTGTGAACACCTGGACCTATTGCGCAGTTTGTCTTGGAAATAGCCCCGACAACCTTTGACACCACAAGGCCCACATACCGGATGCAACCCGAGCCGTCTGCGATGATCCCAAACCCTAGAGAGGGCGGGGAGAGAGAACGAAAAGGGATGCCAAAAACTTCTCTCTCGAAAACAACAGAATTTAGACTGTAATAATCTAATTACTACTTCTAGACTCTTACAATCCCTTTTAACTTTAATTTTTTTTTGTCATTCCCATATGGCGAATGACCCTCTCTAAACTAAATTTTTTCCTTCTTAATTTCTCATTTTTCATTCCCCTTAACTTTAACTTTCTGCGAACCACACAGGCAACCAACTTCTCGTAAATCGCAATCATTACTTAAATATCTCCTTGACATCAGGACAGCGAATAGAGTGCTTACTCACCGATCCCTGACAACCAATGGCAGACGAGATACTCGTCTGCTTGCATGACCATCGAACTTCAATTTTTCCAATACCGCCGAAAGCAGCCAGCTTTGCCACGCCCACTTTCTCCATCCATTCCAACCAATCAGGAAGCTCAGTCTCAATGAAGGCCTCACAACTTCAAGAGCCCAATACATTTTAGTATGGGAAGGAGGAACGCTTCGCGTTCCAGTTTCCCAATGATGACCAGCGCCAATAATCTAATTACTAAGTTAACTCAAAATGTAAATTTGTAAATAATAGCCATGACGTAATTGAATTTAACATTTAAATTAACCAATATCACGCTACCATAAAAGAGATAATACATCTGCTTCGCTTTGCTTCTGGGAAGAAGTGGGGGGGGGGACATAACAAGAAGAACAAAGCATTCCTGAGGACATTCCGACACTACACTCATTTCCTTCTACTAGATAGGCCAAAACTATTTCTTAAGATCCGAAAAATAACTGAGGTTAATCACCTTTAAAGGCAATTTAGCTTATCTTTATTAAGAAATAGTTTGGAAAAATTTAAATTTCATTTTTAAAGCTCATGGATATCAATCCTAATTAGTGATAGTCTAAAACAGGGGTGGGAAAACTTTTACATGATACGGTCTACTTCTAATTTTTTCAAGGTGTTGCGGTCCACTTTGTGGCGTAGGTGTGATAAGCAAAAAAAAAAAAACCCTCAACAATATTTATAGTATATATAACAATAATAAATACAGAATATGTACTCACCTACAAATCTACAGTAAAAAAACTTACACTTTTAAAACTGTGTTTTAAGTAAAACGCAAAATAGAAACATAATACTTATACCCACGAATTTAATATCAAATGATGCATTTATTTTCAAACAATTCAAAATACATCAAAAATAAATTATTTTAATTTATAGTTAGTTCTCGTAGTTAAAGTCTCAGTAGAAGATTTAGTCTGCATACTAACCGTACCAATCTTGAATACCTCGGAATATAATTACTAACTGTTAATCTTGCAATGGATTCTAAGTGGTCGTCTGTGAAACGGGAATGATACGTTGTTTTAATTATGTCTGTCGTTGAAAATGTAGATTCACATAGGCAGGTAGAGCGAAAGAACGATGTTAAATGAATTGCAGCTTCTTTTTAAATTAGGATACTTTACTTCGTCCATTAAATTCCAAAAGTTATTCTTCTAAAATTTCATCCTTTGAAGAGGAAAAAATTTTGTATTTCAAGAGAGATAAGGAGAATATTTAACACATATTTCTGTTTCCACTATTTTGCTTTGTCGAGCTTGTCTCTTGCAGTGTGTAAGCAGTCATGACTTCAGACACCGTACCTCTAGAAACCTCTACATACTGGGATGTTTCGGTCACACTTGCTCCAGCTAGACGGGTTCCCACAATTTGACCTCTTTGAAAATCTGAGAGATCCAACGTTTTATAATTTTGGAAAAAAATCCAAGTCTTACATAACTCCAATAAAGTTATATATATATAACGAATACTATCAGAATATATACATTTCTATTTATAAAAAAAATCTGGTAGCTATTATTATACTTTAATGCTTACGAAATGCATTCAGAAATATCACTTTCACTCGCAGGTGTTTCCAGTATTTTGATAACACCCTGTGTTTCTTTTAGTATGCACGACTAAGATCTTATGTGAAGGCGGTCACCCCAAAATGTCTTGGCGGTCCACCTGTCGATCGCGATCGACTTAATGCCCACTTGGGTCTAAAATAATACGGTTTTTAATTTTTCATATACGTTGTTTTTGTTGCTAAAGCCACCTGTCTGACGAAGTCAGATCGAGGCCCACGAAATTCATCATGGCATCGGGCTATATTGTACGCCTGTCGCTAGCCGTAACTTTGAGCACCATGCAGGTGACAGAACGTTTTGGCTCGATTCCATCCATCACCTCCTAGAGTCAAGGCCTGGTGACTCCAACGTGATAGGCTTGTGACGTCACACATAGTAGCAGAGGCGGCGTAAGGCGTGGGTGGTGTGGGCCACCGCCCACGGCCTCGCAATGCATAGGGCCTCGCAACTCAAAGTAGAAATAAATTAAACGAAAAATAAGGAAAATCCAAAAGTACATGCCACAGGGTTTTTATAATTATAAGTTAGAAAATTCTCAACTCTATCTGTTTTTCTCCATAAGATATCGAAAAATTGATATATCGACTTTTTTTTAAATATATTTTTTATTTATTGGTTTATGAAAGCACATGAATAAAGATTTCGTGAAAATATTGTTTCCATTTTTTTTTATTAAAAATTTCTCAATTTTGACGTTTTCACTCATTTGTTCATATTTAGTCTGGTAACATTTGCTGGAGTTAAGCTGCTATCGCAGTGAGTCCTCTTTCAGAAATGGAGCATAGTTCGGGACTTCCCATCTTTAGGCAGCCAATTAAAGTATCGTATACAGACTCATACTGATTTATGTTTCTATATCACATTATAAATTTTAAAAATATTTAATGTGAGAATAAATAATAGTGGTACTGGGCATTTTTCATAATTTATCAATTATGCCTGTCTAAGGCACTAAGAGAGATAGAGATAAAGGGAGAAAATGGGACTCTGATGCAGAACAAAGTAAAAGAAAAGCGGAAAGAGTTGCATCCAACCAGGTTTAAAGTTCAAGTATAATGAAATTCCTCGGTCAGGCTGAATCTGGCAGTACAGAATCAAGTTAATCGGTTTCTTCGACTTCTCAACAACATTTATCCGTATCCGAGTCTCCGTTGAATTTGGAAGTTACTCCAGATGCACCGATTATTGATACCGAATAAGAGAAATAGAAATAGGATCAAAAGCTTGCTAATTATAATCTGACGCTGAGATTTCTGTGTTCACGTTGAATAACATAAGTCACAATCAAGAAAAAGAGATTGAGATAAGTTCTTCGCCAGTGAACAGAGATGTCAGTGACGTAGTGAAACAAGCATTTTCCAGTTTTGACCCGAGATTGTGTACGTTTCCCATGACAGATGCTCACCGATCATGATGTAGTTCAAAGCGGCCGTTCACAGCAATTAAATAACCGTGATGGATATTATCCTAAAGATGTTGATCATACACACTTTTGAAATTTTCATTTATCAAGAAAACTAAATAATGGTTAAACTTAACGTCATCGCTGGTTGGTTTATTCAAGTTCTAAAAATAAAGTTTTCTGTTTTCCATGCAGACTATTTGGCAATTCACAAACTCAAATGGTACAGAAAGGGTGCTTTGATTCGAAACACTTAAGTAGTATTTTACACAGACATGAGAATACTTAAGAACATATGGTTTTTAAGTTTCAATGGATAACATTGGAGAAGAGAATAAAGCATGGAAAAACATTAGGCCGAGAAAACGAAAGACGAATTTGTGAATCTCCAAAACATTGGTACAATTTATTTGAGAGATTAATTGATATCATAAATTTCTTAGCTTATCATAATATGGCGTTTAGAGGTCACAGAGAATCTCTCAAAACAGACGAAGACACTAAGAATTCTGGAAACTTCAGAGACTTATTTAAATTTTATATCTAAATATGATTCTACGTTACGGGAACACGATTCGCATTGATAATAAACAACTTTCACATCATTATCTAAGCTACGATATTCAAAATGAATTGATCCCAATCATGTCGAACACAGTTACCAGTGAAATGATCGGTAGGATAATAATGCACACAAAAGGTAAAAAGGCACGTAAAGGTAGGATATAATGTAGGTCATCTTAAGATATTGTAGTACATCAATTGGAAATATAGAAGAAAACTTGATCGGATTTCTTGCTGTCACTGAAATGACTGGCGAATATTTGACCAATGCATTACTGGGAGAGCTAGAAAAAAAATGGCTTAGATATACAGAACTGTTGTGGACAAGGATACGACAATGGTGCAAATATGATAGGCATAAATAGTGGAGTTAAAACTCAAATATTAAATATAAATCCCAGGGTATTTTCCTCACCTTGCGGTTGTCCTAGCTGGAATCTGTTATTGGTAGACGCAGCTAATTCGTCAGTGGCAACAAAACATTTTTTGGTTTTATTTTCTATTTTCAAGTTCCAGAAAATGCTGGAATATTATCAAAGATAAATTAAAGCTTAGTATTAAGCTTTTATCAGACTCAAGGTGGGAAAGCAGAATCTAGGCGGGAAAGTCCACATTATTACAGTTTATTAATGTTGTTGAATGTATAGAGAACTTCAAAAACCAAACGGAACAATCCATCACACTCAGTGAGTGCGATTCCTTTTTAAATGAAATGTTCAGTGAGAGAGTGAGAGAATATTAACGTCGCACTGATTAGCAACACGAGGGCTTTTGGCGACGGTCCACGTAATTTTGAACCATGGTCAAGTGACGCGGACGACACCTGAGCTGGCACCCCCCTCTCCTAACTATCACGCCACACCAACGGAAGGCCGTTTGAGCTCTCGACAGATTTAACGTGCATCGCTCCCCTACACGGCGGATCTTTAGTGGTACTAGGATCGAACCCATGACATGCTAGCCATGATCCGATGCCTAGACCACTCGGCCGCCATGAAATGTTCAGTTTGGAATTTATCGTATCATTACATGTATGGTATGAGTTATTAAAGCGTGTCAAAACCATAAGTAAATTTTGGCAATATGAACAAGCCCATTTATGCATTACTCTTGAGCATTTGCGTACATTTTGTACCTGGATCAAAGAGTATTGACAGATTGGATTCGGAAAATGTTTGTCTGACGCTCTGTTTATTGAGAAAAGCAGTAATGATTTGCCAAAAGATTTTAAAAATAAAAGGGTAGCCAAAAAGTAAGAATGTTTGATTATGAAGGCGGTGTGATTAACCTATAGAGTCTGTCAAAAGCCAGTATGAAACAAACATTTTTAATACCATGATTAATTCTTTGTTCAGCAATATGAATTCAAGAATATGGTCTTTAAATAAACATTTTGAAAATTTGGTTATCTCTGTGACTTACACAAACTAAAAAAAATTCCAAAAGAGCAAATATTGAAAAACTGTCGAGATTTACACACAGTCCTGCAAGTAGGTGAGAGCAGTGACTCCCAACCTTACGAATTACATGAAGAATTACAAAATATGATCCCAAATTTACCCAACACCATTACAGACGTGAAACATTTCCTCCAATATGTCACAGAGAACGATTTAAAAGAAATTTTCCCAAATTTTTACATTGTCATTCGAATTTTGTAAACAATACCTAAAAGTACAGTTTTCACTGAGAGGAGTTTTTCAAAATCAAGACTGATAAAAAATTATGTAAGAAATGCAATGGGCCAAGAAAGACTTTTAGCTTTGGCAGTTTTATCTATTGAAACAGATCTAAGCATCTAAGATAAACTACGAACCAATCATTAAGGATTTCAGCAAAACTACAAGTAGAAAATTTGTTTCTTTAATTTTTTTTTCATTATTTTTAATGTGCCAAAGAAATATAAGTTTTGGTTTTTTTTCTTGATGAATAAAAATTGGCTTTTTTTTTACAAATCCTCTTCTTACGCCACCAAAGGGCCTCGCGAAATGTATCTTGCCCACATTAATTTCAGGTCTCGCGCCGCCACTGCATAGTAGGGCTAGAAAACCTGCTTGAATTCAAGTTAGATCAGTTACTCGCCTAAGCCATTTTGGTGCTTGTGTCTGTGCGGATACCTGCTTGTTCGCTTTTTATTATAGATTTTCAATTTCTTTTAAACTATTCTGACAAAAAGGGTCTACACATGCGTTGTACCGAATTGCAATAGCAGTTATAAAAGTACTGAAAAATTGCAAATGTTCGGATTCTCAAAAGAGTACTTCCCTTCGAAAAAAATGGATCCATGCTATATCAAGAAAAGACTTCACTCCATCAAAGTATTCAAAGGTAAGTTATTTAACTTTATTCTTTTTGTGGAAACTGTAATAATATCTTAATTTTAAAAGTCTACTAATAACTTTAATAGGTTGTTCGATAAGACATTTGAAAAATGTACTCATTTCTTTTTCTTCATAAGAGTTTCTTAACATGGTAATTGCATTGGCAATTCATTTTTATTTATTTATAATGAGAAAAGCGTATTGTTTATCAAATAAATATTTTGTAGCCCTAAAAAAATTTGTGTTTAAAAATGAGCCTAAACAAGCATTGTTAATGAGACAAAAACTGTGTAGTGTTTTTGCAATTGCAAACAAATATTTTTGTGTCATTTACTAAATATCTTTTCACAGAATCAACGAAAGTACCTTAGTGTTAATTGTGTGTTATCAAAAGAAAGCCCAATTTGATACAAAGCTCATAGTTAATGTAAATATAGACATAAGCAACCATCTATTGATTATTTTGTATATTAATATGATGTGACATACAAAATGCATAAGACATTCACAACAAAAAAAAGCTATCTAATTTCTGAACTATTAGGATGACTTTAAAAGTAAGAAAAAATATAGCTAAAAACAGATAAACATGACTCCGCATTAACCTCACAACATTAATTTGAAGTACGTTTGCTATGACAGCAAATGTCGGAGAAAACGCCAAATTTAAAGGTACTGAGTACCAATTTCTAAGCCCTTGACGACAACACTGACAGTTTCTTTTCTAGAATTGTTTGCATTAATATAGACTAGGGGTCGGCAACCTATGGCACGCGTGCCAGATGTGACACGCGGAGCAATTTCCAGTGGCACGCCACCACTCTACAAAATTATAAGATTTTTACTATATATAAAGCACATCGTTCTGTCTCTCCTTTCATCCCCTTGTACATTTAAAGGTTATTTTTCACTTTGGATTATCTGCCATAAAACGATTCTGCTGAATCAGCTTGCTTGTAGGTTTGTGTACTTTATGTAAAAGAAAACATCTTCTGTTTAAATGTGACTTCTATTAGCATTAAATATTCAACACAAATAAAAAATATTGAGCAATACTTGCAAAATTAAGAATCATTCATCACGGCTCTGTGAATAAAAAAGTAAGTAGTTTGTCTTTTACCCACCAAAATTTTGGGCATCGACGGGAAAAAAAAAAACAAATATCTTAGGTATAAATCAAAATTCTGCTTAACAGACGTTTTCCATCGGAAATATATTAAACAAAAATAGTTATTCCATCAACATATTTAACTTGGATTGGAAATAAATTCGGTGAAAAAAATGATGTGGGTTAATTAGGCAAGTGAATCAGACTTCGTGACTTAAAGTCCTTTTTAACTAAATATTAAGAGCAAATGTAATTTGAGTGTTGTGCCAAAGAAGTCATAATTATTTTATTTTTTACTTTTGGAGTGAATTAAACTAATAGATATTAGATCACATTTTTTTTATGTTTCCTAATAGTCACGCCGATATACGAATACTGAGTATGAATTCAGTCGAAAGTTAAATATAGTGTGATGCACGACGTGATGTATTGGTTACTTAAAACTTTGTCGCGTTGTTAGTTGTATTGTGAAAATTTGTATATTGTTTGTTTCATTATTGTGACAGTTAATAGTTACATATTGGATCAAATGGCGACTAAAAAAAAAGAAAGCTTGATGTTCGCGATTTCCAAGATTCTTGGACTAACGAATTTGGATTCATACAACAAAAAGATCGCGCTGTATGTGTGCTATGTCGCGAAAGTGTCGTATGTCGTACGTCAAGTATACAAAAACATTTTCAAACTAAACACCAGACCACATTTAAGAATTCTGATGAGAAATGTGAAGTTTTTTAGAAAGAGCTGTTTCTGGATATAAAAAGGAAATCACATTTTTGTGTCAAACAATTGGAGTCAAACCAAAAGCGACAGAATGCAGTTTCGTCATTGCTCATTGTTTAGCAACCAAAGGAAAACCTTTTACAGATGGCGAACATATAAAGGACACATTTTTAAAAAATGCTGAAATATTGTTCAGTGATTTACCTAACTTGCAAACAATATTATCCCGAATTCAAGAAATACCTGCTTCTGCGCGAACAGTTGAAAGAAGAATAACACAAATGGCAGAAAATGTAACTGCGAAACAAAATTCAGATTTACAAGAAACTGTTGCATTTAGCATTGTTCTTGATGAAAGTAAAGACCATTATGCAGTATGATTCCTCCGTCTGGTACAACTAAAGGGCAGGATATTCTTTTTTCATTTATAAATCATTTTGAAAGAAAAAATATTAATATAAATAAAATATTTTGTGTAACTACTGATGGCGCTCCTGCAATGGGTTGGCAAGGAAAGGGGATTTGTCAAGCATCTTAAAAATCATATTGGACATAAAATATTGAACTTCCATTGCATAATACATCAGGAAAGTTTAGTTGCCAAAATTTCGTCTCAGCGCTTAATTTCTGTAATGAATACTGTTAAAATAGTTAATTTTATAGTGTCTCGATCTTCATTAGTACACAGACAATTTTGGAAAGTGAATTGGAGATCTTCCTTTGTACAGTCATGTTCGTTGGCTTAGTCATTGTAATGTCTTGAATAAGTTTTTGTCATACATGGAGCACATTAAAATTTTTCTTAATGAGAAGGGAGAACATTTTCTCGAATTAGACGACAAGGAATGGTTATGTAAATTGATGTTTCTGACAGATATAACTAAACATCTCAATGAACTAAACTTAGGATTGCAAGGAAAAAGTCAAACAGTACTTGAACTCTTTGAATAGTGGAAGGGCTTTGCTACAAAATTAAATATATTTTCCCGTGATATTAATACTAGTACCTACAAATATTTCCCAAATGTTAAAGCGCTTGCAAATACATCAACCGTAGACGAAGATGAACTTTAAACTTACGTTGAAGCACTTAAGGAGGAGTTTTCTAAAAGATGCAAAGACTTTGAAGCTTGTATGCCTATATTTTCTTTTCTAATCAAACCTGATTTAATAGATCCATTAATAATCCCATTCGATTTGTCAATTTTTGAATGGATGGAAACTGATAATTTTGAAATGGAACTTATTGAATTAACTCTTCCGATTTATGAAAAACAAAATTTAAGGAGTTACGGAAAAATTTGGAAGATAATTCTATCAGTAAATCGACAGCTATTTTAAATTGCTGGAGGTCATTGCCAGAAAGATTTAATTGTTTGAAAAAAATAGCATGTGTGCCCTTCTTACCACTTTTGGTTCCACATATCTATGTGAACAAATTTTTTCTCATATGAAGTGTATTTTGAGTTCACTAAGAAATTGTTTAACTGCTGAACATTCTGAATCTTGTGTCAAATTGAAAGTGACGAACTATACCCCTGATATTGCGACAATAAGTAGAGCTCTGCAAGAACAAGGTTCGCATTAAAATTTAATTTTTTTTAATTTAACTTTGCTGCATGAACACTTACACTTTATGTTGTTTGTTTCTTGTTTCATAAATATTTTTAAGAATGCATAATATATATACAATTTTAATTTTTGATTTATATTGAAGAACAATCATACTTTAAGTTTTCCCTTAAAAATTCTAAAAAGATACATATTTATGTGCACATTAAATATTTGTATTTGAATTGAAGTAATAGTTGTATTTTATGTTTATTTTTATGTTAATAAATATCTTAAAATGATGCATAATTAACATATAATTAAATTTGTATTTTTGACCTCTATTTTTCCTAATTCTGCATGTATTGTCGTGGGAATCAAATTGTTTCAAATATTTGCTATTGCTTGGCACGCTGAATCATGTTGGTAGGTTGGTTTGGCACGCCACAGCTGAAAGGTTGCCAACCCCTGATCCAGACCTTTCTAAAGATCAACATTTAACAACATTTTTTTAAAAATTACATCAGTTCAATATGTTCACCCAAATTTTGACGACTTGCTTTGAGAAAATAAGAACAATATTAACATTAAATTGTATTTTGTATAATAACTTTAATTTTTTTTTGTTTTTATTATAAAACAATATAAAACATGCAGAGTTTAAAAAACAAAATGAAATATTAAATGATTATATATGCATACTATATAATACATTGAGTTTTATAATATAGAATATAATGATTCTAAAAATCCTGTTTTATTAAATTTTTGAACATTAGAAACATGCGGCCCTCAACTTAATATAAAATAGCTCATGTGGCCTGTGATATCAAATGACTTTGACATGCCTGTGTTATACCAAGCGTCTGTAACATATGGCACGCGGGACAATTTTCAGAGCATCTACAAACTTGTGAAATAACTATCTCATAAAAAAATAAAATGAATGCATCTAACGCATTTTTATTTAAAGCTTTACCATAAAACAAAGAGACACGAGAAGAGCAAATCTAATTTTCTAACGAATTTCTTATATCGGATTTAAAGAAAAATAAAAACTGATTTAGCTTTTTCTAGAATGAATGGGACTGTTACAAATTTGTGTTTTAAAATGTTACAGCTAAAAACATGACACATATTGCTTATTCGAAATGTGAAAGATAGAATAATCATTAAAGAAGGCAATTTTATATAGCTGTATTTCATTCTCAATTAAATCTTCAAATCACTTTAATCTCGCTTCGAAAATTTGAATCGGTCAGTTCTTATTTTTAGTTTCCTAAAATTGATTAAATTTTAATCGAAAGCTATTTTAAATTGTTGGATATCGATGCCGAAGTTATTCAATTATTTGAAGAAAATTGCACGTACTCCGCTTTTTTCATTTTTGGTTCCACTTATATGTGAACAAACAAACAAATCTTTTCTCATATGAGTAGATAAGAAATGCCGATTCTGCTGTAAAAGGTGGGGCTGAGTTGAGTTGTTTTCCCTCCTGCTGGCTGACCAAGTTGAGTTGTTTTTCTCCTGCTTCTGACTGAGTTGAGTTGTATTCCTCCTGGTGTCCGAGTTGAGTTGTTTTTCTCCTGTAAAACGCTGAATAATGCAGTAATTCGAGAGACTAATCTCGTCAGCCTTTATGACAACATGTCTGAGAAAATAGTGAAAGAAAGTGAGGATTTCGAGGGTAAAGACTCGGGCTGGACACTGGACGAAATCTTAAGTCTCGAAGTCCCCACGAACCGTTATTCTCCATTCAGAGGCTCATCATCCTTCATCGAGGTGCCGAAGCAGATCGCTGAAACTAAGGCAATTATCAATGTCATCAATAAAAAGGACTCTCGGTGTTTCATGTGGTCTGTTCTCGCAGCTCTCTACCCCAACCCCAACAAAATGTCAAGTTATGCCGCCCACCTAAATAAGTTGAACTTTGACGGAATATCATATCCAACACCTCTTAACGAGGTGAAAATTTTTTCGAAAATGAACGATATAGGAATAAACATTTATTCATTTGAAGAAGATTTAAAAATATTTCCTCTCCTCATCAGTGATATAGTGTGTGAGAAACATATAGATTTGCTTTACATAAAAAAATAGAGAGTTTGGACGTTATTGTTTCATTAAAAGCTTATCTAGACTTGTTTCGAAACAACTCTCAAAACACCAACATGCTGTTGTTCTTATTGTCGTGTCCTTCCCGAAGGGAAGGAATGAAAGTTGCCATAGCCTGTGAGACAGGTTGGACTTCTTAACGATAGATGGCGACACCACCTATCTCCATCTCCACAATTTTGGCATGGAACTGAAGGGGAGGGAAATATTCTCCAGCCCCTGCACTCGTGGTTTCTGCTGCGACCGCCCACATGACTTTCGGACCCACTGATTTAACGAGCACGTACTCCGTGTGTACTCGGTGGTATTTAGTGGCAACGGGCATCGAATCCAGGCCCTCCTGTCTGGAGTCCGATGCTCTAACCACTAGGCTACCCACGGCCAACACCAACATAAAACGCACATATGTAAAAGATGTTTGAGTGCTTTCGAAACAGAATACAAACTTCTTCGGCACAATGAGATGTGTGTGGATAAAAGTCCTGCAAGGGTAGTAATGCCGTCAGAAAAAAGTAAGTTTATAAAATTTAAAAATGTTCAGCATTCTTTGAAAATACCTTTTGTTGTGTATGCGGATTTCGAGTGTGTAACTATGAAAACTGATACTCTTGTTGTCCTGACTCAAACTTTTCATTTACTAATATTTATGAAAAACATGTCCCGATAGGTTTTTGTTATTTTATCAGTTATCAAGGAGGCCATTACATGGATCCAGTAGTATATAGAGGTACTGACGCCCCAAAATTTTTTATTCAAAAGCTAGAAAAAGATGCAATAGAAATTGAAAATGTTTATAAAAACCCAAAACCGTTATTACCTCTTACCGAATGAGAAAAGCAATTGTATGATAATGCTAAAAATTGTTATGTTCGTGATCAAACCTTTCGCGAAAACAATATCAAGGTTAGGGATCATAATCATGTTACTCAAAAATTTAATGGTCCTTGTTGTAATACTTGCAATTTAGCAATGAAAACCCCCAAATTTTTGCCTATTTTTTTCCATAATTTTTCTGGGTATGACTCTCATATTTTTATTAAGGAGTTGGGATATGATAAAAAAACAAATTAATTTCATTCCGAACACTGAAGAAAAATATATTTCCTTCAGTAAAAATATTTCAAACGATTTCCAGTTTAGGTTTTTAGATTCTTTCAAATTCATGTCCTCTAGTTTGGAAAACTTGATAAAAACATTAAAAAAAGATAAATTTAAATATATGAAACATTATTTTGATTCAGAAAAAATAGATTTACTTTTAAGAAAAGGAGTTTTTCCGTATGATTATTTTGACAGTTTTGAAAAATGTAAAGCTACTTGTTTGCCACCTATTAGTAAATCTATACAAATAAATAAAATTGAAGTGTCTGTTTGTAATTTCAAATTAGCAGCTTTTTACTTAATGCACTAAAAGCTACATTAACGGGGAGTAACATAGGCTATATTTTATTCCCGTATTCTTACGGGAACGGAAACTATAAGGGTGAACGTGAAACTGAATGCCAAGATGAACGCCAAATTGAACGCCAAGCTGAGCTAATGAAGTCGTTGTTTTGGTTACTGGCGACCGATACTCTTCATGAGACATAATAGTGTTACGCGCACATGATAATACGCTGACACGTGCCATAATTTTTTTTTATGATAGTTATCTCACTGTTCAGTTAAGTAGAGCATCGGCTGTTTCGGATGCACTTTTAAAAATAATAAATCAAGACTTCATAAGCAAAAAGCAATGCAAGAAACAAAAATTTATAAGTTTTACGGTTAGTTTTAATCCTTTCTTTTTTTTTATTTACATTTTTAGTCACATTTAAACAATACTTATTATTTGCTTAATATTTATATTGTAATCGAAGAATAATAATTTTCAAGGTATCTTTCATTTTTCTACCTCTCTGTTTTTCTTAATTCAAATTGTTCTTAATTTCTTAATTGTGAGTTTTTTTAATTCGTTATATTTAAGCTGTTTTAAACTTTAACAGCTGAACTTTAAGTTTAATAATTAGAAATCAATGTTAAACATTGTTAGGTTTTTATTCATGAAAATATTTCAGATTTTGATAAATTACTCTTAGGTTATTTTATTTAGTTAACTGCGTAGGTAGTTGTTTCTACAATAATTCAAATTGTTCTTAATTTCTTAATTGTGAGTTTTTTTAATTCGTTATATTTAAGCTGTTTTAAACTTTAACAGCTGAACTTTAAGTATAATAATTAGAAATCAATGTTTGGTTAGAAACGAAAATAAGAGCTCAGCAAATTGATGATGTTATTCGAGCAGAATTGCCAGATCAAGAAGTGGATCTAGAGCTATTTGACGTTGTGAAAACCCACATGGTACACGGTCCATGTGGCTCTTACAATCCTCGATCTCCGTGTATGAAGAACGGTATCTGTAGTAAAAGATTTCTTAAACCTTTCAGTGCAGAAACTGTTACAGGTGAGGATGGTTATCCATTTTACAGACGTCGTTCGCCTGAAAACGGTGGTATACGAACGACAATCCGATCACGAGTAAACTGTATTGATATCAACAATCGATGGATTGTTCCATTTTCACCAGTACTGTCGCGCACTTTTAGAGCACATATCAACGTTGAACTTTGTAGTAGTGTTAAATCAATAAAATATATTTGCAAGTATGTCAATAAAGGTTCAGACTTGGCGGTATTTGGTGTACAAAATGCTAATGATGAAGTTACATCATATCAAAATGGAAGATATATTAGTACTTCCGAAGCAATCTGGCGCATATTATCATTTTCGATTCACGAACGTTTCCCCGCAGTAACACATCTCGATATCCATTTAGAAAATGGTCAGAGAGTATATTTTGATCCAAGCAATGTCCGTGGAGTGGTAAAAAATCCAAGAAATACGACATTGATGGCGTTTTTTGATCTGTGTTTTTAAACAGAATAATTGTGCCTGGTCTACCTCCTCACAAGCTAGAACTTAAGATTGGCGTTCCCATCATACTACTCCGTAATTTAAACCCACCAAAACTTTGTAATGGTACTAGGTTGCGAGTGTCATTGCAAAGAAACGTTATAGAAGGTCGTATAATATCCGGATGCGGAAAAGGTAACATAGTACTTATACCACGAATTCCCATAATACCATCGAATTTCCCGTTTGAATTCAAAAAACTACAATTCCCTGTAAGTGTCAGCTTTGCTATGACAATTAACAAGTCACAAGGGCAAACGTTAAGCAAAGTTGGCATAGATTTAACTAAGAGTTGCTTTTCACATGGCCAACTATACGTGGCATGTTCACGTGCGAGGAATGCCACTGGCGTTTATGTTTTAGCTCAAGAAAATCGTACACCAAATATTGTATATAAAGAGATTTTTCAATAAATTTAATACTGTATATAGAGAGGATGTTCAATAAATTTATACGAAAAAAACCACACAAAAATTAACAAAAAACAAAGAAAATAAAAAAAATAAAACAATAAACACCAAAAAGAAGAAAAAACACAAAAATATAAAAACAAAACATTGATTCCACAAAGTAAAAAAATGACATTAAACTATCTCTCTCTCTATATATAGCGTGTATGTATTTCTTAACGTGGAATACAGAATTATTAAGTTTTCGTAAGATCTGTGAATTGAACAAAACACTTTTTTGTAAATTTCTACGTGAACGAAGTCGCGGGTAACAGCTAGTTTTACAATAAACTAAATGAAGAGGATATATGTGTAGAGGATTATAATCACGCATCTAAAGTGTTTAATCAGTTTCATTTAAATAATCTTGGTGAATACTGTGATCTATATGTAAAAACAGATGTCCTATTGTTAACTGATCTCTTTGAAAACTTTAGAAAAATATGCATACAAACTTATAAACTTGATCCTTGTTGGTACTTTACCACCCCAGCTTTATCGTGGGATGCCATGCTATTACATACTAAATTTGCTATTGAACTGTTCATAGATTACGACATGCTTCTTTTTATAGAAAATGGTGTAAGAGGAGGTATAAGTCAGTGTTGCAATCGTTATGCTATAGCTAACAACAAATATATGCCTAATTTTAAGCCAGATGATGAGATAAAATATTTAATGTACCTTGACGCAAATAATTTGTACGGTTATGTGATGAGTAAATATCTACCCTTAAAAGATTTTGTTTGGAGTGATAGCAATTTAACTGAACAGGATATTTTAAATTTATCAGATGACTCAGATGTAGGTTTGTGACGGGTGCTTACGCGTTTCACTAACCTTCTCTCGCATTCTTTAAAATGTTTTATTTATTTCAACCAATCTCCTCCGAGAGCCAAAAGTGTGACTTATGCAAATGAGATATTTTCGGGTTTAGCGAGTTCGAAAAGGATATAAAAGGGAGAAATGAAATGAAGAGAGGGGATTTTGAGAGAGTAGTTTTTCTAGTGGAAATATATTCGTCGAGAGAAGAGTCTATTGAAAAGTATATATAAAATCGGTTCGAGACGGAACTGAGAAATAGCTGAGATTGAGGCCACTTATTAAAGGAATCTAAATATTGAAGAAGTATTTAGAAGAACCTGCCATAACTAAAGATATCAGGTTAGTTCAATTTCCCAAATTAAATATAAGTGTGTAGCTTAATTATACGTGTCGACTACCGTGGATTCAGTTAGGATTCCGTCGTTCATAATCGAATTCTTCTCATACTCCACTGTGTTTTATTGTTCTTAAAACTTGAATAGTATTTATGTAATCTCTCAATTAAGAAAAGTTAATAAATAAGATTGATTTATTAAATAAGTAGTAATTAATCATGAATTCAACACATTCAGATTTAGATAATACAAGAAGGGGAGTTAATAATCTTAGAGGTAGTGATAGACTACGACAGGTTACATCTTGGAAGTGGATCTTGACTATCCTTCCGATTTGCATGACAAACATTCAGATTTTCCCCTTGTCCCTGAAAATACCCCCCCCCCCCTAATTGTAGAGAACCCAGACTTTTAACTACTTTGGAACCAAAAACAAAATATATTCTCCATTATTCGAATTTAAAGCTTTATTTAAAATTAGGGTTAATCTTGAAAAAAATTCATCGAGGTTTAAAATTTTTTCAGTCACCTTGGCTTAAAAATTACATACAGAATTAAGAACTAAAGCTGTAAATGACTTTCAAAAGGATTTTTACAAACTAATGAATAATAGTATATTTGGGGAAACGATGGAAAATGTAAGAAGAATAGATATACGTTTATGCCCAACAGAAGAGCAAGCTCGAAAGTTAATAGCGAAATCAAATTTTAATCGTCGTGCAATATTTTCTGAAAACTTAATGGCCGTTCATCTTAAAAAAACCAAAATCAAATTCTTGAAACCAATACAGGTAGGAATGGCGATTTTAGACTTATCAAAAGTTTTAATGTATTCTTTTCACTACGAGTACATGAAGCACCGTCACGACTCAAAAGCAAGGCTCATGTATACAGACACCGATTCTTTTATATACGAAATAAAGACTGATGATTTTTATAGTGACATGAAAGACGATACACTTCAGACTATGACAAAAACAACATTTTTAATTTACCTCTTGTTAACAAAAAAGTCATCGGGAAAATGAAAGATGAAAACAAAGGAAATATTATGACAGAATATGTAGGATTAAAATCGAAAATGTATGCCTACAAAACAAACCTTAAGATTGAAAAGCGGCTAAAAGGAATTAAAAAACAAACTTTAAAAAATAAAATGACATTTGAGGACTACAAAGTCTGTCTTTTTAATCAAAAATTTAAATATGCTGACATGAACTTAATTAGGTCCAAATTTCATGCAATACACTCCATAAAGCAAAACATACTTGCTCTGTCATTATAAAGATGATAAAAGGTTTGTTAATGGTGATGGCATTACTACTCTTGCCCATGGACATTGGTCGCTGACGAATTTAGAGCTATTTGATGAACAGTATGACATAAAATCCAATGATGTGATGAATACACAATAATGTGATTTTTTGTAATGTAAATAAATGATTGTAATGTAAAACGGAATACAGAATGCTGCTTTTGTAAATAAACAATTTACTTTGTATCTTTACTGTACATGTGTAATCATTATGCTGAAATCAATTTTACAACTTGTTGTTGTCCTGTAATGCAAATAAGCGATTGTAATGTAAAACGTAGTACAGAATGTTTTTTTTTTTTTTTTTGTAAATAAACAATTTATACTTTGTATCTTTACTGTGTATGTGTAATCATTATACCGAATTAAAATTTATAATTTGTTATTAAAATAACATATAATAAATATTTTTTTATTTCTATTCAATTAAGAAAAAATAATTAAACTAAATGGTTATTGCAATGAATAGTTATACAATTTATACTCTTTGGAAAAGGCAAAGAGTTTGCTTTAAACACATAAACATAAATTTTCCTTACTTTTATACAAAATATATTTAAAATATCACTTATGCTTAACATACTTAGATAATTTGTTTGAAAAACATATACTGATATTTATCTTTTAAAATGAAACTATTTCCACATAAATTAAACTAGAAAGCAGTATAAATAAAATTAACTATATAACCATATATATATATATATTATATATATATCATTTTTTCCGATTTATAAAAATAAACTTTTTAAAACCAAATCTTGTCGGAAACTTATAAAAAATATTTATACAGTATTTTTTTTCTTACTCATGTATGGAATGTATTTAAAATATCATTTACGCTTAAACATTCTGAGATAATTTTTTTTT
This sequence comes from Trichonephila clavata, assembly GCA_019973975.1. NCBI lineage: Eukaryota > Metazoa > Arthropoda > Arachnida > Araneae > Nephilidae > Trichonephila > Trichonephila clavata. The sequence continues at coordinate 821 of BMAO01025072.1, read as the reverse complement.
AAAAAGAAAGTATCTCAACATAAATTAAACTAACAAACAATATAAATAAAATTAACTCAAATTAAACATTTAAAAAATCATTTTATTCAGATCCTCATAATATTCAAAATATGCAGGTGGACATAACATTTCTCTTACTTCTCTTAAAATATTATCTAAAGGAAGATTTTCCAAAAATTATTCAGTTACATAATTTATAAGTTCCAATAATAAAAAGTGCTCATTTTTTTCAAAAAAAGATTATTATAAAAACATCCATGAAAACGATTTAAAACATTCCACAGCCATCTTGTAAAATCAAGATCAGACAAGTTAAATCGTAACCCGTTCACACAGATTACGAGTATACTACATCACATTTATTATCAAAACAATGTAAATATTTTTTTATTTCATTTTAATTAAGAAAATGATTTTAAAATATGTCGCTATCTGCTTCGCCTACAATCTGCTCCGCCTGCAAACTTAAATTCATTATATTATAAACCTAAGTTTTCTTCAGGTCTGTATGCCTTCATAGGACAATGGTTAGCGTAACTGAAAAACTATTGTCCTATGGAGACACTTTGTCCTGGGGCTGCGAGTTTGAATCCTGATTTATTTATTTATATTTTATTTGAGCGTTATTTATTTCAACCACTTTTAAATGTAATAATTAGTGTATATTTTAATCAATAGGTGGCCCATGAGAACTTTTAACATTCTATACTTAAATATTTTACACATTTAAAAAACAACTCAGCTTAGCAGTAGGAGAAAACAACTCAACTCGATCCATACCTGTGTAGCCTGCACCTTGAAAACCAAAACTACAGCAGGTG